>NCVS01000522.1:99680-141020 GCA_003055095.1 Goniozus legneri | reverse complement strand
GAATCATATTTATTTCAAAGAAACAAATATCATTCAAACAAATCATAACGCGCGATCCAAACAATTCCTTTTTTCTGTGTAAAGAACTAAAATTCATAACATCAGTATAAAGCGTATGTAATGTTATGTGTATGCGTTATATGTTATATATATATATATATATATATATATATATTAAGTTTAATAGTTAGATGTGTTTGTATTATTACTATTGTGTGCAAGACTATTAAGAGTATATAGTACGCTTTAATTAACAATTAAACATATTAAGGATTTTACATAATTTGAAATTTTCAGACAATCGTGCAACTTGATGTTATTTACGAATAATCGGATTATAAACAAAATTAAAATATATTTTTGATTTTGTTACTTGAAATACATATTTAATAATATCAATTTAATAATAAATGTCCTGAAATAAATATGTAGTTTATATAACAACATAATTTTTTAATATAAACTGAAAAATAGTACTCTCAATCATATGAAATATTCCGAAAAGAGAAATATTTCTTTACTTCAAAATCATAACAAATTTGTTTGAGTAAATATATGGTTGAAAATGCTTCATTATTTGGATGTTACAAGCATTATTTTGTTTGTTTCAAACAATTTTATAATCACTTCAATACCTAATTTAGTCATTACAAAATCATATTTTATTACAATAACTAAATATGTTTTATTGGAAGAACCTTAGAATTTATCAAGTGGAATAAAATATTTAGTTGGACGTATTTCACCCTGCCATTTATTTGATGGAACAAAGTTTTATTTAATTTGAATAATTTCTTCTCTCAGTGTATATAAATTTACAAAAAGAAAAGATTGAATCAAACAAATTCAAACGAATCAAATATATGTTTGGATTAACAAAATATTTGTTTGAAAATTCAAAAAATAGAACCTTTTCAATCAAACAAATATTTTGTTGGCGTATGTCAATGCACAAATTTGTTTGAACGAAACAAAATTCATTAAATTCAAAGAAATCTTTTTTTCTGTGTATTTTCCATATTTCAACAAATTTTCAAAACGTAGCGTTTTTAATTTTATGCAGCTGCTTGTGCTGGTTGTGCTGCTTCTGCTGTTTCTGCTGGCGCTGCTCCCTCTACACACTATCATAAAACGCCCTTTATTTGTTCGACCAACTAGTTTTAAAAAATGAAACAATATTAATGAAGATAGAGTCATTTGAGTATTTGAAAATATTTACCCATGGCCAGCCATATCCAAGAATTAGATCAGCAACAACGTATGAAATAATCGATTGCACTATTGGCGCAAGAGGTTCTGGATTGGGGTCTGCTAGTGGATTTGGGTCTGCTATTGGAACAGCATCGCAGGTTGACAGGATCGCAATCGCCGCAATCAAAAAACCACATAGCAACGTTGTCCCCACCCGCATTTCTGTGTTTATTCTAGCGAACTAAGAAAACCACTGAAAGTTTCAAAATATTTGTAAAAAAATGCACGTACAAATAAAATTGACGAAAAATCATTGAATAAAGAATCACGCAAAAAAAATCTTTATTGCGGTCGTTGAGATAAGGGTGAAGATGAAGAAATTACGTAAATAACTTTATGGACAAACTTTTACGACGCACGAACTGTTATAAAATTCAGGGAAATCGGTTGCGTATTGAAATATGTGAAAAGTGGATGGGAAAACTCTTTCTTTTCACCTCAGATCTAAATACGTTTTCTTTTTCAACATAACTTTTTGCTACGCTATTAAAAAACTATGAGATTCGAATATAAGAGAAATAAAAAATACTGGTGAGTCAAATTAATCACTCACTTTAAAGGAGTTCAAAGTGATATGATACCATCGCTAATTTCAAAATATCTGCTGTTCCGGTTCAGCTCATATTACAAACAAATAAATTTGTAATAAACAAGTCGACTTGTAGAATGGTAATAATAAATTTGACATACGTGGGTGAAATACGACGACCAGGAGCTGCGAGAGAACGAAATAATCCAGCTCTGGCGCGATAAAGCCACCACGCGAGCGAACTTTCCTCCATTCTGAAGGATCAACGCCGAATAAATAGTACCACGAGGTATCAATGTCGGTAATTTTCTTCTCGAGCAACCTGGTTAGTTGTACCAATCGAATCAGTTTGCGAAGTTTCATGGTCGCGTCATAATTCTGAGAAATGGGTAGCGATCCAATTACAATTAGTGAAATTTCTGGTCTAATTTATCAAATTTGCATTCGGAGGACGAATTCGCGATACGTTCGCAGCACCCGCGCAACGCATAAAACCAGTTTCGCGAAAACTCGATAAAGCGACAATTAATCACCCTACACTGGAGCAAGAACGGGATGATGACAACCGAGCAGGAGGAAAAAAATTTCGCAGATTATACTTTTTTCACTCCACCGGTGTGGCCTGTATCAAACGATAAAGAATGATTAATTAGTATTTTTGGATAAAAAAAATAGGAATAAAAATAGTTGTTAATATTTTTTTTGTTTCACCGTAAAATATTTGTGTAACGTGTTTTATTTTGCCAGGTCCCCGTGAACGGAGCTTCTGAATGATTGATCAATTCTCTCGTTAGAAGAAATACACAAGAAAATTACGAGAAAAGTTAATTTCTTCTTCATTTTATCGGCAGAACTTAAGTTCTTAAAGGTGATTTATTAGCCTTCTCATTACGAGAAACGAAAATGAAAATTCTAGCTATTTCCATGTGAAGAAATGACAAACTATTTTCGGTTCGATTACATTCTCGAAAATCTTCTAATCGAGGCTTCACGATGATTAATTGAATCTCTTATCAGAAGATATAAATATAGGTTACGTTTTTTCTAATACTTGATTAAAGAACTTTTTTCGCAAATTTATTTGCGAAATAATTTACACATGCGCAACAAGGTCGGAATCTTAAAGAAAAAAAAACTCAGAAGTGATTAAATTGGTACTACTTTTATTATGAAATTTTTTTTCTTTCATTTTTTCTTCCCATGAGAATAGGGTAGAAGGAAGAATACACCAGAGCAATTTTTATTTCACCATACGAAACTCGATGATAATTCAAGGATGATTAATTAGCACTTTCGTCGTGAGTAACGAATAAGATAATTGTTATCGAGGATTGATTTCTTCTTCCTTTTTTTCTATACTAAAGAGAAGGAGAGGGGGCATACGGATCCCCCCTTCCGGATGAGGCGCCGATACGGAGCTCGAGCTCAACGCGAGTTAGTATAAAGCCAGTGAAAGCGGCCGTCGGCCCTCCAGACCGACGCGGAGTCCGACTGCGAAAGGATCTCACGATATAACTCACCTTCCACGTTCTCGATTTCGTTCCCATTCGCGAGTTTGACAGAAACATTCATTTTTTTTTCTTCCTCAGCGTGTTTTCGTGAAATTTTTTTTTTGGTGGTGAAAAGAAAAAAAAAGAAAGTAAACAAAAATGAAGAACGCAGGAACGATTGTGCTGGTACTGTTTGTCGTGGCTCAGGCGATGGGATATCCGCCGTCTGATAGGTTAATGCCAGGTCAGTTGAAAATATAATTCGTGAATTTGTGTATGTGTACCCTCCGCGAATAATTTCCAAGTGCGCGTGTTTTTCTCGACGTGAGAACCACGACGGCTGAGATTTTTATTTCTCCTCTACTTCGCTCCCCCGCGAATCGTGATCGCGCCAGCATAGTGTGGAGGCAATATCGATAATTGCGGTCGATTCTCCCGGCAGAAGTCGACGGGCCGACTCGGCCAGTCAAAAGTTCAGGGCTGCGAGCGGCGAGATCGATCGCGCCTTTCTTGGCGCGCGTATATACGGACTTTTAAAGTTCAAAGAACCCGGCCGGGTGTGTGTGTGTGTGTGTGTGTGTGTGTGTGTGTGTGTGTGTGTGTGTACGAGTGTCCCTGTTTGCATGTATGCGAAAAAATAATTCTGATGGGGAAATTTTTAACGATAGTAAAATTAAAGTTACAGTGGGTGTGTGAGTAATTTGTTCTCCGAGAGAAATTCTCGTGGGAAGAAAGAACAATTTTTGCCTATAGAGATAATCTACACCGATTCGGAATTATTGAAAAAAATTCCAGCTTGATTTTAACTTATTTTCATATTTTCATTCTTAAATAAATTCTGGGGTATGATTCGTACTGCCTGGTCTACTATTGAATTTCGTATAAAAAATTTTCTTTCACCGAAGAAATTTTTCATCTTCGGATTTTAATTGGAAGCAATTTTGCCCTCTCGTACGTGACTCACGTCGCTCTCTTGGTTTTGCAAGCGATTGTTGTACGCTACACCACCCGCGTGTCCCATTTTGCCTCGCGCGAAAGGTAAATAAAGCAATTAAACGGTTAACGACTGCATCGGGGTGCGTCAATTACTCGCCACCTCGACGACGATAAAAATACCAAAAACATCTCTAACGAGTGTGGCGGAGAATTTCGAATACGCGTCGTAAACCCACCCCCTTCCACGCCTCTCACTTCTTCGCGAGAAGAAGAAATCACGTCCTTGCATTCCTCGAGTCCTCTCTCATTTTCGCGCGAGTTTAGATACCGATCGATTCGCGACGACCGGCTCGAAAATGGAATTTCACGCTCTCGAGGGAAGGGGAAAAAAGGAGGAAATAACTGAGACAAGAAAATTAACAAAAATTATACTTTTGAGCTCTCTCGTTTCATCCTTCGGGCTGACGGACAATCAATCTTTCTCTTTCGCGCGTTCACTCTCCCTTTCACCTTTCTCCGCGGAAGAAAATTCATAATTGGACGCGGTTTTGCCGGAGTCGTTAAACCGAGTGAGGCTGAATTTCTTGAATACTCGAAACTTTACAGCGAGGAGCGAGAAGAGCGTTAAAACGCGAAATTTTTTGGTCCGATCGGAGGTGGGAGGGAGAGAGAGAGAGCGAGCGAGAAGAAGGGTGGAGAGAGGAAACGGGCGAAGGGCGACTGTCTCGTGTGGTTTCGCCTTCACGTGAGTCGCGCGCGTTACACGTGACATTGCACGTGCGCGCACTCGATCCATACCTTCACGCACGCTCTCGCGTATCCTACATAGAGGATAAAAATTTGTTTGATCCAACTAAGCTTCCACGTATAGAAACGAACGGTGTAACAAATTCGATCGATCAATTACGAAAGAAATATCGTGAACGGTGCGCTGTCACTGCTATTTGAAAATTTTTTTCAATTTTATAAAACGTCAAGTTTTATCGTCTTATGATTCACAAAGTACAGAATCGAAACTTGAAATAACTTTTCATACATTTTTTAATTGCTTGTATATTAATATGTTATCGGCCCATAGACATTCCATACTTGTTATTCAACTTAAACTGCTCGAATACCTATATTTAAATGAAGAAGGAATTTAGTTGTGAAAATAAAATTGTATCACAATGTTTTAAAGCTCTTACCTTAGGAAAGATGTGCTCAATGGCTATATCGGTACCGACGTATGTGGCAATTGCTGACAGTACCGCGGGAATTGCTGGTTCTGGTTTTGCTTCTGGTATTGGCGCTGCATAGCTAATCGATACCGCGAAGAGCATCGTGATTGAAATAATACAAATAAACGTTTTCTCGGTGAGCATTCTTCAGAAACACTTTTGCGAGCCAACTAATTTCCATATAAAAATAAAAACGGTGGAAATTTGTAGAATGAGCATTTCGAATCACGCGAGAAAAATCTTTATTGCTGTCGTATAGATAAGGGTGAAGATAAAGAAATTGCGAAATCAATTTTATGGATGAACTTTTACGACGCACAAACTGAGATATAAAATGAAGGAAAATCATGTGCGCGATTTTAGTTGTGCATAATATGATGAAGGAGCAAAACTAAAAATTCAATATCGACAATTTTCCTCCAAAGTGAATTTTTACGTCTATCGAATATGGTTAGAAGGTCATATAATAATTCTGAAAACTGAACAATGCTGTCGAACTTCAATCAACAGAATTTCAGGGCTAATCTATCGAATTTGCATTCGAAGGACGTTTACACGATACGTTAATCGCACCCGCGCACCGCATAAAACCAGTTTCACAAATATAAGTTTTATGGAAAGAGGAAACGAGGAAGAAAAAATATTTTCATATAAATAGGAATAAGTATTCAATTAATTCGACATATTCGATTTCAATGATATCGTAAAACTAAACAGAGCAGCAAAAAGTATTCTCTCACGCGTTTTAATCGAATTAATTGAACGTATACAGAGTGCTCGTACACGATTCATCATTTACCCGTCAATCGACATTGACAGTGAAGAAGAAACGTTTTACGTAAGAATGAAAATGAAACGCGAGAGAGATTCCCGCACATCGGTTACACCTGTCGGAGTGGAATTGGCGCTTAAAATGGGTGGGGGCAGGCGTGAGAAGAGTCGTGTACACACCTGCGAGATATCGTGTCATTGACACTGATTTACATAATGGGGTTTGCGAATAGCTTAATTGCAGAGATTGGTTCTTACGATAGGTAAAGAAAAAAAGTTGCTGAAAAACTCGCCTCGAGAAAATACGAATGAAGAGATATTATCTGCGTTGAGAATGGTTCAAAATGCCTCTCTAAAAATAAGTAAAAATTCACCTCCACCAGTGACAATTAAACTCAAAATACACCTTGTCAAAATCTAAACCACCGAAACAAGAAGAAATCGAACGTAAAGTGAAGAAATAGTAATAACAGTGTACGAAATTCGCTTTTAAGAGTGAAGAAACGAACCGAACATATATCACGATAGTGAGAAGATAAAAATAATTAAGAACGAAAGGTGAAAAAATCGGCGGTGTAATGTTTTACAAGCCGGGCTCTCGTTTTCACTCTCGCGAGTGATCTTTTTACCGATCGCTAGGAGCTGTACGAGGAGAGAGGGAGAGAGAGAGAGAGAGAGGGTTGACCGATTCGTGTAATACGTCCAATCGTATTTATTATGCCGACCGCCTCCGTTCCGCGGAGTTATAAACGAGCTCGCGCGAGCGATTGATAGTTTCGACTCTCGCCGTTCGTAATAGGACACCGTGTGTCGATTGTTGCCGACGAAAAGAAAAAGAAAAAGAAAAGGAAGTGAAGTAAAAACCGTAAAAATATTTTCGAAATGTCTCTCCGTCGGGTTGTTCGCTCGCGATACGCTTCCGGCGTGTCGAGATGGATGGGGAAAAAATTTGCTAAATGGATTGCCTGTCAAGAGAAAAATCTTGGGATGCCAGAAACGGGGTTGGAAAAAATGCAGAATTACGTTGATATCGTTAGTGGGACTGGTCCTCCCCAGAGGACAACGTTCGTAACCGATTAGCGAAATTCTTTCAAACGTTGTACCCGGTTTCTTGTCCTCCTATTAATAACGATCCGCTGTAATAATAATAATATCGCGCAAGAAAAGCTGGAAATACGAAGACATTATCTAAATTACATACGGCGTGTACCGGTGACTATGTTGTTGTTAATTGGCGCGAGTCGTGTTCGACCATTCTGTTCCCTTTTGGGTGAACTTTTTCCCTCGCATTTTTCATCACCACCTCGCCGATATAATTTTATAATTTTCCATTTTAGTATCTAGTAATTCATTTATACTTCATTCCTGGCATAGCTGAACGTTCCTCGTCGTAATTCATGAAATTCCAAATATTTTATGTGGAGTAGAAACTCGGGACTGGGGAACGAAAAAATTGTAAAACAGTAA
The DNA here is from genome assembly GCA_003055095.1 of Goniozus legneri. Taxonomy (NCBI): domain Eukaryota; kingdom Metazoa; phylum Arthropoda; class Insecta; order Hymenoptera; family Bethylidae; genus Goniozus; species Goniozus legneri. The sequence continues at coordinate 133,356 of NCVS01000522.1, read as the reverse complement.
ACATTTCTCGATTTACGAGTTCTCGCGTTACTCCATTTCGCATGTGGCACCGTGGTCCTTTTTGTCGTAGGATATTAAGTGTACCTACATTGGTAACGTACATACGTCCGGACGCCTACTCTCGTGCCAGTTTCGCTCGTGCGAGCGCGAGCGCGTAGAATTCACGTGCAGGAGAGCGTGTAGCTAGCTCGCGATTAGGTGCACTGTCCCGATGCACGTGATGCACGGCGAAGCTGGCTGCCCGCTCGCGCGGTCACGTGCACCAGCTAACCGTAGGTTTCTATATACATATATATACATCACCGCTCTAGAATTTTATGCCTCTTTAATAAGGAAAATATGGAAAAAAACTCTCGCCGCGGTAAATTCTCATTTTTACCACAAAGGTGGTTCAATTATCGATAATTTGGCTTAGATTGGAAAATTGAGTAACGATCTAGCGGCGATCGGTCAATAGCTGTTTATCCGCGTGATCTGAATTCAAAAGTCGAATTATCGCGACCTCGATTATTGCTAAATATTATTGAGTTATTAAAATTCGTGAGTAAAAAAGTTATTTTCGTTTGTGGGATTTTTTCTCTTACGCGAACGGCATTAGAATTATCAAAGGATTGCGAATGAATAACAATTTAATCCCATCTTCCGACTCTCACGAGAAGATGTCAACGATTCCTTTGTATTCATCTTCTCTACTCGCTTGAACTTTCTCTCTCTCTCTCTCTCTCTCGTGTTTTTCATAAAAATCGAGAACGCTCCCGCGATGGTAAGACTATATTGCGAAATACAATGGAATTGCGCGTTTTCGCTGCACGTAACGATTTTTACAGAAATTCATACATGTATAATTAAAACCTGAAAAAGATTGAAAATTTTCTCTATTACGAGATATGAAAAAGAAGAAATATATATACATATAACGTTCGTAGTCGAGAAAACTCGAGTTTCCCACGAGAAGAAAAAATCGGGCAGCATGTGTAATTCAATTAAGAAAGCGAATTGCTCGTCGTTTTGCAAGGGTGCGTATAAATATCTCGACCTCAGCTACACGGCATCGCGAAAACTCGCAATTATCTGTATTTTCCGAGGGACGCGAACGGCGAAATAACCGAGAATGGATAACCTCGCGCGGTATTTTAACAAATAAGCGGCTCGTGCCGCTTTGACACGAACGCCACTGGGAATTCTTTCAATTAATCCACAGATACTGGAACTTCGTTATTTTCCTCCGAGAATACCAGTGGATTACGTCAGATGGAAAAACTTGGATACGAAAAATCGATTTTCGATCGTTGCCGTTGGAAAAAGATTAGAGATCGTTTAAAATTCTTGCACCGAAGAGATAAAATGAATGGATCGAACGAATGTCATAATATTTATAATATATTTTCTCATTTACTAATGTATTTCGTTGGATCTGTATAAATAAAGATTTTTCCAATCGAACAAATACCTTTCTCGGCGCGGGTCAGCATTGGACAGGCATGTAATTTACGGTGTATCGTAAACGCGCGATAACGAGCCAGGCGGAAAATGCCGCAGAGTTTACGCTAATTATAATTAATGTAACAATAAAAACCCCGATGAATAACAGCGGGAGGGGCGATTTTAAGTCTCGCGGGGGATTTTTATTTCCGTACACAGTGGAGGGCGTTTGTTGATTTACTACGATCGATATTTCACGCACGATTGACTTTCATCCGCGATATGGCGCAGGCTGGGTCGTGACGACACTGCGAGCCACATTTCTTCTTTCGAAGAAAAAGGAAGAAAAGAAATTGAACCGTGGCTGCAATTTGAACAAAGCGGATCGAAACGAGCTGGTTGGGAAATCGTGATCTATATATAACGAGAAAAAAAAAGTTTATGGAAAAGTAATTACGAGGAGAGCACTTCATCCTCGATCGGAAGATTTACCGTTCGTTGGGAAATCGAATCATCGTAACCGCTACAATGCCGAACCGTAAAGTCAGCGCTAATTAATTAACCGCCTCTTAAGATCGTATAAATTATTCCAACGTGGATTAATATAGCACAGTCGGCGAAACTGGATTCATTGTCAATGTTGAGTCCGACTGGAGAGGAAGAAACGGGGTAAAAAATGGAATCTAGCGCATATGCATTTCCGGTTCGAGTCCAAGGTTTTACGCGAGCCCGTTTCGTTCGTCAGGTGCAGCACGCGTGCCGCGTATTTACTCGCGTGAGACGCGAAAATTAGGTGTTTCCAGAGCCTGTCGATCGAGATATTATTTCTTCGTTTTTCTCTGTCCGATACGCTCGAGCCTCGAAGTTTGCCTAATCGAGCGAGTACCGAAGGCGACGAAATCGGACCTAGGGGATAATTCGTTCTGACGAGAGAGATGGAAAGTGATTGGCGGAAAAAAATACGCGGTTTTCCCATGACGATCGACCTTCGATTCATCGAGATCGAGAGTGAAATGAGTGCGCGAGTTATCTCGTACGTAATGGAACTCTTCTAATTGGCTAGCGTGGATAATAGCGCTACCGATCTTTTACTTCTCTCTCTCTCTCTCTTTTATCGCTACGCGCCTTCGCTTTTTGATCCTTAACAAGCTATGGATTTACCTTTTTTAACTTCCGAAATCGGCCGGTGCGCTCGTGATCGCGGCAAATTGTCCGTTTCGCAAAGCTAGCCAGCCCGAAGAGAGTTCAGGAACGAAATTGACCCCGACGCGCTACCGAAAACGTACGTGTCGATCGATTGTTCATTAGAAAAACTGCTGCTGACGAAATTAACAAGATCTATTTTCGATTTAGGCGTTAAGTGAATTTAAAAAATGAATAAAATTAAAGTTTAAAATTTAATTACAACTTTCAAAAATTGTAACTTCAATCAAGGTCACCGGAAACAGAAACCAGTCTCGAATTCACTCAGCCCGCTCGAACGAGAAATTATTTCTATTCGAAGCAGTTCGCGCGGCGGGTAACTCGTGACCCGGCAAAAGTCATCGGCGATACGATCGGGGATGCACGAGGCTATTTTCTCCCGCTAGTCACGTATATAGCCTTACAAGCCGGTTACGCAATCCAGGTTGGCAGCGTGAATTCAAATCCTCGTTGTGCATAAAACATGCAGAACCGAAAAGAAGCGTATCGTGACTCATTCGATCGGACTAATTGGCACCGCGAGGGATGGAAATTGCCGGTAGCTGGACGCGTCGAAAATTTTTCTAGATTATAAAACTCGCGGTAGGGGGGTTAAATGGAAAGTTGCATAAGATTCGTGATGCAAATTCAGACTTTGGAATGCGACGCCCTTTCTCATTGTCCTCGGAACTCTCTCTCTCTCTCTCTCTCTCTCTCTTTCTTTCTCTTTCTCTTTCTCTTCGCCGAGTCGAGACGGAAGGGGGGAAAAAATGACGAAGATTTATGTATACGCCCATTCGTTCGCGGCCCACGGCGCTCCCGCGGAGAGTCTTATATCGCAATCCGGAAAATTTCGCGGTCTCCCGCTCGTTAAGTCCGAACTACCGATGTTTAATCGCCCGAGGCATAAGGAAGACGAAACTCACATACTCGAGCCTTCGGAGGGTATAATGAACCTTACGTAAGGATAACGAGTGGCTCGAACGGAAGTCTTAATAACACTCGTTCTTACTTAGGGCTGATTCGTTCGATAGATCGTATTGTTTTATAACGATTGGATTTCCAAAAAAAATTTGACATTTCCCGCTATTTTTTATATTAATAGGTGCAACGGTTTATGTTTCACAGCAAGAGTATTCATTTCTAACCTTCTCTATCCCAGCCGTTCTGCATTATTATGCAATTAATGCACCCCGATATGCTGTAATCTCGTAGCGCGAGGGGGTGTAATTTCACGAGGCTCACGACTTTGGATAATAAACGAGGAGAGGAATATCATTACTACGTCTCGAAAACCGTCAATTTTCGACGATGCGACGATCACGTCACCGTCTCGCAAAATTTCCCACAACCTCGACTCCGCGAGAGCCCCTGCCGGACGGAGAAAAATGAGGATAGCGTTTTCGCCGCGGCAAAATTTCCCAACGCCGTTTTGCACGAAATACGCCCGGTGCTCCGGTTTCTCCAATTTTTTTTTCTCCGCTCTTATTATTTTCCGCATATTTTTCGCCGGCCACCTGCCGCCAGAAAATTCCGAGCCGGCTCTTTTGCTCGAGGAACTGGAACAATATCGCTGCCGGGGTTACACACAAAGAGAACAGCGAATCGGACATTTTCGATTCGATGTAAATTCGATGGATTTTTTCTTCTTTTTTTTTACAAATACGGCTCCGGCAAACAAGCCAATCGCCGTTGGATTTCACTTTCGAAGCGGTGAACGTATGATATACCACTGGCGGGGGGTACGTAGGAAAGAATGCACGCGTTTATTTCGTACCGCTCGTGTGTGCGTGCGAGTGTATGAAATTTCCGCGCGCCGGCACGTGACCGGCCGTCCACGTGCCGCGCGTCAGCTCCCGGTGAACATACGCGCGTGCGTTCACCGAAAACGCGCCTGCAGCGCTCGATCGTGCGTCTCGAGTCATTGTAACGAGTCGAAGAAAGAGACAAGGATAGGAAAAAAAAAGATTGCGGAGGAACGATTTCATTCCTCGAGGGTCAAATCGCGTGTAATTGAACGGTAAAAGCCCACGTGTACGTATCGTTTTCATAAAACAGTGTCGTGTGTGCAACATTGTAGGTATAATTATAGATTTTGCAACGCTTTCAGCGCTAGACGATCATTCCGATGGAAAAAAAAGTCTTTTTCAATTTACAATGCTAAGTAGACGCTGATGGAGGACGTTTGGGTTCTTGAAGATCAACTTACGCGAAGGAATTTTTTTTTCTTCAACATCTGAAAAGTTTGAATCATTAGAGATGACGAATACGAAATATCTATCATTTTGACATTGTGTTCTTCAAAATAAAGTATATTAGGTACACTATTATAAAAAGATATGTATATGTTAAGAAAAATACCTAGTATACTATTATATTTTACTGTTAGTCGTGTTTTTTTTTTTTCAATTAACGACATTTTTAGTTTGGTGAAAATATCCATTTCGTAATATTACTGTGAAATAAACTCCCCCGAAAGGTCACAGATCCCGATAATTAGCGTATAATGGGGACTGCTGGTAGGCAGCTACTGGACTGCCTCGCGCTCGCACGGTGGCTCGAACGGTTTAAAACCGTCCCCCGTGGCGTGACAGTCCGGGAGCGTGAGATCTAATCGCGATGAATCGATCCGTATCCGCTCGGGGCTAATTACCGATTGGCTTAATTGCTCTATCCTGCTGTGATTATTTCTCTCTCCGTTTCTTTTTTTCCCTCGCGTATCGTCCTTCCGATTTCCTTTGCTCCGCTATACATACATACGTATTATGACACCGGCGAGAGTTAGATAACGCTGGACCCGAAGGATTGGGCGGAGAAAGAGAATTAGAACCGCGCTTGGCGATTTGCTCGAGGGAAAAATTGTATAAATCTATGTACGGGGTGAACAGTTAAAAATTAAGCTGTTACAAACTGTACTTTTCAACTTCTTTCTTTTATAAAATAATGGATTATTATTACATTAAAACATTGCGATCGTGAGTATTTTAATAAAAAAATGTTTTAAGTTGTAAATTATTCGCTTTAAGTTTGAGATAGAAAGCATACAATTATTTGAATTGAATAATTAGTATATGGTATTATAAAATTTAATATTGAAAACACATTTATGATCTCTTCGATATTCAAAGACTAAGATCATCTCGAGACACCCTGTATATAGAGACAACCCGAATTAAAGGAAAACGCGAAATTCCGCGGTAGCTAAAAGGCTCAGTCGGGCTCGCGCCGTAGAGTAATTTCGCCAATGGCACCGCGCCGCGAGATAATCGTCATTCCTCAACTTGAGCAATCGTATAACACCGTAGCGGAGTGATACTTTCCAATTATTAAAGGAAATTTTTCTTCCTCGATTCGACATCCGCGTTGTGATTTTGATCAAAATCGGGATCCCAAATCGGCCGTTTCCTGTGATTTTCGATCGAGTTTCTCGTTTTTCTTCTGATGTAACTCGAATAGAAGCTCGAGCGTGGTGAAATTCGATAAACCGTTAGGTGCTATTAAAATTGGGACGCTGAATTAATTTGCATTTAGCGTTCTCTGTGTTTTCTTCCGTGGTGTCGAAAGACTTTGATTATTTATTTTCTAATAGTCGCTTTATGTTCCGATCGAAAGAGCAAAACTGACAATTTTATCGTTACATGAAAAAATTTCTTTGCAGGTTTAATTATTGGATATATCGAATGATTGTACGCTAAGAGATAACGATCGAGTGAAAATTTTGTAGGCTTATGGCGGTTTTGTAATTTCATTTTGCGATGCGTGAAGCTTCTGTGGCTAGAAAACGTAACAGCTGCACCCCTCACCCCTTTCTCTCTTTCTTTCTCACGTCATCCACGATGTGGATAATTGACGCAATTATCCCCGCGGTAATACGGCAACTCTCGCGCCTCGGCCCATCCGGATTCGAGTTTCACTTTCGATTAGACAAACGGAACCTCTCCCGGTTTCGCAATTAATTTCACAATGACGCGAGGATTATCTTACATCTGCCTCTCCCGGTTCATGAAATTCGCTGTTATAGTTGCGATAGGTCAGTGTCGTTCGATCGTACGATTAGAAAATTTCCTACGAGGAAGCGAAAGGCCGAAAAATATTTTTACAGTTTCACCAAACTGACGCAAGGACGGCACGACATATTCATATTTCCAATTCTCCTTCTTGTTTCACGAAATAAAAAAAGAAACAGGATGGCTCGAGTGGTAATTTCGTACTCGCGCGAAACGATGTCACCTGGTCGGGTTGAGCAATGTTTTCCTCGGTCTCGGTGGTTGATTCGCCCGTTCAGCCGTAACGAATCGCGACGTGGAAATTGTCCTTGTTTACACGAGAACGAGGGATTACTGAATTTCGGATACCGATGGCACAAGTGCGTCGCGATTACCGAGACGACAAAAGGCTTTCGAAAGCATTCGAATGTAAATTTTATTTTTCGTCGAAATTCTTTTAGAAAAAGAAAAATAGTATTGTTTTCATAAGACACGTTTCGAAAATGCGAATGAAGAAATACGAACAACAAGGATAATATAGCCATAACGAACTAATTAACGATAAGAATCATTCGATAACGATCTGTCAGCTGAAATTCGCATCGTTCGGTCGCGAACGAGGAAATCGTTTGACACGCGCGTCCCGTGGATCGATTACCCGTGTTACACCTGGCACGAGATGGAATCGGCTTTCCTAAGGCCGTTAAAGATCGCGTCGCTTTCTAATGACGAAATATCGGCTAACAATCGTTACTCCGGAGTGGGGCGTCAGAAACCGAGTCATTTCTTCCTCTTCGTTCCCAATTCGCGTTCCCTCTTGCTCCGTTTTCCGCGAAATTTTGATGAATTACCCCACCGAGAGGCCAGCCGCTCGATTAGATAACGTGATTAATCGCGACGAGGGCGCTTTTTTTCGAGTTTCTCGATGTCAGTTCTAATTCTTTTTCTTTTTTTTTTCATTTTCCTCGAGCCGCGCGCTACCGCGTAGAAAGGTGCGCCGCTCCGGTGACCAGCGAAATATGGAACTTTCTCCGCGATACCGACCTCGGCCCGCCTTGTTTTTCATCGCGGCTCGGAAAACTCCCCCGCGATCGCTCGCTCGTTCATCCGCTCGATCTTGGAAAATCGCTTTTCCTTACTCGATAAATTTTCGCGATGGAAAATTGGGAAAATTCGCAACTTTCGAAACAACTTGAATTTAATTTCTCATTAATTTCTATATGACAGAATTAATTTTGTCGAAAGTCTTCTCTCATTTGAGAAGGAATACCTCTGGCAATTTTCCGTCTTTCCAGCTTCGTTCGCCCGCGGTTCCGCCACCGCGGGCTAGAAAGTAAAGCCGCGGCGTTTTCCGCGATGATCGTCGTGAAGTGCTCCGTAGAAAGCGCGGCTGTTATATGCCCAATAGCTCGGCGAAAAAATTTCGAGAACGAAAAGAATGGGGAGAAAAATTGGAACGTGACTAACCAATCTCGAAAGGAAGAGAGAAATCAGATTGAGATATCACGATGAGATGAGCGCGCAGAGAGTGAGAAGAAGAAAAAAATCGTAATCGAACTTTTCGCGGATCTATCCAGGATCATAAATTACCGACCTAATTGCCGTCGATTTTAATTGAACGCTCGCTCGTTGATTAATCCACCGATTTGAAACTCGCAGTAGTGTATGTAGAATCATCGCGCGGGATGTTTTGCAACGAGCCGCGTGCAATCCGTGTGTCGCAAAAATAGACGAAGATAGACTGAGCAAAAATATGGTAAGAAACGGGACAGAAAAAATTCACCCGAAACGCGAAACTGTCTCGGCTGCTTGACATGCCGGTAACGCTCGACAAAACAAATAAGGAGCATAAAAAAAAGAACCGTACACGCTTTCACCGAAAAAATCGTGTACGTGAAATACGGCGGCTGGATCACGAATTAGGCTATTGGTTAATATATCGCTCGCGGATGACGTCATCGGATACAACCGAGATACGAAAATTTAGCAATTGAGATTTAGCGGTTTGCTTAGACCGTTCCCCGCTTTTTTTTCTCTTTTCCTCTCTTTCGAGTATATTCCTTATACACATCGATTCGTTGCGAATAATGAAATTTCGGTGCAATCGGTACACGAGCAAGGATTTACATTCGTACCGTTTCAAAACGTGTCGAAATAAACCAAGAGTGAAAGGGATATATAATACGTACACACACGTGAGCGCATAAATATAATGATTGCAAGTGCGCGTGCACGTCGAATTACACGACACATTGGGGATAATTAGCTTATCTGTTTTTCCGCAAACAATCGGCACCGAGAGTTATTACACCGCTGTTCGATTGGCTCGTTCGAAATCGGGATAGGTAAGGACCCACCGCGAATCGTCGGCGTGATTTATCGCATTGGGGGGGGTCGTTATAATTGCGAGCGTCGCGACCGAATTAGGGCCGCAAGAAGAGAGAGAGAGAGAGAGAGAGCACGTCGTGTCTCAATCGACGAGTCGAAGCGCGAAGCCGAAAACGAAATCATCGATCTTGCCCAACCTGTCAGATTCGATCTCGTTGAAAGTGATTTCAAATGAGAACGGGGAAAAAATCCTCGCTTGTCGGGATGGATTTCACACTTGCACTTAAGGAATTTATTCTCAATGATTAATATTGAAAATCATCTCAAACGATTTATAAAACTTTTTTTCGTTTCGTTCGTACAAAAAATTCTCAGAGATAAAATCCAAACGATTAGGCAGAAAAATAACATTCATACATTTTAATTTATCCTCGTTAGGAAGAAAAAAATCTTCGTAACTCATCTAAAACCGTGACAATTGAAATATAAAGAAAATCCGAAGAATTTCTCACACGTTCCATTCATGTCTGCGAGCGAGGAAAATATTATCGAATATTTATCTAATTAATGAATGAACCTCGATTATCCGTGTCTCGTTAAAGGACAGCTGGACCTTTAAGCCGCGCGGCGCTTTGTCACGATCTCGATTACACGAGTATCGTCATCGTTCTCGCTCGCTTACGAGCGAGAGAATAAAGAAGGGAGTTCTCGGTGTACGATGCACGAACGTTGCGACACGCTCTCACAACGGCAGCCTCGCGCTGCCGCTCTCGTGTTAGCGCGATAAGAGGTCTGCGGAAGAGGGCACGCGAGAAACATTCAAGCTCGATATGCAAATCGCGACACTTTAACGATTTCACCTACGCCGCCGAGAGAAAAATTTTCACGGAAAAGAAAAAGGGAAATTTCTTTAGGTCAAAGATAACCATTAACTCCGCAACGAGAGATCACGGTATTTTTTTCTGTTGAAATATGTTCTAATTGTCAGATACGAATCACATGAGTTAGCTTTTAGAAATGAAAATCAAATTTCTTTGTTAACATATTAAAAACAATAAATGTGGGTTAAGAAACATGTTTATAATGATAGTCTCTCCCATTAAAAAAAAATAAAACTTTTGAAGATTGCATTAAATAGTACTTTTTTTTGTATTTGTCGTACTGTAAAACACCAAAAATAATTAAAATCAATAAAAAAATATACATTTGCATTTGAATCACTTGCCCAGTAGTTTCTGGATCTCTATTGTTGCCAAGAGTTTGAAAAAATGCAACTAATTAAAGGATATCAAATTTCGGAAAACTTTCTCGTAAGTCTCCGCAGGACTCGAGTATTAGGTATATGTATACCTAACTACTGTCAATACCACACTCTTTTCAAATTTTCGGGGTTATTCACATAGTAACTGAATTCTGGAGGGCTTGTGAGGGCTTGTAATTTAATTCATTGAATTTTGAGCTTTAAGTCAACGACAGCAATCCAGAAACCACAAGCCAGGTGATTTAAATAAAAGTATATAGTTTTTTAATATTTTTAATTTTTTTGTACAATACACTACGTACAATTCAGAACAATTTTTAAGGATTTCATTTCTCAAAAGTGGGGAGCTAACATTATACACATTAGAGAAACGTCGTTTGTATTGTCGACAAGAATAATTGAGATTAATGGAACGCGAGCAACTCTCGAATTACGGGAATCCGGCGTGACAAGATCGCGCGGCTTTGTCAAATCGTTCACCTGCAATAGAGCTACCTGAGCACGCGTGTACAAAACGAGAAGCCCGCGGAAAGAGATAAAACGGTCACTCGAGAAACCAGTCTCGTTGTGCAGCGGCTTTTACGAGCCCACGCGTGTGCGCAGGCTAGCATCGCACGGACGCACGACGAGCTAGACGATGCAATCTTTGCCCTCGTTATCGCACGTTTCGGTTCGGCTTCTTCGCTCGCTAATTAACCGACGTTCCTCGCTTTTTTTTTTCTTCGGGTGAGAACATCAGTACGTTTCGATCTTCTCGTTAGTTTTTAGAGTTGAGCAAAAGCCGAGCATTTAGTTAATGATTTCCAGCGTATAATTGTCGCGGTATGATCGACTGCAATTAGTTACATAAAAAAATGAACGAAAGGAATGGAAATGAAGAAAAAGTTTATATTTCTTGAGAAAATTTCAAAAAATGTACTAAATTGGATCTGTTGTCCTTGAAAATTTTCGGAGAGAGAGAGAAGTCGAAACTCGTTCGGGTGTAAACCAGAAACGAACTCGTGGAGTTTTGACCGGGCACGGGACAATGTCGAGACAAACCCGTTTCGCGTGAAAACCAGCTCAGTGACCGGTGCGCTTGTCGATATATAAAACGAGAACTCGATCGGCGTAAAATATTCAACGCCTACAAGACGGAAATGCGCTCGATATGTCGATTTTCCTTTTTTATATCCTACGTTCCACGTTGAGAGAAACAACAACAAATCGCGATTTTTCATCCGAATTTCAGCGAACCGGAAGCGTGAAAAGAGACCGTAAAACGGTCGTTCGGAATTATGTAAGTTCTCGCGCTCGAGTGCGGACGATAAGGTTTTTTGGCAAGTTTCTCGGGTATTTTAATCCGATATCGTTGTCTCTTCGTGTTCATTTTTTTTTTACACCGTGTTTCGCTTCCGCGACACTGGCTATCGCGATCATCGTACACCTCTTGTTTCGCGAGGGAGTACAATCAGGGTATGACGGGTTACCGGAGCTCTCTCACGTGAGTTTGGAAAGTTGTCCAAAACTCGATTTCCACGGTTCTCGAAAATGAAATCAAAATTAGATTTCACGAAGGAATCCGATTAAACACGATGAGATCGATAAGTTTAATTATTATTGTTGAGAATTATTTGAAACGTTTCAATAATTTCAGACGTCACAAAATTAGACTCGAGTAGTGAATACACGTCCTACACGTACATGAATGACTCTTACGACAATGACTAGGTCCTATGTTCTCGGCTATTTCAAATTCGTCACTCGACCCAATTTCATATCCGCACGACCAAACGTATATGACGAACGTCATAAATATGTAAATAATACGATATTATACAGACACGATCTTACGAAAATCTTTCGCGACGATTCTCGGTCCGACGATTCACAATGGCTTTCACGATTTCGCCACTTCTCTCCGTGTTTTCTTGTTATTAGAAAAATATTCCATCGGCGGTATCACCGAAACGATTTTATCATCTCGATTTCGACAGCGATTCGCAACGATCGATTTTCGCATAAACACCGGCTGATTAACAATTCCCGTTTCGTGCTCGAGCACGAGAAACGGATCTTCCGCAACTCGGTGCATGGTGAGCGCGCGTGCGAGTAATCACGGATTTACGACTCGCGAGACCGTAATAAGCCTCGTGTAATAAGCGTTTTCGCGCGACGAATGCGTAACTTTTATCCGCCGGCGTGTAATTGGATGTCACAGCTGGAGGATGCATAAATATATTCTCTCCTCCTCCCGCTCTCGTAACGAAAGAGAGGAGAGAAAAAAAAAACGTAACGCGAGAAGTAAAATCAGTAAGCAAATGGAGCGAGGACTGAGAAGGTAACAGCGAGTGAACGTCCGTCATCTATCGATACGCGTGGATTTTTTTTCTCCGTGATGAAAGCGATAGGTGAACTTTTTTTGATTTCTTCATAAGTTTTATGACCGGTGATTCAAGTTTAATTGACAGCCGAGTCGTCGATAAAACTGATTTACCTATCGTTCTCAGAATTTTTATGAATTCCCGAGAACTATACGCGGAATTTCGAAACTGTATCGCGGTCTCGTTTGAAAACCTCCGCGTTCGAAAACGGTACCGATCCAAGTTTTTCCGGTCTCTCTCGCTCCGTATTCGGGCCGAAAATTTCGACACTGCGTGTCCGCGTCCCAGTTCGGCCACCGGTCGACTTTTTTTTTCGTCCCTCCACGAGACCACGTTTCGCGTTTTATATAAATCTTAAAATACGTCCCGTTCGATGAATTATGGAGAGCCGCGCGCAGAAGGAGATCGGTCGGTGAAAATGAGAAGAGAGAGAGAGAGAGAGAGAAAAAAAGGAAGAAATAGATCCCGGTTTTCCGCAAAGTCTCTCGAGTATACACAGGCGCGTATCGAAATCGTACAAAAACGGGATTTATTTCGCAAACCGCGACACCTAGCGGGATAATTGCGCGGCCGAGCTTTTAACGAGCTCTCCGACGGAGAACCGAAAATATGTGCCAATCGTGGGTGAGCGATTGGGAAAGAGGAGATAAAAGGGAAGGCACAGACGCGTGTCGCGAGGATTCCAGCGGAGGGGGACAGAATTCACCGCACGTTCGTTACCGGTGCAGTTTATTCCGCGATTACCGGTTTAGCGGGGCGTCCGGAAATGGCGAATAAGGAAAAGAACCGGAAAACCCGTGGCGCGAGCCGATGCCATATTAAGCGCGAGCGGTCTCGTGTTAATAACTGTTTCGCTCGATCGAGGTCTCTACATAAATTCGCCGCGGGTACGTGCGGCTGTACGGAGTTGCAAAAGTTCGAGCTCCGTGTAAAAAAGATTCTCTTTTCGGAAGAAAATAATTATCGGGTGAAGAAAGTGCGCAATTATAACAATTGCGAGGAAATTTAGTTTAACGAGATGATCATTTTCCTTTGGAGTTAATCGAGTAAGTCTCTCGGACTGCCCAGATGAGAGAACCTATTTCGATGCAATCCGACGCGAGATGAACGAATTGGAAGAAAATCGAGATGATCCCGTTAACTTTTCGCGTCGAGGAAGAATTACACAATGTTCCTCTTTGTGCAGCGACAAAACAGGATCGCAATGAAACGTCTTATTTATCGCGAAACTCGTTCGACTTTACGATAATGTTACTATCAACGACAATAATCCGATTAGAGCCACGTCGTGAGTAATAGCTAAGAAACTCATAACATCTGCACATCAGCCGGCATAATCTCGCGGTAAAATTTACTGCGAATTTCTCTCCGTGTGGGACATTTGTCTCCGTATCCTCATTTTGCAATCTCGGCTAACTTTGTACACGAATTCGAAGACTGGTAGGTAAAACACTGAAAAAAATATGCGAGATATATCGAGAGATTCGCGAACGCGAGTTCCTCATACCTCAGGCTCGCATAGTTTTTCATCAGAGGAGAAAATTTTGCACGACGTATCAATCGCGTATAATTCACGCGATAACAGAAAATTCGTCTTACGTAAACTGAAATTTCTCACGAAAATGACTTTTTCAGCGACTTTTTTTTTTCTCACCAGTCATTTTCTATGCCCGTCGCTCTAACCTTTCTCTTCGAATTTCTTCGCCAAAAGCGACGGCTTATGTCAGTCCCATCTGATTGGATAAGGATACCGCGTCGATTAGCGCGATCTCGCCTAAAGGGTCCGAACGTACCGCACTCGCGGGATTAAGAAGCAAGAGGGAGCGAAGAAAAAAAAAAGAGGAAAACAAGAAAACCAGCGGTAATCGGTGGAAGAAAAAATTCCAACGCGTCGTCGATTCTATCGATTGCTCTCTCGCTCGACGGGTGGCTCTCTCGAATTCCGCTGAAAACTTCGCGCGGATTGATTTAATTTCTTTTTTATCGGCGCGTCGGCCAATCTCGAAAATGGCGATACACGCGTCATCTGGTTTCGCTCGGGCAGTCGATTCCGAACGAGAGAGAGGTAAAAAAAACGCGAGATTGACACGAGACGAGAAGAAAGACCCGTGGAAGAAAAATCGATCCTCCGGGGTGGGGTCTCTCTATTCTAACATGGCGAGCGCGCTGAAAAACGAGGAAATCACGGGCGAGATCGTAGCGTGCCTACGGTTCTCTAAAAGTACGTTGCGTCAAACGCAAAGAACGCGTTTGGTAGGTGAAAACCGATTGCGATTCTCGATGCAGAAAAAAGAAGAGATTTTTTTTTATACCTTCAAACGTAATCTTTCTCTCTGTATCGAGAGAGAGAGAGAGAGAGAGAGAGAGAGAAAAGTGCACCTTCGCTCGACGGACGCATCTCGTCACACCCCGTCTCGTTTTTTTTTTCCTTCCCCCAACTTCCCACTTCGTCGACAACCTTCTCTTCCTCCTCGCTCGATTTTCCCGAAAAAGTACCGCGAAGCTGTATTGCGCAAGGCTCCGACTTCGTAACGACTTTCGATTTTTCCCCTTCGTTTGGAGTCCCGTCGTCGTCGAGATCGTCGAGAGAGACGCTTATAGACATCCTCCTCGGGAGGTAACTCGGCGCGTATATCGTTCGGTAAAATCTGATTTATTCGCGAATCGTTATAACACAGTGCGTCTCCCCTCCCACTCTCGTTCTATTACAATAAAAGTGAAAGCGAGAGGATGTTCATGTGGCATGAATCTCTCCCCCCACGCGCCGGAATCGATTTTATTCACGATCGAGATGTAATTTTGCAATTGTCTTCTGGACAAAAAATTCTAGCACCGAAGGAACGCGAGTCGCTCGCTCATCTGGATGAGAAATCGTTCGCGGGGCACGAAACTCGTTCCGCGAAACGAAATTCGCTCGGGCATTACGCGACCGCTTGACAAATTGCTCGCGCGCGCGCGCGCGCGCATTGTCGCGCAACCGACGTTAAAAGTATACCTCCGAGGAGCGCGACGGTGAGGAAAGTCGAGGGTGAGACAAAGAGGCGATGACACCTAGCGATACAATTTGTCGGGACCCCGGAGAATTCTCTCTCGTTACGTCACGTGGATTTATCGCGATTATAAAATTTGCGATGAGAGAGAAGTGATATCGCTTCCAGATAATTCGTTTCTCGTTTGCGATTTTTTTTAAATCGAACGCGATACTCGAATTATCTCACATTACGATATATTATCCGAAACTATCCCGGCTTAGGATAAATTTCTCTCACGAGAAGAAAATATTGCGAATCGAGAATGAGAATCGAGCCATCCGATAAGATAATAAATTATCTAACGAGATTTTTTCGTTACGTGACCACCCACGAACGGAATTTTACGATCCTCCACCCACCACGGGGAATAAAATTCGACGGTGAACAATTTGCCAAACGAAAATTCACTCACGGTGGAATCCAACAAATCGACGATCGCTTTCTCCGCGTGGACCGGAATATCTCTCGGGATTACTCATCCCTGCGTGCACGTGTGCGTATGTATATGTATGTACGAGGCGAGCGCTCGAGGCGAAAACGATGGGGATATCGTAAAGTACGTCGCCGAGATCGATCCCCGCGAACGGTCAAGATCTCTCGTAAATTATTAACTTCTACGGACTTCCTGTTTCCGACAGATTTAAACTGACGTAACGCGGAACAATAACAGTAGTTAAGTTATGACTCGAAAAGTACTGGGTTGAAATTTATCACTAAACTATATTAAGATAGTGCTATAGTATACTGGTATAGTAAATATTACACTATAACATATAAACAAACAACAATATTATCGATAGTTTCTAATATCACATTATTATTTAACATCTGAACTTAGAACAAGAAGAAACTAAAGATTAATTAGATCAATGTCGGCGGTTGTTTTTCCCCATGTAAATCAATCGTAGCGAGTCCGATTGTCCATCGGTGCGGAATAATAAAACGACTCCGTGCTCGCGATTTAATGTCGCGTACGATAAACGTAGACCGGCAAGCGAGAGATAATCGAGCGAAAGAGTCGCGTGCGCGAATACTGGAAGGTGCGCATACACATCGCCTTATCTCGCGAAGATAACGAGGGTTAGCCGTGCGCAACCGGGTGCACGTTAAACGCCAACTCTCGGCGTAATTAAGGACATTGACGCATAAAAATGCTTCTGTCTTTCTACCAATTCAAGTTTGTTCAAACAGTCCATCTTCAGAGTTGAGAAAATTGCGAAAACAATGGCCAGTGAACGCAATCAAAATGTTACATTTTATTTCGTTATTCGTTCATATAAGTGAAATTATTTTCTTTGGATTTATGAAAGAAAAATTTCAAGAGTACTCGTTAGGAACCCTTTTACGCACTCATTAACCGTTCCTCGGCGCATCGACGTCCTTAAGAGCCGTGAACGTGTATAAAGATCGTAGATAAAAAAAATGAAACGAAGAGACCGAAACGAAACCAAAAATGGCAGAATTCTCGCGTCGTGTGAGAATTGTCAGAGCGGCCGGAGTATTTTCTCACGCGGAAGGATCGCGCGACGTAACGCACGAGGAAGTAGTTTATCGGCGCCAGGAAAGGAGAGATAACCGCGAAAGTCGCGCTCGTCAATCAGGAAGCTGATATTCCTCCTCCCACGGGCTTCGATTTTCTTCGCTCTCGCGTAACTCGAAAAGGTCGCAGGAGAGTTCGCTCTTTGTCCCGATCTCTCCGCGCTTACCTTGGCCGTGAACGAAATTTCTTCACACTTTTCACAGCCTTTTTTTTATCTCCCGCTCCTTCCTCGTACACGAGAGACCACCTCGTCGAGCCGAGAATTTACGCCCGGCGTAAAAATCTTAATTCGCAATATAACGCGCGTTTTAAATCGAGACGAGCGAGAGAGCGAAGGAGAAAGAAAGGTGG
The DNA here is from genome assembly GCA_003055095.1 of Goniozus legneri. Lineage (NCBI taxonomy): Eukaryota > Metazoa > Arthropoda > Insecta > Hymenoptera > Bethylidae > Goniozus > Goniozus legneri. The sequence goes on along the minus strand of NCVS01000522.1, from coordinate 115,891 downwards.
GAGATTAAAATATATTGGCGAATCGGATCGGCGCGTTGCGTAAAACCGGAATTACGGTTAGGGGTCAGCGAGCTTGAGCGCGTGCGCGCGCGCGATTACTGTTCCGCGCCTAGAAGACGGAAGCGTCGGATTAATAAAGAAGCCGCGATGTGCTAATCGGACGCGCGATTAGAATCGGTCTCGGTTACGCGTTTCACGCGAGACGAGATGAGAAGCGCTTCCTCTCGTCGTCCGCCATCACGGGGGCGAGAAAGTTTTCAGGGATCGTTGTATCATTTTTCGTTCGCTTTCACCGGCTTTTTCGTACACCGATTGTCCACTCGAACCACTTTCGCTGAGAAAGCGATGGATGAAATTTTGCTTTTCAGTTTTTCGCTCAAGCGAATTATATTGTTTTCATATTTTTAACCTATAATCGTTCTAATAACGGACTAACTGTAAAACGTATACGTTTTCACAACCAGGAAAAAATTAATGGAATATTTTCTCCGATGAATAATTTACCGATAATCAGATATACGATTGGAGATAATCAATTACGTTTTCCCTATTGCGAGGAGTGTTTTTGCCGATTTTTTCTTGCCTGGTTGCCCAATTGGTAAGAAAAAGGCATCGACACTTGGGTAGCTCGCGGACGAGACTATTTATCATCCAATCGGCTCCTCGAAACCGAGAGGTGTGAGTGATCGATGTCGAGTTCGCGGACTGTACTCGAAACGATCGCGTATCCACACTCCCTAGTCGAGATTTATGACTCGTCCGATATTCGCGAGAACACTCGCCTCTTCTACTCTCCTCGGTGTAAAAACTTTCGTCGATAAAGAACGAAATTTGTTAGCGCGTTACAGATCTCGATATTTCTTTACATTTCGCGAAACGAGGCGATCAATCATTAAATAACGACCCGCAACGGGAATGCAAATATAATTATCTCGATCCTCGGCCAATATCTTATCCGGTATCTCGGTTGCATTATAATATCGCTGCTCCATCTCCCAACGACAAGTGCCTCAAACTTGATTGTATGCAAATCCTGAATAGGAACAAGCGAAAAAATCGCTTCTATTCTAATTCGCTCGGCTAGAATGATAATGGGACCGTGGGGTGGGGTGGTATTTTAATTTACATCCACCGGTGAGAAAAAAAAACGTAAATGAGTAACGAAAGAAAAAAAAAACAATAACACGAACGTAACGAGAATAACGGAATAGCGGCGTCCCGGCGCGGGGGTGGAGGCAGAATCGATCTATTACGCATAATTCGCTGGTATAATAATATCGGTAAAGGATCGCCAAGGACAGCCTCGTCGTTCGTGCGTGAGGCTCGATCTGCACGTGTGGATGACGTGAGCGGGAAAATAGAAAGAAGTTAGACACGAGTCGAGTGGAGGGGCTCTCTCGCGCTAACGGTGGCACACTCACGATACGCGCCGATCGAATGCACTCGCGCGAGCTTAGACCGTCACGTGATCGTTAAGGATCGTGCGTGACTCGTGAGCCTTGGCACGCATATACCTCGCCCCCATTGTGTCGATGAACGCGTCTGTCTCTATGGATATAATGGACGCGACCGGACCGCGAAATCGATTGTTTTGAAACAAAATTTCCCTTCCGGTTCTGTCTATCCAAAGATTGTCTATGATTTTTGTAAAGAAACACTCCAGCTAGACGGTTTTATATTACTTTAATAATTAAATTTTAAAAAACTTCATAAGAAATAATATTTACATAGAAAAATGATTTGTTCTTTTTTATCCATAATATCGTTTACAAATACTGTACATTTTACGCAACGACACTTCGTCGGAAAAGTTATTGTATCCCATAATTGCCAGATGGGTTATTAGTTAACCCGAGGATTTTTTCTCTCCTGTCGGAGTGCATCTTCATCGGGGCCCGCTGACAGGCGCGAGAGCGCAATATCGAAGTTAATCGACGGGCGAGCACGAGAGCGCGGACTCTGATTAATAGATCGTCTCTCGAACGCTCGGTACGCTCGCGTCGATGAGTCGGCCCTAATTGGCCAGCGCGAGCCTAACGATCCTATCGTCCTTGTCAACGCGAAACGTTCCAGATCCCACAGCGGGCCGGTGCGTTCGAGCGAGTCTAGGAAGAAAACGGTAACGAGGATGCGATGTCCTTGCGTTTGCCGTACGCGTTGGCAATTCTCATCTCTCGTCTCTCTCTCTCTCGTCTCTCTCTCTCTCGTCTCTCTCTCTCGTCTCTCTCTCTCTCTCTCTCTCTCTCTCTCTCTCTCTCTATCGCCTCGCCGTGCGTTTGATCGAGCGAATTGTCAACGATTTTCCCACAAGAGTTACATAAAAAAAAAAGGCCACCGAGGAAGATTATTTTTCATTCTTTATCGAAACGCTCTCCCTCATCCCGATTCTATCGAATTTTATTTACGACTCGGCGCGTCGCGTGAGAAAATCCGACGTAAACAATTTTATATAATTCTCGCCGCTGAGTTTTGCATCGCGGTTTTTCTCACGATTAACAATGCCAACGCACGGGGCCTCGTACGGATGGGTTTATTTCCACTGGATGTACGGGGGACTGTGAATTTTTTAGAGAAAATCTCTCGGGTTACGTAAAAGGATTCGCGAGGATGACGCGGGGGATCGGCAGATCGATAAACTCTTATGAATGTGTATAAACGTTATATATGTACGAAAGGGGGCGAGAGAGTCGGGGAACGGTGAAAGTTCTCCTCCCTCTCACTCGCCCGCGCGGTGAAATCCCGCGAAATCGATTCTCGAATGCACGCGTTGATTTATTTTCGTTTTTTTTTCCACCGTTTGTCCCCCTCTCTCTCTCTCTCCTTCTTTCGATCCCTCTCTCTTTCGAATCATCCGTCTCTCTTTAAAATATCGAGCATCTATATGACGCATAGAAAACGCGGGCGCGCGTGCCTCGTTAACGATAATTTGACGTCTGTATCAGCGCGGGCACGAAGCCCCAGCGACAAGACGCCAATTAATTTATACCCGGCTCTTTACATAATCGATAAACCACGCAGCTCGTTCGACAAGCGAAAACGTGATGGGAAAATTGTTCGACGAGAGTGCGGGGCAAAAAAAAATCAACAGAGAGAAAGAGAGGCTGAATTCTTCCTCGCGCGTAAATCAGGAGCGTGAGATCTGACCTTGAAAATGATCTAGCGATCTAACGATCCGAGAGTTCTATTCAGACCGTGGGGCTGATTGATTTTCTATGGAGGATATTAGCGGATAATGATGAATATAATGAATAAAAAATCACAGGCAATTGATTCGCGTGCCGAGGAAAAAAATTATTGGGTCTATTTCATATTTATTTGTTCCCGTGATGATCGAACGTAATGGTTCTGGTAACTTTTACCGTTCGGAAAAAATCGAGTCGAATCGACAAATTTCGTTCTCATAGTGCTACTAACAATGTCGATAATGAACGCCAATATAATCGAGTTACATAAAGGCTTATCCCGAAATAACACGGCGAGGAAGAAATACTCGAACGGGAGAAAAAAAGTCAGATGTATGATGAAGTGGGAGTTTCAATCGCAATGCGGTGCCCGTAATAAACACGTTAAGTCTCACCGACCGTGTATCATTTTCGCGTCCGCGGTTATACACATCGGCCGGATAAAATCCTACGGATTGCCCAACTCGACAGCGATAGAATGCGGTTGTTCGCGTGTAATCGTCGACGATTACGTTTTCCTAGATCTCGTCGAGATCTCGGTTCGACGCACTATATCACCGTCCTTATTTACGATCTCGTAAATGATATTTTTATATCCATATGAGCACACGCGTACCTATATGTATATATTCGCTCAGGTAAGCCGCGGGGGAGTCGACGCGAGCCTTGAAATTTTTCACCGCGCGCGGTTCGGTCCACGTAATATGCGGTTCACGTCGCTTTGGGCGATCGTGTGTAAGTACGTGGGTGATAATTGCCAAGGCGAGAGAGCGAGTTTAATCCGTCGACGGGGAATCGCTCGTGGCGTGAAATACGGTCGTTGATCTTGTGGATATCAATCCTGGTTGGTATCTCTGAACCGCAATCGGAATCTTTGCTTTTTAATTAGGACTCTTTTGACCTCGGAGAAGAATTCTGGCTAGCTAAATGTTTACTTCGATACTCGAAACAATATTTATGCGTTTCGATAAAACGATCCAAAAAATTATCCTTTTCATTCCACAGAATTTAGTACATGAAATAGAATTCTCATTTAATCAAATAAATTTTATTCTTGGCGTTGTGAAATGACTAAATAAGGAAAAAGGAACAGCGTTCGGGAAAGGTAGAGTGGCACTAACAATAATGTATGAAAAATGAACGAAAAAAAATAATCGCTCACTCTGTTTGCCGTACTAAATGACGTTTTTAGAATGCAATTTAAAATATCTGCATTTCTGCCGGATACATTCGACCAGAATATAAAAGCCCGATAAAAAGGAAACAATCGGAGGATCCTCGTTGTCCTTGCGATTTTTCACGAAGCAGGATTCCGGAATCCGGCTAAAAATACTCTGGCGAGCACACAGAGAAGTACGATCTTGGCCCGATGTCACGGTTAATCGTCTCGGAGGAAAATAAAAATTCCACCGGGATTCCGTAGACCTCTCCAACCCTTTCACTTTTAGCAGCGATGGAGAAAAAAGAAACGAAGAAACGAGAGAAGGAATCGTAATGAGGAAGAAAAAAATGGCATTCGGCTTCCTAGTAGGTCCGAGTTTTACGTAAGCGCCATTATGATAGTTCGATGTGGGGTAGCCATGTGTCCGCCGCCGGCGGAAGCGCGTAAAACTCGCGGAATCGGCAAGATCGGTAGTTTCAGGAGCCGGGATAATAGCGAGACCCGTTCACTTTCGATAGTTTTCGAAATTTTCGTCGACGATGAAAGGGTGGCGAATTTTTCCCGATCGGCGTACGAGTACACACGCCCGGAGTCGATAAATATCGTGATCGCGTATCTCATCGTTTATTCACCGAGAACAACTCGTAAAATCGTTGAAACGAGCGGCGAAAGGGACACGCGGACCGATAACGCGAAAATTCTTTTTCCCTCCGAACATTGCTGACCCCCTCATTTTCGTGCGCGGCTCGATTTTTCCGCGAAGGGGGGAGAAAAAATCGGTTAGTTATTGGCCCGTTTATTTATGAATCCGGGTCCGAATTATCATTTCACCCGGTTACGTACACCCCGTGAATTAATTCGAGAGATCTTTTTTTTCCTGCCCCAACCTCTTCCCCCTCCCTTTATCGCTCCATGTCATTCGATTTCCGAACGGTGTGTTTTTCCTCTTCATTAAAACCGCGCGTGTTTCTCGAACTCGCGATCGGCCGGACGTAAATTTGCGGGTTCAGTTAACGAGGTAATTGGTTGCGCAATCTTTCGATTTGAATATCGTACGTGTGCTAATGGTTCGGTAACGGAGGGGTGGGGGGGGGGTGATTTTTTCGATCGACTCGGCCCTGGGGGGAAATCGGGGGCGATTTTTGTCCCCGTTCGCGAAAGCAGGAAGCTCGATGAATTTTTCCGTCGCTCGTCTCACGTAACTTCGAGTGTCCGGGCCTCTCTCGGGGGCGAAAAAGTGCGAGAAGAAGAAATCGTCGAGCGGTGGAAAAAAAAGCTAGATGGAAATCACTTCCTTGTGAGCGAGCGGACGAGGATAATAAGAATCCGCCGGTTGTACGATCTCGATTCGATTATATCGTTAGGGCGCGGCCTAACGCACTCCCTCTCTCTCTCTCTTTCTCTCTTTCTCGTTGCGTTATAAACGTCCACCGAATTACAATTTCAAAGCAGCTCGACGGGGAGAAACGGCCCGGTTGGCCACTTCACGGCACCGTATTTTACCTTACCGATCTGAGAAATGACACAGAATGGTCGAATATCGCGGGACCGATGAAGCCGAAATAAAATTTTCGATATTTCTCCCGTCGATGAGAATTTACGGGACGGCTGCGAATTTCGGCCGGGGTGGGGGGAGAAATTGCGCACTCGAGTCGATAAATTCGCGCCTCGGCGTGACCAAATCGGGTGGGCAAGCTCCGATAACGATCTCACGACACGCGAGTCTACGGATTCTAAATTCTCCATTTTGCGAGCAACCGGTGAGATATACACAGCCGTAAATTCGCCGATAAAGCCGTCTCGAAGCTGCTCCGCGGTATTTTACAACTGCCAGACGAGGTTTCGGGGAGTGGGCGATTATTTTAATCTAATTAACGGGTGAATTAGAAACTGCTCGCGATGGAGTTCGTACGTTCTTTTTTTTTCTACGCGGTAGGCAGGGAAAAATGATGGATAAATAACGGAGAAATAAGGTGCAATAATTATTTTATATTCGCAATTGCTCAAAAAAGATTCTCTCGATCGGAATTTCTCTTTGTATGCTAATCCCGCGAAATCTCACTCTCGGTATTTTTGTATACAAAGATCTTCCCCGAGTCAAGGACGAGTAACGTTTTCAGCGTTAATTAGCATAACTAGTCGTCGTGGGCCGTCGGCAACCTCGAGAGGTCACCTCGTGTCGAATATTCGACCGTAAACGTTAAATTGACGGCGCGTAAAATCGCGCGTGAAAAAACTTCAATCACACGCGAGATCCTTCTCTCTCCTCTCTCTTTCTCGCTTCCTAATTTACCGACCACTTTTCGCAGTGGGAATGGATAATTAAGACACCCCGGTGATTTTTTTACGACGGGCAATAAAAATGACGAGGATGAAGCTTCGCCGACGAACGACAACTAGCCGATTAATTCATCGATTGGAACTGTTTCTTCGCGCCGGTAGGATTTCTTTATCGCGGCAATTCATTAAATCAGCGCGAATCGGGAGCGATACGCGGCAATTACACTCGCGATTATTCAGTAATCCGAAAACAAACCCGCCGGCAATTAAATACAAATCATTTAAACCGATCGCGCCTCGGATCAATTACCCGATCGATTCCAACTGGCTCAGCGAGAAACGTCGATCGAAGAAAACGAAGAAAAGGCGTAAAACTCGCGCGAGCGCGATTCGAATTATCCTCATTTGAATCCGGATTAGTCATCGCTGTTAAACGGCGGATGAAGTTTAATAGCGAAGTTTCCGGCTTCTTGATTGAAGTATACGCGTGCTCTAGAAAGATAAGTCGTGGAAAAGAAAAAATTCTTTCGCAAGCGCGAGATGGAATCCCAAGCCGATTGAGCGATCGACACTTGCGCAAATGCGCGCGCGCTCGCGTATTCAGCGCGATAAATTGCGCCCCTGTGCAACGTCAACAAATTGACCGGAGAAGAAGGGACTGTAATTGGCGAGCGCGTGGAAAACGTAATTGACGCTCTCTCGCGTTGCCGAGACTCGTGTGTCCCTAACGAGACGTCTCAACTGGAGCGATTTTTCGAAACCCGCCACTTATCAACCTCCAGCGTCCTTTTTTTACTCGCGATTATCGCCGAGGCATTAGGTTAACGAGACGATCGAACAAAAACGAATTTATATCACTCGGTTGCGATTGAATATTAAGCGTACACAGATTTATTTCGGAACGGATCTCGGTAAAAAGTTTCGCGTTAAATTCGTAACCAAACGTGAAATAGGCTAGTCGGATTCCAATATCAATATATTTTCTGTGTCAAACGAAAAAAGAATGCGCGTTGGAATGAATTACTAACGATCTTTCCCACTCCACGTATGAAATCCTTCTGTATTCTATTTTCTCTTATTCTTCCGGCGGTAATGTTAGCGGGATTACGTTAACGAGATGGTTAAGCAGAAACTGTGCAATTAGAGTTTATATTATTCAGTTACGATTGAATATTACCCAGCCCCACTTTAACGTTTCTACTTCGCATAGCTTCATTTCTTCATTTTTTCCCTGTAGTTGGACTTTCTTTCATTACGTAAAAGTACGAATAATCCGTACGAAACTGGCGGACTTGGTACGAGACGACGCCAGGGGGTACGTCGTTCCTCGTTTCTTTGCTTTTCGTTGGGATGTGTGTCGGAAGCTGGGATGTTGTTTTCGTACTCGGACAGGTGAGCTTCGAGGGAAACTCGCGAATATTTATTTCTTCGACCTTTCCTCGCTTTTCTTCGGCCTTTCTTTCTCGACGGACCCACGTAATTGACTTTCACTCGGTGAAACAAAAAGAAGTGTACAAGCGAGGCAAGAGCTGGCACACGCGCGTACACGGGATTCGCGGGGCTGCCTAATTAAGGATCTCGTGGATCTCGCCGTGCGGCTAATTGGTTATGCGATCTTATTTAATCGTGTGTCGCGTAAGCCGCGTGTTTATAAGCGTCGCCCACGGCCTCCGCTTAGGCTATCGAACCTAGCCTCGCTCCTCTCTCTCTCTCTCTCTCTCTCTCTCTCTCTCTCTCTCTATATATATATATATATATATATATATGTTTTATACTTTGAGTTTTTCTTAAGCGTTGAAAACTTTATTGCGGTGCATTAATCCGTTAATTGAAAAATAACGATTGGAGATTCGAAGGGAAATTTTCATGCTCGCGAGGATTTCTCGCTCCGACCTTGCGGTGTTGCTTCAGGCGAGTGATGAAAACTCATTGTTGCCCCGAGAAATAACCTAGAAAAACGAACCAACGGAGGATGGTACGATGGAAACGAGATCGGGCGTTATGGAATCTTGATGGATTGGGATTCGGGTTAATTCGAGTTCATTTTGGGTCGCCAAACTCATTCTTTGGCTCGTAACTATTCCAGGCTTGTCTCGTTCGAACAATCCATCTATCTCGATCTTGGCAGTCGTCCCGGAGATTTCGCGCCCATTGTAGACCTAGAATTCCGATGCGTCTAGCCGCTTGCCAAGAGGTGGAACGTAAAACACGAGTTTTTATGTCGCCTTATGCAACGCACTCGCGATACAAAGTGCGAATCGGAATAATAAAAAAGATAATTAACGATGTACCTAAGCTCGATTAGCTCGAATATGAATAACCAAATAACGATTACGAGAGATAATAAATTGATTTTCCGCGGGACAATAATAAAAACTCGAAACTCACGAATTGAATCCTCTTTGTTTCAGACGGAGCACCGGTGCCCGAGGACACGGACGTGCACGAGGTAAGATAAATCGACTTCGGAAAGAGCCGATCGAGGATTCACTCGAATAAAGAGTAAAGAAAAAAAAAAATAACATTCCCTACCCGAAGAAGCGACTCCGCGCACGCCGCGCTGTGTTTTACCTTGTAACCGATTCCGGACCGTATAGAAGCCGGGAAAGTATTATCCGCCGGCGTGCATCGATACGAAGCGATACGCTGACAACATTCGCGGGAGAGACCGCATAGGCCTCTCTCTCTCTCTCTCTCTCTCTCTTGTTCGCTCGCTCACGGTGCTTTCACGGGATTGAAAAACGATTTCACGCTCGCGCCTCCGCGACCTTTTTCGTTTCTATAAACCATCGGTGTAGCGCACAATGATGCTACCAACCGTGACGGCTCTCGTTCTCGATATTGCACAAACAAGACGGTCCCGAGGATTTGAATAATCGTTAATGAAATATACGATAAATCCGAAACAGTGAGTCCACGTATTACGGCGTAAATTGAATTCCCTCGGTACGGTGTCGAACTAAATTATGCACATAAACATTGAGAATATTCAGAGTACGACAAAATACCAATTCATAACACTCGTCGGGCTCATTTATCATATCGATTCTATATTGAGGCGAATTTCGCAATTGGTCGTCTGGGTCGAGCGAAAAACGATACGGATAAATGCCTACCGGGTCTGTCATTACTGGGAGGAATGAGAGCTCGGGCCGAGTAGGTCGATACGGTTTCGTATATATGAGCGCGCGATGGTTTAAAAGGCTCGACCTGACATATTCGTAACAATGCTAGGCGTGTCGTGCCGTGTCGCAACTACGACCTATGCGTCGGTATTTCTCTACGCGTTTCTGTGTGCGCGAGCTCGTTCCGTGTACCGGAGATCGTATCGGTTCGATCACGTGCTGGAGCGCGCTACGATCGTCTAGCGATGAGCGAGGGATCTAAATGTCAAGGCGAGGGTGCCGATGAAAATTTTCTCTACCCCATAGATTCGTTTAACATCCATTAAAACAATCCAAAATCTTGTTTCAACTCCAAATGTCAAACATTTTTGAAAAATTCACAATCCAACATCTTGTTTCAACTTCAACATTTTTTTAAATGTCAAACATTCTTGAAAAATTCGCAATCCAAAATCTTGTTTAAACTTCAACATTTTTTGAATGTCAAATTTTTTTTTCAGGACTCGGTAGCCGCAGCCTCAGACATGGCTGAAGAATACGAAGACAGCGACGACTCGGACATGTATATGGAACCGGACGGTGCCGAAACAGTTTCTGGTGGATCGACGGTGGAAGTGAAACAGAACGAAACGTCGTCGGCAACGGTAGACCAAGAGGCTAGAACCACCGACGAGGCTGTCGAGTCTCGGCCGAGCCCCGAAGAGAAGAGTCTGGAAACGGACAGCCAGAATTTCTTCCCGTCGTTCGCTGAGTTATTCGCGAATCACCGCCTTTCCTTCAACGAGCAGCAGAATCATCAGCGTTATCGCCCCAACAGATTCTTAGGCTACTTCCAGAGGGACCGGGGTTATCAAGCCTCCGCTAGCTCTGCCAAGGACACAGCTCATCCTCTTCTCGGTTCCGGCAACTTCGGTGTCATAACTGGTGGCACCTATTACCCCGAGGAAAAAGAGAACGATGAGTACTCCGTAGACGAGAGCCTCTACAGTCCTTACTACCACAACAGGGGACGCGTGAACTACTACAGGAACCCGAAACCCCAGCCAGTCAGGCCCGGTGACTTCTTTGCCAATTTCAGGGACTTCGCTGACATCACAGCGCCCCCCAAGTCCAGTTTCTCGCACCTGTCGGTGGTCTACGCCAACAAGAACGGCAGCGAGGCTGGCCGCATCACGGAGCCTCGCAACATCATCGAGACCCTGAGGATGCTCGAGCAGCAAGAAGAGAACGCGCCGGTCGAGCTGACCAGCACCGTCGAGACCCCAACGAAGAAGCTCAGCAAGGGCAAGCGGAAGCTAATGAAGATGAAGGAGTACGAAGAGGACAAGCTGAGGAGGACTCGCGTCCCCGTCGAACCTCTCCTCGCGCTCAGCTGAACGCCAAATTTAATCCTAATTCTAATCTCTTCGTCTTCTGTCTGATTAATCTTGCTCTGTCAATAGCTTTCTATTTCTTCCTTCATCGTCATCGAGCGCGCGATCTGGCGAAGTGAGCAGACGAAATTTCGAGGATCCGCGATCCTCATCGAAAATTTCGACAGGAGTAAACGTAATCGCGATTTGGCTCGATAGCAAAACGAACGAGAGACGGTTCGCGCGGCAGGAGAGACTGTATTCAAGGTCAACGAGAACTGGCTTCGAAATTCACACGACGAGAGATCGAAAAATCGCTTATCCTCGATATCTCGATTGTAAAACGTTAAATCTATCGCGCGAATTCACGCTCCGTGCACCGCAAGCTGCGTGCGTGCGCGCGTACGAAATTGCGGAAAGAAAAAAAAAAATTGTTGCGAACCCCCGCGGTGTTTCGCGAATATATTATTCGTTCTTCCCTTTAGTGTTTTAACTAAAGCGAGACCATTTTCTCTTCGGACACGCACTTCGAGTGCTAAATTCGCTCGAGTCGTGATTATTTACGCGTTTTTTTCTCTCCTCTAATATTTCTCCAATCCTCGCACCAGTATTACGCGCGCCACGCTCCGCCAGCTATTTCTCCATCTTCCAATCGTGTACGATAGGGTCTTAAATCTCGTTTTAAGGATTATTATTAATATTATTATTTTTTACCAACTAGGTAGGCTCGTTTCGCATTTTTTTTCTCTTCGTTTAAGTGTAAATAATTCGCTGTACTAATAAAGACTGCTCGTAAATGAAGTATATGCGACGACCGTATCGCGCGGGGCGTCGATTATTCGTTTCGAAAAAAAAAAAAACAGAAAAAATACCGAGAAGGAAAATTCTCCCTTCCATGCGGGATGCTATATTTACGAATGAAAAAGAGCAAAAAATTTCACCGCGTAAGAATTGCAATGTGGTGTGGTGTGAATTCTCGAGGGGATTCACGGGTTTTGTGCGGAATTTGCTGCGAAGGACGCGTCGACTGCGAAATTCAAGAACGTTATGAAATTGAACAAAAAAGAAGAATTATTAAAACAGAGCTCTCTCTCAACCTCGGTCCTTTGCCGCAGATCTCGATGCATTTGTTATTATTATTTGTTGTTGATTATTGTAATTGTATCGGTAGGTTTAGAAAAACTAATTCCTGCGACTTTGAAATTTCGACTTCCTCGGGATTTTCTTCGATATTTTGTTTTATCCCTTTTTTCAAGAACAGGAAGAAATTATCGATAATATTCATTATACGCATCCTTCTTTGAAAATGAGAAATCGTAGAATAGAACAGCCCATTCTCTCTTCTAGGTGATAAGCTTTCGAGTATTCCGTTGCTTCAGCGAGGCAATATCGTATTTTTAAGGCACACTGAATTACTTCAATATAAACTTTATTTTTCTCTGTTCACACGCGCAACTGCATCTCCAATACTGCGCATAAGTCGGTCATTGTAATTTATTCGATAACTTTAAGTAAAACGATTCGCTCTGGATAATACAAAATGTATATTAAGTGAATTTATATGTATACAACGACAAGTATAAATTTGATTTTATATCTAACAGATGTTCGTTCATTTATCGACCCACGATCATTCAAGGCCCATACTCTTGGCCATTTCCTCGATCATTTTGTAAATCCCGGTGTCGACTTCCGCGTGCGTTGCTGGTCCATAAAGGTAAGCCGGTGTACTGTACACGTTGTACTTATCGCAATACGTGAACTCGCAAGAGTTGTTGGGAATCAAATTGGCTCCCATTAAACGCACTTGTTCCATCGCTTCGGCGTAAGGCCAGTCCGCTTTCGGTGCTTGAAAAAATTTCCCACCATTTATAATAACTACAAACTGAAAATATCAATTCATAAAAAATTCCAACTAACTCGTTTTTCCCATAGTAATCTTCACTCCGTCGAATAATTTCGCTACCAAAACCGTAGCTATACAAGCTACCGCGATCGGTTTACCGCTGCAATTGAAATCTACGATTATTTTCGCTAGTTCCGGTAGAATATCGAAATTACATCCTCGGGACTCGAAATCGCTCCTGGAACAGAAAAAATGCGAAACGATGAAATTAGTCGAATATCAAAAGTTTTGAGAAGAAAGCTAACAGAGTTCTAACGACGCCGAAGCCGCCAGGAATGAGGAGAGCTCGGTAATCGTTCGCTGAGCATTCGTCGAGTGGGCGAACGCCACTCCTCGCTATTCGCGCCGACTCGATGAGCGCGTTCCTGGCTCCGGTTTTGACGTCCAGGTCCCGCTTTAGGTGATTCATCGTGCCGCAAATGTTGACGTCCGGGGCGAAGAAACACGGCTGAAGATTGTGCCTGGACGCGTTGATCGCCATCGAGACCGCCTCCGTAACTTCGGAGCCGTCGTAGACGCCACAGCCGCACAGCACCTGTCCGAATAATTCGAAACCGGCCGTCGTAAACATAAATCCAACGAGGTCGGAAATCATCGGGAAATCATAATCGCGCGGAGAAAATTACGGATTCGATAATCCAATATTCCATTCATATTTCACGTTTCGGTATCGATAAGACAGCCAATATCTGTGGATTTTTATATTTCCACGGTTTCTATTTGCCGCTGGAAAGAAATACCAGCGAGCGATTTTAATGGGCCGGCCGATCGTAATAAACCCGCGTTACGGACTTTGTGTTCTCTGCCGTATATGCACTTCTATTTTCTTTTTTCATTCTTTTTTCATTATGAGGAGGTGGTGATTTTTTTGCGCGTTGCGTGAGCGCGTGAAAGCGTTTTCGCGAAATGAATTTACGGCGAGTGAATCGACGAGTACGGTCGTTTCTCATCGGGCGCAATTTTGAGAAAAATTTATTGAAAATTTGTTTACGACGGCGACTGGCGTCATCGGATCCTCCGGCAAAATCTCACAGCCCGGCCTGCCTTCGGTTGTCGTTAATTTCGTCACTGCCGTCGTGTGGAATTTCGCTCGACGACAAGTTGGATTCGCGTAGCCTCGCGAGACAAGGCATCTCAACAGGCTCCGATAGAACATCCTCGCCACAAATCATAGAAATTGGTTGCTCTCTGTCACGACTGAATGAATTTTTATTTTTACTTCGATACGAGATTAAGGGTTAGGCGCGTCGAAAAGAGACGAAAAGCCCGAACTCACCTGAAGTTCTTTGTTTGTCGATAGTCGATGCCGAATATATCGAGATTTATAGATAGAGGATAATTCGAGACCTTGAAGGGCCGACAAAGGGATTAATCTCGAGTTTTTCGAGATTTACGAGTTCATACGGAAAAAATTCCATTTGATTTATTCAGGTGTTAGAAAGCGTCCTCGGTAAATTCAAATATGAAAAATGTCTTGTTCCAGGATGTAGCTACTTCGAGAACTATAATTACTATAAATATAAATTTATTCATGAAGATCATTTGTTTGAATTTTCTACAAAATCGAAGTTCAAACTTCACGAACCAACAGTCGATCACATTTCCGGCTTTCGGCTTTCATCGCAGGATGGCGGTAGCTACAAGCGCCGAGTGTCGCCATCTGGAACCGCTAAAATCGTAACGCGTATCAGACGCGTATGAAATAACTTACCGAACGATTTTATTCAGTGGGTAAAATCATTTCGGTGGGCAAATTCGAGAGAAGACGGGTAATAACGCGCCGAGGATAAATTCACAGTGTGTAATAAACATCGCTTCGGGTAAGAGGGGAGATATTTTTTACGGCTTCGTATAAAATTTGCGTTCGCCATAAAAGATTTTCCTTCGTCTCGCTCTTTCCCTCGCGTGCGCTCTTATGTATACGTTTTCCTTCTCGACCTTATTCCTTCGGAAGCGTTAGACTATGAATACGAAAAAGCAGTGTAATAATACGGTTGTAGGAGGTTTGAGGATTATTCAAGCCCGGAAAATTGGAAAAGAAGAACACGATGTAGAAGTTACTACCAATAAATCTCGATTTTTCTTGTTAAATTATAATAATACGACAAATCCTCGGTAGTAAAAATTTTTAAAGGCTGTAAAATTAAAAAATCAATTCATAGTCTCATCAAGAAACATATATGCAAATTCACTCAGAATTTTCTCATAAATTTCTGCAAGGAATTCTTTCCAACTAAAAAATTTACACAAACTGATGATACAATTTTAAGACAAAATCTAGTATGTTTTAGTTTCACTGAATTTTAAATATAATTTATGAATTTACGAACAAGATTTTTTTGAAAATCAGTGCACGTACTCCGCGAACTCTTTGAGGAGATTTCAATCCCTCGATGGCATAAAAGATTCACTAGCAGTCTCTTTTTTATTCGACAATTATCCGTCTTGTGGCACGTACCGCAAAAGTGGCGCTTTCGCGCCTTTGGCCATCAAGCTCGAGTCCTCCCGGCATAAACCATAACCGGCACGCGTGGTATAATCTTATGTAAATTCCGAAAGCGTTCTCGCATCGCCCTCTTGCGCTTACGCGAGAAGGGGGTAGGCACGCGAGATGGACGGGAAGAGGGTGAGAGGAGGGCGCGGGGGGTGAAATGGAACGAAGGAGGGCCAGAGGTGGGGCGGCTTATATGAATGTTAAAATAAGTTTGAAATTGTCGCGGACAAGTTCGGTCCCGGGGGAGGCACCGGTGTAATTCCGTCGACGGTTTTCGGCCCCTTCGCCGAGTTCTCGCGCGCGAGAAAGACGGGAGACAAGTGTGAGAGAGAAAACGATAGAGATAGGAAGGAGCATAGAGTGTCCGGACTTCCGGTCTCGCGCTACCCAACTTAACACTGATTTGCTTTGATACCGCCAAATCGAGAGAGATCGAGTTTTCAATTTCGTCGAGAAAATTCTTCGATTTTCCAAAACCTTTATTGTCGCTCTCGGCGAGTTTCGAGCGGAATTTCCGCGAGCTGTCACTCGTCAGAGGTTCTTGGCGAAGTTTGGCAATCACGAAATCGTTTCCTAAACGCGAAGATCGTCGAGGAGAGCGAGAGGGAAGGAGAGAGAGACACGCTAGCTGGCTAATTGAATGAGGAAAGCGTACTCCCGCGAGCACTCGCGCGCTCGCGTGTCACGCGTCAAGAACCGCTGGGAGTCCC
>NCVS01000522.1:74365-91376 GCA_003055095.1 Goniozus legneri | reverse complement strand
CCCCCCGCATAACCGAACTCGCGAGATTTTATCGTCTCTTTCTCGGCTCCGGACATAATTTAGGAACGTACGGCGGGATGTGAATCGATAACAAGCAATATTCGAGACTCTCACGCTACCGGTAACGCACGCTCGAGCCTGGAAGTCACCTGAGGACGCCCCGTAGGTGAGTGCCGAACGTGTTCGCGCCGGAGGAAGACGGAAATAGTCGAGCGGGTTGCACTCGAACGGCTCCCGGCGACAAAGAGCTAGAGATCGCTGTGACTCTCAGCTCTTGGTCTCCCTGCGGTACCAGACGCACGCGGTTCTCACCTATCCCCGAGACCTCCGGGAGCGCGAAACCTACCCTTCTAGTATTCTCGAGCCACCTCCGTAACCGGTGTACGTTTCGAGAGTGTTCCGCCTTGAGATGTTCGAGAATAATCGATGATTCGCCTCTCACCTGCCAGCTCCTTACCGATTCTCTTGACTTATTTTAGATTCGCCCTCTGCGGAATAATCTCTCTATACCTCTCGATTGCTAAAAAATACAAGTTTCCTCTTTAGGCTGGCCAATGTGAATTTTTTACAACGTGTTTATTTCGCGCGATATTTTTCTCTATTCTTACTGCGAAATGAGACGGTACAGAAATGATTGTGATTTATCGTCGGTTATATTGACAGTTACTGCTGGGTTTGAGGAGCCAGAGAGAAAGAGGAAGAGAGAGAGAGAGAGAGAGAGGGTGTAACTCGAATAAGTGGTGCTCTCTCCCGACTTCGACTAGTAGCGAAAGGGGGATGAAGGGGGGGTTGGTTTGGTGCGACTGAGGAGAGTTTACGTCGACAGCGCACGGTAAACCCCCGGAATTGTGGCCTTCCCCCCACTCCTGCGCCTCCAGAGACCAGAAACCGGGGGTCCCGGCGTATTGAAAATTACATCTTACTCCGCGCCATATACGGCGTATACTCACACAATCCCAACCCCCTTATCCACGTTCTACCTCAACCTCTACTTCCTCTCTATCCCATATCCTATATACGCATTTCGAAAACGACCTCGTCGTCTCGATGCGTTTGTAATCGGCGAAACGATACGCGTAACTCTCGTTCTCTTCTTTTTTCCTCTACCCCTCTCATTCTCTCTCTTCTCTCTATCTTTTTTTAAAGCTCGCATCCGGAGCGCTGAAAGCTCCGGAACCGCAAACCATGCGAGCACTCCTTTACCTCCTCTTTTTTCCTTCTCTCTGTCTTTTAGATTCTGGAATCGAGTGTCTCCCTCTACCTCTCGCGCACTCTCGATGTATCGAATGTTATTCGTGACGTGAAACTCAAAGTCATGCGCGCCGGAACATCAAAGGTGGAGCGAACGAAAAAAAATATATCCACTCGTATCGTATAAGATATGTACGACGGAGGTGTGCGAAAAGCTCGGCAAGAGTGTTATTTTTTTAAGGTATTCCTACACACCGGTCCCGTTCCTTTATTTTTCGCTAAAATAGAAAAATTGTTTGTAGAGGATACGAGTGAAATATGGAGAAGGGGGGCGAGTCCTCGAAATATATCGAAAGCGAAGACGTTTCGTGGTTCGCGTCAACATGAAGCCAAGCCGAGAGGAGGTTGGAAGTTCGAGGGTGAAAAAGTATGAACATTTAGACAAGTTTAAACTCGGAACTTTCTATATCGACGAGAGTGTTGGGAGGAGGGAGAGGAAAACGTCCTCGAACGTCTCACGGACTTCAATATTTGTTAAACTCACCTATTGGAACTTCCCCCTCGCCTCTCGCGAGCACCACCCCACTCCTCTTTCATAACGCATAACCTCCGAGATATAGGGGACGTATACGTGTGACATATAGATTTTATATACGATTACCTCTCGGCGCGATAGGTTGCACTCTCACATGGTTATATCTTTTTCTCTCGTTTTTTCCTACATATACATTCGCATGCCATCCCTTCATACGAGCAGTTTCAATAAACTTAAGTGATTTTGCGATCGTATTTCTCGCGGTTTTCTCTCTTGTTTCTTTATTCTGATTGTATAAACACCACGTACAACTTTGTCGATAAAAACACCTACGTGTCTTTTACGACGTGAGTAAAAAGTATTTTTATCACTATTATTTTTACCTTCTCGTGCTCTATTTTTTGTGTCGCGGGCTCGTTAGTGGGCTTTTGCCACTTTGCGCGAAAACTAAACATCGTTAGCCCGCCGTTTTTGCGTCTCTTTCGATCCGGGGCGTGGTTAAACATGCAAGTGGAACATTTGCGAATTGTAGCGAGCGATAAGGCACTCTTTTGAAAATGGCATAGCTCATAGAATCATACGACAGAAAATAAATAATATCTAACAACAATTGCGAGTGGAAAAGTAGATATCTAATAGAAAATTTAATGAATTTTACTTTATCACCCCGAACGCGAAGAATTTTAGACTTTGCAATCTTCAAAATTTTTTCATAATCACTAACCTTTTTTTTGCAAAAGTCGTGTACGGCGTATTAAAGTCTAGCGCGTAGCAGAGATTGCGCATTATCGTTACGACGTGCCGTGAACGTCGGGTCGAAAAGCTTCTCTCTCTCTCTCCCTCTCTCTCTCTCTCTCTCTCTCTCTCTCTCTTACAACGACGAGATGGCCCATGAGAGGAAGCGAGGTGGCCGATGTAACTGGAACAGCCTGGAAGTGGCCGGAATCATCCCAAGTCCGAGTTAGCGGGACGCGACGGAGAGCGAGAGAGAGAGAGAGAGAGAGAGAGGGTCGCGCGGAGTTGGTAATTGGCAATATGAGTGGCTGGGATCCTGCAGGATGTCGGGTCAGTCGCGCGCCCCTGGGATCGCGTGCAGCCCTCCTCTTCGTAGAGCTCGGACGAGCGTCCCTACGTTGCGTAGAGTCCGCGAGGGGCTCGCTCGGACGAGGGGTAGTCCAGGGGTGAGCGAGGGAGAGAGAGAGAGAAAGAGAAAGAGAGAGAGGAGGAAGGGACAACCGGGAATCAAATTGAGTTTCATACTCGCAGGGACTCTCACGTTCGGAACGCGATGTTCGCGCTGCAAGCCAAACCTCTATCCATCCCTATCCCTCTCTCTCTCTCCCTCTCTCTCTCTCTCTCTCTCTCTCTCTCTCTTGACGATTTTTGTCCACGTTCCTCAGCCTCCAGTGGTAGATATTGTTATTTCATTTTCAGAATTCTTCCATTTTTACCATAATTTTTGAAACAAACACTCGCTTCGAATGAAAAATATTTTTTCGCGGAGAATTGTTTGAATTTATTTTTAATGTAATTTATACATCTTGTTTCTCAACTATGCTCGTTCGCTCAGAAGTTCGATTATTATACGTACGCGTATAAGAAAATTTTAGTTGGGCGCAGTTTCCATCTCACGACCAAGACGTTTTGATATAGTCGGAATTGCCGGGAACAGACAGAGAGGTCGGAATGGGCACGAGGTTTGGTTATGCGGCGGCGTCTGGACCGCGAATAATAGGAAGCGGCCGGGAGTATCTCTGCTAATCACGTTAAGTCCAGCGGACCGCTTTGCGAACCCATCCTCTCCGCAATGCTATCCCCTTTCTCGCCCGAAAACGAGAACTCCCTCCCTCCCCCTTTCACGAAATTCCCAAGTCCGAAACACACCGACTGTACCCACAATGCTCTTGCCCATCCACGTTTGCATGATCCTACTCGGCTCGTCCGTCTATCCGTTTGTTCGTAAATTCGAAGAATACTCTTTCCATATCTATCCTTCTAGTTTCCTATCTTCTGTCCGGAGAATATATTTTCCTAAATAGCATTGTTGTAACATTTGTAAATTGTTACAAAATTACGGATAAATCTGTACAGAGAATAAATAATATTATTTTATAGTTTATTAAAATTTATATGTATATTTCATAATTCTTTCTCAGACGTTCCAAGAAATATTATAATTTTCTTCTCTCAGTTTCGAAACTTGACCGAGTTCGATACGAGGAATATCTCCCCGTGGTAGCCCCGAGGCTTTTTTTTTTAGCAAAGATACCGAGTAACCGATGCGCAGTCCCAACGTGTCATCTCCGTCCGTTCTAGCCATCCTCTATACTCGTGAATCTCATTAAAATCATTGGTGCGTGCCTTTCGGGTTCCTGGCTCTCCGCGACGACTCCATTAAGATGACCACGTCCCCGTGATATTGCTCAGACGCGAAAACTCACTCTCTCAACCCTCAACAGCCAGCCCCTTCATTTTCCACGACAGGCGAGTCTCGGCAGCCGCTATACTCGTTCGCGAATTGGCCTCTCGAATCCTCGCATATGGTATAAATAAAACTCACCCTACGAGAGAGAAAAGAAAAAGATTCAAGCTCGGCCTATCTCTCGAACTTCTTAATCTGCTCTTCTCGGATTTAACGCGGCTCTAAAAGGAGGGGTAGGAAATTTGAATAATGTCGTTTTATCTGCTCGCTAACCTCGCGTTAAGTTCGCGACCCCTGCGGTGGCTTTCCACGCTCGGGAAAACGCACGAGTCACGCGTGCGTATTTATCGTAAATATTCCAGCCGGTTTCTCTCCGACAGCGCAAACACACTCGCGCCTCGCGGGGATCGCCGTATCTCCTGCTCCTCGCACGACGAAAACTTTTTAATCGCGTTTTCGTCGTTCCGGCCGTCACTCTGGAATATCGTGCTCTCGAATGTATATACGGAAAAATTCTTGTTGCCGTCTCGGCTCTCCCAGAGACGATTAACCTCGAATTGCGGTTGGCCGATTCGCGAAAGAAATACAACGCAGAGCGAGGAAAGGAGAAATAAAGGGTCGAGAAAAAAAGGGTTGCCGGATAATGCGACCCTTGAGGAGCCGGGCCACGGTGAAACAGGATCTCGTGATCTACGACGGTTAATCGCGATCGATGAGCACTTATCTCTCTATCGAACTTGAAAAAAAAACACGGGAAGAAAAAATTTCTCATGCACCTCTCTCTCAATTTTCGCTGGAATTTTTTTCTCTCTCTCGCTCTCGAGCGGAAGGTGGAACACGTCGAAAATTAACTCAGCTGTGGTGGAAGTATGTAAATTTTCAGGGACGAAAAACCGAATCGTCAACGGTCCGCTTTTCGAGCCCGGCCCCACCCCCCATCCCCTTTACACCGTCGCTTGCACGGTTTTCCAACCTCGTTACATCCGCTGGATGAAAAGCTACGGTGCCGAGGGGTGGGCTGGTTTCGCAGTGGAGGGGTTAACCGGGACCGACGGAGCGAAAACTCATTAACGAATGCAAACGAGGCAACGTTGTGGACAAATTTAATAAAATCGTGCACGCGCAATTAGTCACGCCGGTGGTAAACAGGCTCGTATAACCTCGTGTACATAAATGCGCGTATATCTATATTTCTCGTCCACTCTTCGGCCCTCTCCCGCTCTACGCGCAAAAGTTAAATTTCCACGGGATCCAGTTTGATTCGTCGGCATGAATTTTGATACTCGCGCCGGCACGGGCGGGTAATGACGATAATCGAGATATGGAGGAGAGTATGTATACACGCGGCGAAGAAAACAGAAAAAAAATGTCAATTATTCACGCGTGATGCAATGCTTATAATCTCGCGAATCTCTCCTGGGGTTTGTACAATTTCGCGGTAAGGCGGTTGGTTTTTTTCTCTCCTCGTTTCTTCTTTTCTTCTCTCCTCGCTTGCCTCGGTCGTACTCATAGGCCCGTGCATTTTGTATGCTCCTGGTTGCCAGCCCCAGCTTTTTCAAATGTCTCGCGGTGAAGCTCGACGACATTGATTTATACACGTCGAAAATCTAATTCGCCGACCGCGCCGTTCTCGAAGAGGGCGGTCAGCATTTGAATATTGCGTTTGAATATCTCAAGGCGGGATGGACCGTCCGAGTGCGCTATCCTGGAGGAAAAACAATCTTGGCTGCTGATTCGGAAATGGAATTGCTTCTGACCTTGAGTTTCATGGAAGTCGATTTGGATTTCAAAGAGAATAATTCGAAGAAATTTTGGTTATACTCTGAATTAAAAACCAAGAGTAAATAAATTGAAAGAAATATCGTGGTTCGATTTTTTCTACGTACGTAGAAAAAACTAATACTGGCCCTCAATTCAACAGGTCATAAATATCCCAAATGTTTCTTCTTCCAGATTAATTCGGCGAGTTATTGCCCACGGTCGAATTACAAGTGGTGCCTACTCGTCTAATATTTTTCTTCTTTTTATATTCCCTCTCCTCTCCCTTCCTCCTGTGACCAAGTCGTCGGCCCGCAAATTGAATCTTCCCAGGGACGACAGGGCTGCTTCATTATTTACCGCGTAGCCCGGCGAGGTCTTCTTACCGGGGCTATTTGCAAAATTATTGTTACGGAATTGGGACGCGGTTATACGGAAGAAGAAGCGAAGAGGAAGAGGCGGTGGAGCGCGGGAGGAGGGTGAGGTGATTCGTGTTTCGTGTAAAGAAACGAGTTCACGTTCTTTCCTCTCCCCCTCGACTCCATCCTCCACCGCCTTCGTTTAGCCGGACTCGTAAAACGCCGAAACGTATGTGCGGTCCGGGAGGGAAAACCACGCGATTTTCCCTCCTTCGACTTTTCTTTTCTAACTGTAATTCACGAGGCATGGCCCGAAGATAGGCGAGGGGTTGTACAGCCAAGCGGAAGAGGGAGAAAAATAATAAAACGTCCTTCCACCGGAAAACAAATACCGTGCGATCCACGCTAGAGTGAAAAATTCCCCGTTCGGACAACCGGACGATTTTTCTCGCGGAAAATTCGAGCGACGACTCGGGGACTAGCGTTCGGGCGAAAGGAGAAGCCACGGCAAGAAAGATGAAAAAACTCCAGAAGGGTTGAAAAAGGTCGTAGAATGGCGTTTTCTCGATCCTGTCGAGGGCACACACGAGCGGAATAAAACATCCCCCCCCCCCCCCTTCTCCTCAACGCCCATCGAGACATCGGGGGATGATTTGTGAGTGGAAACAATAAGCGCCCCCTGCAATATTCATCACCGCTCGAGGTGTGCGTACTTCTCTTTCTTTCTCTCCGACACGTTCAAGGATCGTCCCGACGACTGAAGACTCGTGGAGGGAGGGTGGAAAAATAAGGGGCCGGGGGTGGTTGCCGAGGTGTTGTCCGGCTAAAAGTTTGATGGGTAACCGAGTCCCAGCGGGGATGGACAGCCGCAAGGCGCATTGCTAGGCACCTCGCGTGGACCCAACCGCTTCCCTCCTTCCCTCTCTCTCTCTCTCTCTCTCTCTCTCTCTCTTTTTTACCCTCCCCTTTCCCATTCCACTCTTCAGGATCCTCGGAAGGATTTTGGGATTCTATCAAACCGGACAATGCAATAATGCGCGGTGGTCCGGCGCGCGCGAACACGCCGACGTGAAAAATAGCTACGTACGACGCTCGTCCCGCGAGACGTCCGCGTGTGCTTTTTATATAACTGTATATACGCGCCGGCGTACGTGTGTATAGATAGTCCTGGGTCACACGCGAGCCTCTTTTATATCGCGGGCGGGGGTGAATCTTGATTAAAATACGCGAGACGAATCGTAAAAATAATCGCGCGATTTATAGCCCACCGTAAATATATATTTTTCTTCTTGGCGAGGAAAAAAATTTTCTCGAGCCGTTTCCACTCCTCGCTCGTCCCGGGCCGTGCACGTGAACGAAGAGGAAAGGAGGCTTCCTCGATTTCAACGTCGCGGTTAACCGCGTCGACGGCGGAAGAAGAGAGGTGGGCGAGGGTGGCGAGGGGGTTAGGTACGTTCAAACACCACCTTCGACCGCGCAAACACGACGTATCTTAGATATACTCGACGGGACATTTTAAATTGGCCATTATACTATTTAACCTGAGGGACTGCCTCGAGAGTGTGTGCGTTGTCAGTGTATGCGCGAGGCCGTATGTGACAGTCCACATATACGAGTGTGTGTGACCATCCATTCGAGACTCGGCAAACAGGTCGCGTTAACCGTATTTGCTTACGTATATTCGCTTGTAGGTACAACGACTGTCGCGGTGCCAGGTTTCTTTTTTCCCTCTTAAATGCAGCTTCTTTTTTTTTCTTTGCCGCTATTTCGATGTCGGGAATCGATTGGGATCTCGATCCGGTCTGCATCGAATATTTTCCTCTTTTTCTCATCATCGATATTCATAAAAAGTATAAATTCAAATATTATCAAATTTTAGATTGGAACCATTTTTTATCATTCGTATGGTTTCTGAATTTCAATCTATCGATTTAATCGATGAAAAATCCCTCACGATGAATTACTAATCGAGTCCAAAGCACACAAGCTTCGCTCCAACTTTGGCGATCTGTTTAAGAGTATATCGACTGGGCTGGTAATCTTGAAAGGGAATTCATAATTATCCTAAGGTAACCGTCCGAGCTTGCACATACATAGCGGGGCCAACCAAACTGTCGGGATTTCGCGATCGACGAACGTACAAACTGCGCTCGTCTTAAGGAATACTCGATGAGCCGTGGTGCGCTCCGGACCTCTCGATAGTTTAATTAAGCCCTTTCTTTCAACTTTCTCTTTTTTATTTTGTGAATTTCAACGAGATCATAAGCCTCTCTCTCTCTCTCCCTCCCTCTATTCCTTCTTGGTTTTCTTTCTTTCGCGCGAATTTCCAAACGAGAGATCATACGCGAAATTTGCCGGAGGAGGTCCCGTAGGCCTACACCGCGCTCGCGCAAACACGAAAGACAATGAGCCACGAGGAATTTCTTCTTTTTTTCTATAATCGAGGTCCCAACTGCACACACGCACCAGAGAGATAGAGTGCGAGTTCCCTGCAGCGGAATTAACTCGAATTAAACGGGCTTCGGGAGCCCCGCGAGCCTCCCAAGGAGGATTTAGAATTCATGCACAGGAAGCGCAGGGGAGTATGCGTTTCGCGAGAGTAACCTATTCACTCGAAACCGCTATTGTGCGGGAGGCCATGATCCTTTTTCTGTTCAAGTGGCCAAGATAACGAGCCCGGTGTTCTTTAATTATTCCGCATACGAGAGGATTGAATAAAAATGGAAACGTTTGGTCGAAATTAAACGTTGACGATTTTTCTGGAATTGATGTAAAGAAAGAACGACGAATGATTCGATAGAACTGGCTTTCGAATTCTAGAAATTAATCATCGCGATCCTTCGTCTTTGTCTAGGGCAATTTAAATACAACGCGAAAGAGTACGACGCGGAGGCTCGTACAGGTAGGATCAAAACGACGCGCTTTCATGGGACCTGGAGAAATAAAAATGAGTCTGTCGCTTCCTATATTAAGTGTAGGCGGTCCAGGACACCCATGGGGTTGAACTCACCCCTCCCCCCCCCCCTCTCGCGAGTCCGCTCTCCATCTCTCGTCTGCAGTCTCTCCTTCTCGCACTCGTTCGGTGTATTTAAATAAAACATCGGAATTGCGCTGCAATTTCAGCCCCCCCCCCCCTCCCCTCGCTCACCCCTCGCTCACCCCTTATGCCCAGATAAACAAATTAAGCTGCATCGCGGCGACACCCGGTACCGCTGTAAACGTCGAGTGGTGTATCTATATACAACGGTTAGGAAAACTGGGGAGCGAGCCAGGACCATTTCCGACGTTTAACAAACGTCCCTTGCTCGTCGTGCTCGAGCTGACGTTCAATCTTCGCCAGTCGAGCGAGAGAAAAAATCGTTTTTCTTGCTCAGCTCTCTTTTTCCACCCCCGGCATACGTTGCGAAAATATTGGAAAACGCGAAGGCAAGCGGTTGTGACCTTCCAAGATGAATAGTTGTAAACTTTACCTTTCGAAAAATTAAAAATCGTCTCAAAATGGAATTACTAGGAATGTACCGATATCGAAAATCAAATATAAACACTCATTTCAAGGCAGATGAAATGTATGAGTCTGCACAGGAGGTTCATCAAAGAACGTGTATAAAGTACAACAGAGAATCGTACGGTATAAGAATTCCACAAAAAATAGGGAAGATTCTCTCGATGACAAGAAATAGGTGTTTTGAACTGCGAGCAAGGATCATGGCCCCTACGGAAGAGAAAAAAAAAGAAAGGCGACAAAGAAGCAACGATATTCGTGTCGTGATGAGGGCGCGCAACTTGCTCCCATCTATACGTACGCCACATATATATATCTATATGTATACATGTACAGGGTTGGCTAGGAGCGCGAGCGAGTTGACGTCCCGCGGGACAGACGGCAGGACGATTAATCAGCTGTTGGCAAGGCGGAGGATTGCGTCCCAGGGGTGGCTAGAGGTGGTAGGAAAAAAAGTGGGTGGGTTGGGTTGCCTCGGTATAATGCTCCATTCGCTTCATTTTTTCGCCTCCGACTTCTTTCACGCGTCTCGCCTTTTGCATCTCGCGAGAGTGCCTGAAAACGCTCGACGTAGAAAGGGAAGAAGAGAGAAAAAAAAAACCACCGAATTTTCACACCACGAAATGACTCGACAATAATTCGCGCCGAGTCCAAATATTTGAGCTCGCGTCACCGCCCAAGTTGTATTTCCGCGTCGCGCGTGTGTTCCTTCGAAGCTTTTGTCGTTCCCTTTTCATTCTCACCGCGGAGCCTCGAGTACGGCATGGGCTCGTTCGTCATTCGATCGAGAGTATTAAGAATACGCGTTCCCGCGGGATGGCCACGTTTATCGAGCGAGGAGGAGAGGAAGGGAGAATTCGAAGGAAAAACCAAAGCAGAAGTTTCGAGGCGGCCACAGAGTGCAAAGTAGCTCTGCCGAGATACGACGTGTGATGTGGAAGATGAAAAAACTCCGAGTGGGAGAGAGAGGGAGGCAAAAATAGAGATTTACGCGGGTTTTACATTCCGTTTTTCGCGACTAGGACGATCCATCATTTACCCGCGTCCGACTCGCGAAAGTACCGAATCTCGCTCCTCGCCCCGTAACCGCAAACTCTCACGTCGCTCTCGTATTTCTGCTTAAACTCGCCTTTTCTTCGCCGGATTTTTCCCCACACGCGCGAATATCTCCCGCGGATCATTCGCGAAGAGTAACGAGCGGCCATGAGAGGGCCCGCGGTCCGCGCGAAATTTCAGCCTGTCGGAGGAGTCGCCGTTCCTGGAAGAGGGATTGAGATGGAGCGATGAATATTTCTCCGTGTACGTAGAATTATCATACGGGATGAGATTGCGCTTGAATAATTGACGAGGATCACGAGCGCCTGAGAGAGCTCGCCGGGGCCGAGAGACGTTCGACCGATGCTCCGGCGAATTCCGACCGCGATTCGGTCCATCCTATCGACCCCTCCGATACGATCGTTCCTCGTAATCCGCGAACGTTTCGGATTTCTTTTAAATATCTATAAAGCGTCACAGTTAACCACTTTGCTTTTAAAACTCGCAATTTTTGTTAAAACAAAATCTTTCAAACAGCTGATCGATTCGACCCGAAACATCGGCCGTAATTGCGAAAAAATTTCCGACCGTCGGTTATCGATTCGACAGTTTGACTCGATTATCGCGAGATGAGGAGAAATTCCATCGAATCGCACCAGCCGGACGACTCGTCGAACGTCATTTGTCCGACGAGCCGTTTTCTCCCCCTTTTTTTTGCATCCTGCAACCTGCGCCACGTTCACTCACCCCCTCCCCTCTCTTACACGAGGCGCGCATTCATCCCCTCTATCCGGGGAAAATAATCGCGAACGGTCCTGCGAACAAATTGCCATCGGCTCGCTCGCTCGCTCGCACTCTCGCTCTCCTGGGGATCGCGATCCAAGTTATGACCGAGGCCTGACGACTTTCCGACTCCCGTAATTACCGAGAGCGTACTCACCCTACGGAAGAAGGACTCTCCCCCTTACTTACGTACCGACGGGGGGGGGATGAGAACCCCCGCGCACCCTCGCGGAATCCGCGCTTCGAGTGCATGACCGGAATTCCCGATAAACAAAATCGTCTGAGATTTTCGAAGAAAGTCTTTTCTAGTAGGAAATAGTATAAACCACGAAAAATTTCTCATGAAAATCTTTGAAGAATTTTCCGAAATCTTGGGAAAACGGCAATAAGAAAGGAAAACTTTGGACTTCAAAACTCGTCCGAAGCCCAGTCCTCGAAAATTGAGAAACGGCTCTGGGCAGCGGTGGTTTGATTCCCCGAACGCATCTTTAAACCACCCTCGGAGGGTTTTCAAAAATCGGTGAATAAAAACCAGTTCCGGGGGTTCGAAACAAGTCCGGAGTTCCGGTTCGCGTCGTCCGAGTCTAAAATGGCAGCGCTGCAGTTGAAGTTCCTTCGCGATTAATGGCGTCGAGGCAGGTAATGAGAACGAGACGGAGGAGAAAGGAGAGAGAAAGAGAGACTGTACGAGAGAAAGAGGGAGAGAGGGGAAAGAGAGAGAGAGAGAGAGAGAGAGAGAGAGAGAGAGACGAAGTAAAAAAGCGAAACAGGTAACGTGGGGGGATGGGCGTTATTTCGCGAACCGTCGCGTCTTGAGGGTGGTGGGGGTGGTTGGCGCGCGCTGCACCGCACTGGGGTTGGTCCCGCTGAGAGACAGAAATGCTTTGAGTTAACGGAGAGTTGCACTCGGAGAGGTCGGAGGCTCGTTGCAGGAGGGTGGTTAGATCCTCGCTACCTACGCGCACCCATATAGATATAGCGCGGCCAGGTGGTGGAAGTTGTGTATATAAAGGCGCGCGCTGTTCGGGGTTGCGCACGCGGCCACCAGGGGCGTGTCCGGTGCCGCCTTCGCGGCCTCCACGAAATCCCCCTCTAACGAAAATCCTCGTTCTTCGGTGCACCCCCTTCTCGTGCCCCCCTCACTCCCACTCGACGTCGACTGCGCGGAACGTTTTCCTTTCTCGGCGTCGTCCCGCGGGGTACGCCCCCACCTCGATTTTCTCCTTTTTCCTTCTCTCTCCTCGTCTCGGCACACATTCGCCGTCTTTATTTCGCACTACGCTACGTAGCTTAATTGTCGCTCCGATGCATTAATAGTGGACCCGCTGCAACGCATACCTAATCAATTCGGGTGAGTTTCAATTTTTGAAGTCTTGTATTATTAAAATATAACGCTTCTTATTTAATTTAATTATCGAGTATTGAATATCGAATAGGAGCAGTTGGTCGAGTCTAGTGTAAGTGGTACTATTATTCATATTTATGCAAGTATAAAATTTCAAGTAGTATAAGACAATTTTGCCGAAACAAATTCTAGAATCTATCCTTGGAGCGGCGTGAATAATACCTCCCGCATCCAGATCCTCGTATTCCATAAATTTGACATTCAACTGGTTCGCCCGACGCGATTGAAATTGTCGGTTTGGTGTCCGAGCGATTTTGGGTTACTGGATTAATCACGAAATGCGCTCCGGAGGGGTCGGACGTCCCATCGGTGTCCGGGGCTTCGGCTAAGTCAACGACCGGGCTGTATCTCGCGATTCGCAATATATATAATACACGAGTAGGTTATACACACCCCTAACCGTGCGTCGAATCGTCGTCGATTTCACTGACGCGACGCAATTGCAACATTCGCGCGAGTGTCGAGAACCGCGATAGAAAAATACGTTTCTGCATTATTAAGCAGCGTGCGTCTCTCGTGAGATGAGGGAGTGTACGGCAAATATATATATACATGCACGTATGAAAAAGGGGAAAGCGTTCGAGGGTGGAGAGAAGAGTCGAAAGGTGAGAGTACGTCAACGTTGTTGGGCTTCCATCTATCTATCTGCATAGGGTTTTTTTCTCGACTGCACTCAGTCGACTTCTCGTTCTTTGTGCTTTGACGTGGAATACCAATTCGTCTACTATATTTCGCATTTCGAAATTCTCCCTTTGAATATTATTCGAGCTCGAATTTAATTTGAGAACAAAACCCTATTTCGAGTAGCTCCTGTAACAGAGAAAATCAGAATTTGGAAAAAATTTAGTTTCGGAATTTTCGCAATCAAAAAGTAGATAGAGCGAAAAAAAAGTGGGAGACAGAGAAATTGCGTTATGGGATCGTAAATTACGTTCGATGTTATTTTTTCCTCAGCGATATGAAACGGGAATGGTCTGTGTGTGGGTGTAAGATGGGAACGGTTCGTCGTCTCGGATTAATAGGATCGCGAGGCCAATCAAAGTCGAACGGAAGTGAGAGAAGTCGAGTTGGAGAGAGAGCGGT
Source organism: Goniozus legneri (assembly GCA_003055095.1). Lineage (NCBI taxonomy): Eukaryota > Metazoa > Arthropoda > Insecta > Hymenoptera > Bethylidae > Goniozus > Goniozus legneri. The sequence goes on along the minus strand of NCVS01000522.1, from coordinate 77,303 downwards.
TAACCCATCGTAATGGAGGTCAGCTCCTTCGGGGGCTGAACTCGGACTTTAGAAACTGGTCTACCATCCGGTCCCCCTGCGATCTCTTCTTTCTCGCTCTCTCCCTTTCTCCGATCTTCGATCTTCGAAAAGCGAGTCGTAGTCGGCGAAACTCGGAGAACCAACCTCGCGAATTGTCACACTGATTTTACCGCGAAATTGAAACGATCCTTAGAGAGAATCCATTATGAAGATTATCTTCATCGATTGTTTCTCGAAATTCCCAAATATTGCATTTGCCAAGGAAAAATTGTCGATCGAAATTGATGAATACATAACAAAATAGGTATTACGATAATATTATTACATTGCATACATTCTCGTTGAATATTGACAACAATAAATTAATAATACTTTAATTGGTAATTATTGTACATTATATCATTTAGAATAAACATAAAATAATATTATTTATTGCGATGTAATAGCTCCTATAAATATATCAAACAATTTTAGCAACTCGTTTCTCTCTCGGCGTAAATCACGACGATCATACCTCCGATAAACATTCGACAAGCTCTAGCCGAAATTGTTTCGTTCCCTCCTCGGTAAGAACGTACGTATACACAGTCGTAAAGATTCGGCTAACGACTACCGTGAGCGTATCGTCGATTGCCGTTTCACGGGATTACACCAACCGTGGCCCGTTAATTCTTCTCCCCCAAACCTGGCTTTTCCTCGCTTCGTTGAGACTATTATTTATCCTCGGAGGGCGAAAGAAGGAATCATGCTCGTTCCTCTATGGGTCATTAACGATAAGTCAAATCGAAATGAAAAGCACTCGACCAATTTTTCATCATTATGCTTATCACTCGTCCGAATTCCACTCTCGTTCGTCCAGGGAAAATTGTTATTTATCACCCAACGAAATAATATCGCGAAAAATAGGTGGAAGGGTGAAAAAAATAAGAAGAACGTAGAAACTCGTCGATAGGTTGATTTAGTAGCGACCCGACCGAAAATCGCGATGTGTAATGATTTACCGAGCGAGCGAGACGCGATCGAGCCCCGTCGGGAATCGAGGAAAATTCGGCGGAAAAGCGCCTACCCGCGTTTCTATCGGGAGGCTCAGAAAAAAAGAGGGAGAGGCGGAGGACGGAAAACGAGTACAGCTTATACGCAGTCACTGCCGCCAACTCTATTTATCAAATGTACGTTTAATTTTTTCTCCCTCATCTCGCGCCGTCGTTCATACATCATCCTTCCGGGATGTTGTACCTTTTCTTTTTCCCGTATGAACGTGGCTGGATTACAAGCCGAGGAAAATTCCGCGAAAAGTGCCTTTCTTGTTTCTTTTTTTTTTCGACTCGTTTTTACTTTTCGCCTTTCCGTCCGACGAATTGCCGCTGATAGATCGAGCCCAGTCGCGTCAAGATACACGAAAGCTCGTGCAGTTTTAAAACGTTTGGCAAGCTCTCGTCTACCCCTCTTTTCACGACGATCCGGCTAACTTGTTGAAATATAACTGAGCCCTATGACGAGATCGACGTACCAACTTTTCTCGCCTCTTCAAACACATTCATGCCTTATTTCGTGAAAAAAATCGTTACGTTTGGACTGTCAAAGTTGATAGATTTCTCAAATGAAGGATTCAATCCATAGTTCAGTGGTACGGCTAACTTTTTTTATACTTTACTATCGAGCAAAGTAATTTTTTTTATTAACCCAGGAAACGACGAGAGAAAGAGAGAGAGAGAGAGAGAGAGAGAGAGAGTTTGCGCGTCATCAGACGGGAACGATTTTAACGCGATTTGTCCGATGCGTCTCCTTCTTGTCAGCCCCAATATTCGAGAGGCGGTATAACTGGGAAGGAGAAGTTTTGCGGCTTGCGACAGCTCGACTTTATGCGACTATATATATATATATATGTGTGTGTGTGTGTGTATGTGTATAAACATATATATATGTATATAGCTCTCTTTCTCTATCCCACTCGCTCACCCGGGCACCGAGAAATTATGGCTCTTGTCACGGCTGTTCATTTGTAGATGGAGTTTTTGCTCCCCGGAGATGCTGCCCCAATCACGAGCCGCGGAAATTGCACCTCCTCTGGCTTCCCCCCTTTCACCACCCCTTTCTTCTTCTCTCTCTCGTACGGTCGAGACCAGCACCTCCTTTCTACTTCGTTCAACCTCCCTACTCTATTTCTCTCATTCTCCCCCTTCGCGGAACACTCCTTTACCGACTCGACTTATATACACCCCACTTTTCCACCCCCTTCTCGATGATATCGTCTATCTATCTCTCTTCCTCCGCCTCGTCCGCGAAAGATGATTTATCGAAAATTGGAAAAAGCCATCGCCCGATCGTCGATCGTCACTTCTGAAAGCCGAGCTTTTGCGTTACCGTCTCCCTCCTCGCCTCCTTTTTCTAGCTCTTCGATTTCCCCGTTACGTATCGAACACGATACGAAAATGACACTCTATCGTCGATCTCCGAAATAAATTACTCGATACACGTGCGATACGAGAACGTTCCGCTCGTACGTTATTTTATTCGCTGCTCTTATCAGAAAATTTTCCGTTCAATTATCTGCTAACTACACTAAAAATGAGGGAAAATTATCATCGTTCTAGTATCTAAACGAATGTCGAATTGAAATTTTGCTATTGATAATTTTCCAAAATCTGCTATAGAAGATAAGCAAGGGATCAATCTTGATTTTTCCGACTCGCCGATACATCGGATTCGATTAGCAATCAAGATTTCTCACCCCTTTTTTCCATACAGAGCTTCATAAGCCAAAAAAAGGGGGAGTTCTCGCTTTCTAGGGAATATAACGCGGCAATTTCGTGTTACTCTTTTTTTCTCCCTCCCACACTCCTTTCTCTCTCTCGTTTCACCGCTTCGCTAATGGAGCTCGAATTCAAACTGACGTCCGTTTCCGGAGCGCGAGGGT
>NCVS01000522.1:56487-68554 GCA_003055095.1 Goniozus legneri | reverse complement strand
CTCCTCTCTCTTTCACCCCGATCGCCGTTCGAAAAACACATCGAGTTCCGACAGGACTGCGAATGGGCGAAAAATGAGAACGAAAAAAAAGTTCTCGAAACTCGGCCGAAATGGTACGCGTTTCGATACGCTGCCATTTTTTTTTTATCGCAGTCCGATTTTTTGCTATTCAAATGGGTAAAGTTCATTTGTCGCAATTTCTCCATCCGGATTCGTTTGTTTCTCGTTTCCTCGAACATACTTATCCTTTCGAAATAACGAACCGCTCAGATCAGATACATTCGATCTTTCAAAACCTTTTCTACTGTAATATTCAAAAGAATAATTTTCACGCCGCAAAATTTCATGAATAAAGCTTTTCAAGCGTCAAATCGACGATTTTACAGGAGCGAGAAAAAAGACTCATAATGGATTCCGTTTGTGCGGTTAAACGCGAATATAAACAACGGGTAGAGTGGGTTCGAACGGCCGGGGCATTATTCGGTTACGAGGCGTGATTAGCGTCTCCGTCGTTACTCGTATCAAACTTTCCCGATTAATCAAGGGCCAAAACGTGCGCTTGCGGAGTGGAGGAGAGTGGAGGGTGAGTTGAAGTATAAACTCGACCACCCCACCCTTGCCCGCATCATATCCCGGCATCCCTTTCCGCGGTGTGACGATGCCACCGTAATGTAAACTAATTAAACCGGAGGCCGGGCACTAATGTGTCCATTATGTTCGTCCAGCCCTCTTCGTTCGAGTCTCTCTCTCTCTCTCTCTCTCTCTCTCTCTCTCTCTCTAACGTTCGTTCGACCAACCCCAACGAGAGAGTTCTCTCTACCACAGGTAATGCTTCCGGAATCAGCCCCAGTCATCTTAGGGCTTTTCGTGCGTACCTGTTGTGCAGTGGTTAAAGCAGGTAGAAGGACCTCGGTATAAATGCAAGAGAGAAAAAGGGACGAAGAGTCATACAATTGGATGAAATCATCGACGAGCGTTTGTTTGTCATTTCTAGAATTGTCGAGCACGCAGCTCACAATGGTCTCGTTAAGGCTCGATCGGATCATTTTTCTTCCTCTTTTTTCATCCCCCACGCTCGGCCGCTTGTCGCAGTTCGAGAGTATCGCGAAACGGAATACGCGTGTATGTACATATACAATGTTCGCGCGAGGGGTCACGGCTATCAATTATTAACACTTCCATCTGTTGGTACATCTTGCGATCCGATTCCCTTAGTCCATTCACCTATGCCCATCACTCCCTTCCTCTCTCTCTCTCTCTCTTTCTCTCTCTTCTCGTACCACTTTGCTACCCTATATTCGCGCGTGCGATAGCACAATGGTACCCACTACATCATATTACGAGCGTTTCGAACCTTATGGCAAGTGCAGCGGGGGTTGATTTTGCGAGCACGTTGCAAGTTGCTCTTAGAAAAGAAGATAAATAATACGAGTACTTGTTTCAGTATACATAAATTTTATTTGGTACACTGAGAGAGAAATTTTCTCGAATCGGCTGAATATTTACAATTAAGTGAATATGTCAGTTGTTCAATTTCTTAAAGAGATCGATCAGACGATTTAAAAATTGTTTTTTGGTAGTACAAATAGGTATTTTGTCAATATTTCATTCGGTTAAAAGTAACTTTATATTCCAGTGATTAGAGTCTAGTTAGTATTTTTCACAAACAATTCTTAGAATAATCTTTTTACACTTATTTTCGAGTGCATTTCGGACAGAATAAAAGGACTTTTTTCCTCGCTACAGGGGGTGACGAGGGGGGTGAGAGATAGAAACTAACATCACGGCCCCCCGCGACGTTCGAGTAAACCGATACCTCGCGAGGCTCGCGATATGGAATCATATTTCTCTCCCCCTTCCAACTTCTCGATACACATAAGAGGAAAAAGTACAATCGGTGAATTTTCCGAAGGTCATTAGGTTCCTTTTTACGGGGGTGGCACAACTGTCGCGTACAGTTTAGTGCATACGTATACGGGCGTAAAACAATTTCGCGTCATAGAAAATCACCGCGTCGTTTATAGTTTGGCGTATTACGCCACTCCGTCCCCTAATTCGCGCCACTATAAAAGGGGGTTGAACGCTTATAGTATACGGCGGGGGTCTCTTCCTCGAGGCGCGGACGATTCGTTACGGGCGTATTCATAAACCATCGTCCAAGTTTTCGTCCCGTACGTGAGCGTGGACCGGTCTCGTCGTCAAAATACGATACACATATGTGCGGCTGCCTCTAAAACCTTTCGCCCGACCGAATCGGCCCGGCAAACTTTCCCCGCGCCCGTGCAAAATCAATTTGCGAATGTCCCAGCCGTGAAACACGTAGCTGCCCTAACGAGAGCGAGATGAATTAGTTTCCATACGGTCGTTGGAATTCGATTCGTACCGTCGTAAACGAGAGGATGTGGGTGTTGCTGGGTTGCCCGTACGACGTCGTTAGGTTGTTTTGAAAAATTCACAACACCCGGCTTGAGGCTCGAGGAGGTGCGGCCGGACCTTAAAGGCTATTCGTGTTTTTGAGGTCTCGTATAATATGATAACGTCGTGGACTTAATCAAGTGTCCTCCAGGAACAACCTCGAAATTTATGGTTATGGTAGCATGATATTATGCGCGTCTAAACTAGTTGGTCCAAGATCGAAGAACCGTAAAATGACCCTACTGTATTTCCATCAATGTCGTTGAATTTAATTCGCTTAAAAAACATAGTTGAATACTTATTTGTATTATTTTGTATAACACTTACTGTTTTATTGGTTATATTTAAAATCCACTTACCGATCGCGATACAATAAGGGTCACGACACGTAGACCTATATAGGCCCAGAAGAAGATCCGAGTGGGTTGACTCTCGTACACGTACCGAGCGATAGTTTCGTTGTATATACGGACGAGTCCTTCAGGGCTCGCAAACCCGACTACGGTGGCGCGAATGTGGATCCGTGTGGGTGTACACATAGATGTACGTGTACGTAAACCGCGAGAAGCCAGGATGGAGGACCCGGGGCTTGGCCCACCAGGGAGAAAGCTCGGCAACTATCGTCGAACGCGCGCGCTGAACTTCCGAATCCCCGCGAACTATCCCAACTACCGCAGTTAGCCCCGCAACCTCGCATCTACTCTCTCTGCCAGTCTCCTTCTCTTTGCGCCGGCTTCACCGTCGACTACGGGGCTGTTTTTGATAAGGATATTAATAAAGTTTAACGCCCCGGGATACCGCGAGACAATGGACGATACAACTACAAATCTCTATACTAGTCGGAAGAAAAAATGAATAATCTACCGTGGTCGAACAAATAAACAAGACAGTATTGAAAAAATAAATTCAGTAGATTTATTTGCATTCCTGTACAACGAAATTCTCTTAAATTGTAAAAGTAAATATTTTTTATTGAAAAATGTCGAGTAATAAAATATTATGAATATTAGAGCTTTAAAATTGTACCGTTCGATGCTCCGGGTTGATACGAAGAAAAAAAGCAGTTGACAATACGAAAGGTGAGGAAAAAAGTTAAATAACTCGCGATGATAATTCTCGGTTTCACCCTGGACGTGTTTCTCCGTCTACCCGGCTCGTCCTCCATCATTGACATCTTTCTCTTCTCCAGCCTCACGTCTCGCTCGTCCCACGGGCTGTACAGCTTTCAGCAGACTCAGTCGAACTCTAGGAGGTAGTGGGCCGAAAGTGTACGAGGAGGACGGTGGCACGAAGCCGTTCTAGTGGCCCCCACAGGGGCTGTGCACTGACTTTCGCCCCTATCTACCCTAAAACCCCGCGAACCGCCACCCTCTCGCCCCGCCTAGCGTCTTCCACCCTCGACCTCCCCTGCCATCTTCCTCTCGCACTTCCCTGTCCGCGCGGACAGTACCTCTTTTGTCGTCGCGAGAAAATTTCGGAAAATCGTCCTGGAATTAAGCGAGTGGGAAATTGAGATATAAATAAAGATCCCTGGTGGGGTGGGAGGGGTGGTACAGGGACGAGTCGAGATCGTAAAACTTGTTCCGCTTCGCGTTTTAATTGTCGGAATATGCTAAACGTCTTCCAGCGAGATTTATTTCTTCTTGTTTCAAACCCCGGAAAATTTGGTATCCCCAGAGCCCGAACAAAATGTGGTTTTTCGCTTTCTTTTCTTCTCGTGTGCGTACAAAGCTCGACCGATGATCACGATTCTTCCACATTTTTAGGAAAAGGTCGAAAAAGCTACAATTCCGTTTCGCGATTCGACTACTGTTTTTTTTTCTCCGGCGTAAAATTGACTTTCTCCATGGTCAGCGCGGAAAAACGGTATTTACTCGCGTGTCCAGCAGAACTGGCGGTGGACCGAGCCCAGAGGCCGGAGATCGGGCATCGCGGCTCGAGGTATGTAAAATTTGTCGTTGATTCTCATTCATGGCTGCTGAATGGTTAAACGGGTTTATTGAAGGAGCATCCGGAAAGGTATGAGAGGAATCTCACTCTCGACAGCGCGTGAAGGTCGACAATTCGGGAAAAGAATGGGCGTGGCTCACTCTCGTCCAAAACATCGGAATCACTTAGGGAGGGGGATTAGAAGGTATCCGAGATAATAAAATTAGCGTGGCAGGTAGCTTAGCTCCTATTTGGTTCTCGTTGTATCTTATTTTTGGTCAAGGTATGTTCCTTTACGCCATCTGCAAAAGGTACTAGTGTACTGCTCGTGGGAGTAACTTGGGGTCATTCTTGGGATTATACGCAGATTATAAAATTTCAGTCCCTGTCACTATTGAAAAACCACCAGTCGTTAAGACGCACTAGACGGTGTGTTATTCTCGTTTTGTGTTTTCGTACCTGCTGTGTTTTCATTGTTTACATGCTGTTTTTCACTCTTTGAAACGTATCTTGAAGATAAATGACTCGAAACTCCATGGGAGATTCATCGAAGGCACACCTTCAGCACTTTTGAAAATCCTGGCAAACTGAAAATACGATCGTCAAGCGACCCACGTGTTATTGTTTTGCATACGGAGGTGCCAAAGCAATTGACGAATACTCGAAAAGTACCCTTTCAACACTTTCTTATTCTAATTAAAACAATGAAATTAGACAAAGCAATTAGGAAAGTTTGGAAAATATCTATTAACTTTCACTCTTAAATGCATTTCGAAAACCCTGAAAGTGACCTTCTACTTTGTCACCCTTTCTTTTCTTCTCTACGCAGGTGTTTTCAACTGTAGTTTGTAAACCTAAACAATGACTACCTACTGTTACTCTTTCTATTCAAGTGCTCTCAATTGCAGTTTCAAAAATTTGAACGATAACTGTCCACTCTCCTGAAAAGGTAAAAAGTATCGACTGTTACTCCCTCTACTCTCTCTTATTCTCTGTAATCATTGGTCGATTCTCATAAAACCTATACGATATTGCGATCACCGAGCGACACTAGCGCCGGTCTTAATTCGATAATAACGCCGTCGTTACGTATCCCGTGGACGAGAGTCGTAACATTATCCCGTAGTGCAGATAAACGACGAGTTTAGTTTTCATATGCAGGTAAACAGAACGCGCTGCTGCTGGTAGATAGCCGATGTTTCAATAAGAGACGGCAGTTAGGGCACCCCTCTAACGTGTGCTTTGAGCGCGACGATACACGACGAGCGCGCTAGAACTCATCATATAACGCGAGTCGTTATGCGCGCTATCTTCGGCATTAACCCCATCCACGGCCGGCCGCGAAACAATAACCGTATGACGATTTTGACAACGACGATGGGAATTTTCCTGGGACGGCACAAAGATCGAAACAATACACATCGTATCGCAAAAATGTAGTACAATTTTACTAAGTTTTTTGATTCTATTCCACTTTATTTCATTAAGAATTCATAAAGTATGCTACCAAAGTCGAAATAAATGAAATCTTGAATATCCTGCTTATTATTTTATAAAAAAGAACGTATTTAAAGACATTGTTCTAGATTGCATTTATTGAAATGAATATAATACATTTATTTAAGGGGGAGTCCTGCTTCACAAGGCTTTAAAAAATGCAGTATTTTTTTAAAAAATTGTAAAATTCTATATATTTAGCAACTTAGAACACACACACGCATAAGCACACACATACAATACAAACAATACAATACACATTCAAATTCTCTAAACAAATTTTTTTTAAAGTTTTTAGTTTTAGATAAAAACGAGGCACATTGCGAACAAAAATTTTTTTCCCTCGTCGGTTTCCGTTAGCTATGTCGAATTTTATCTTTTCCGCGATTGGAAATGAGACATTACTCAAAATTTATAAATAAAATATTTGAATGTAAATATTTTTGCTTGGAAAAAATATTTCGTTGTCTACGAATGTAGTATGAACTATATCTAAAAATTCGGTACAATAAATTATCTTCTATACTAAAAAAATTCCCGAAATACTGCATTTTATTAAGCCTTGTAAAGCAGGACTCCTCCTCAATCTAAAACGTAACATTTCCAAGTGTTTTAGGTAAGGATCGCGACAGTAGACACAAGGAATATTGTTCGAGAACTTTCTCGCGACAAATATTTGAATTCCGAAAACACTTGAACTTATACAACCCGACATCAGGTGAAAATTCGAAATGGAGAAGGAAAATGCTCCGTACTCGCCACGGGAGCACTCGGTGTCCCCCTAGCTGGTTAGAGAACGAACGCGATAGTGGGGTATACGATCGTCGTGACGGCTCGTTGGTCACCAAAGGATCCTTCACAGAGTCTCTCCCGGCTCTCTCAATCCGTCATAGCGGTCGCGCGAATGCGTGCCACCAGCCCCTTCCGCAACCCCATACGCTTCTGTTTATGGGCGCCGTGCGCGAGCACGCGGCACGAGTACCGAAGAGAGAAAGAGAGAGAGAGAGAGAGAGAGAGACAGAGAGAGAAAAAGTGAGTCCATAATCCAAACAGAGGGTGGTACTCGCTCCACCGTGACCATTCGCCATGTGTTGTCAATAGACATACATACGTCGTAATTTTCGCTTTGATTTAACCGTTGTACGTCGCTTGTTGGTTTATTTTTCATTTTTCTTCCCTCCCCGTCTCTCGTTTCATCCCTCTGCACTTACCCGCTCATAATCGAACTCGACGGCGGAATAATCCATATCGGCATTTCCGCGGATCTTGCCTCCCTACGGAAAATCGTCTAGAGTTACAACGTCGATGATTCACTACATCGCGAGAAAACTCGTCAGGAGTGTATATTTTTCCGTCTCTTTTCTTCTTTATTATCTCGTAAATTGTTTACGAAAGGCTCGACATGTGGCGCTATCGAGCGCATCTGCACACGAGCGTCTCGCCGAGTTGCGCAAGAAGAATCCGCACCCATTTTTAAACGCACCCCTTTAGCTTCCTCTCTCGCCCCGTCGCCACCCTCCTATAGGTACTGCAATTCTCGGCCGGTTTGACTCCCGGCCGCAGCGCTAATTCACGCAACGGCGATCGTCCCTCAGGATCGTAACAAGTACTATTGTCCTGCTCGGTGACTCTCCAACGATCGTTTATTATTTCCTGTCGCTCGTACTCCGACTCCCTTCCGCGAGTTCTCTCTCCCTCCCTCTCTCTCTCTCTCTCGCTCACTTTTATTTTTCACGAACGACCCCTCGAGCTCGTTTCGTGCTCACCTGCCGGAATAAAATCTTCACTGAGCAATCGGCTCGCGGCTCGTCGCGTTTGTTTGACGACTCGGGCCACGCTTCGATTGTCCTCTCGGCCATTTATTTTTTTTTCTCGCTCTCCATTTCGACTCTCCCCTTACTCGTCTTGTTTATTTCAATCTCGACGCGCGGTTATTACACTTCGCGATTTCCGACAGATTTCCTTTCTTCTTGGATTCAAATTCTGGCCACGGCTGAAATTTTTGGGGTGAGAACAAAAATGAGAAGGCGTAACTGGCGAATCACGCGTGTACGAAAATTTTCTCCCGTGGTTTTGTCGAATTTGTACGATTATGTCTCTCTTTCCTCCCTCGTGGCGGTGAAACTCACCCCTTTTGCACTCTCTCTCCCTCTTCTATGCGTCCCTCTTCGCCGTTTTGGCCCTCTTTCAATCCCCTTGTATCCAAACGCAAATTCACCTCCTGCCCCTCCGAAAACCACCCCCTCCACTACTCTCTCTTTCTCTTTCATTCTGTCTCTCTTTGTATTTCCACCTGTCCCTGTGTATGCAAAGCAAATGTATCATATCGCACGTACCCCCCAGGGCCGCATTACACGACCGATCATAGTCCGTTTTGCGCGTTACGCAAGCGCGTATTAAATGCTCCGGGAAAGCGCAAAAATGCACCCGCCTATTTTGCCTCCATCTCGCATTCACGCGGTCCGAAATCATCCCCTTATTCGCGGCTCTCTTTTAGGGCTCGCTCGCGTTTAACCGTCGCTTAATTTTATTATCCTTTTTTCTCGTTGCTACACCAGTGATTTTTGTCTTCACCCGAGTTTTGATTTCTTTCCTATTTTATGTTTCACGCCGTGAAAAATTTCAGATACAGCTACTGATTTTTTGGTCTTATAAAATTCGTACAAAATTAATTAGTCATTTCTTCGATTAAATATCTCTGAATAAAAAAATTAACCGATTATCATTTTTATAGCAATTTACAACCATCTCATTCGAGTTTTATTGACCTACGTCCGATATCTTTACGATTCTATTTTACGACGCCGTTCTCCGAGATTTATCGTTAATTATTTTTTTCCTACCACTATGTGCGCGAGCGAGCGTATTCTCGCATCCACCTGCACACGAGAGGAATTGTTTTCCTCGGCGTGGATGCTCGAACGAGTAGCCGGGGACTGTGCGCGCGCTTTCGCGTCCACCGAGTGATAATAAAACCTGAACAATCAAGAGACGCCCAAGACGTTGGCTAGGTTATATATACGCCACGTGTACGTGTATGTGTATACGTATGTGTATATCTATGTGCGAATGGGGCGCAGGTTTACCGGATGGTCGTACACGGGGGGTCGTGTGGCGATAAAAAGCAACCTTTACGGCGTGACGGAATTACCACTATCCGTAGACGAGCCACGAAACATCGGGACTCACCCCTAACCTCAATTTCCACCCCCTTCTCATCGCCACTCCTTACATCCTCTCTCTACCACAGGTATAATTACACGCTAGTCGAGATTGTATCGTCTCAAGGTTGTTTAATTCTTGGATTTACTTCCAAGAAAGAACTCGACCTCAACCAAGTGTAATTCTGTCGATATTACACTAATCTGTGTGCACGTGCTCGTGTAAAGACGATTAGTGCGTTGGGTTCGGTTAGCTCTAAATTTTTCCAGAACTGCAATTTAGACGAAAAAATAAATTCGGTACATAAGTCAGTTTGAGCGACACCCCCAGCCCCGTGGTAGGTTCTTGTACAAATAACGGAACGCGTGGGCGCGAGCGTAATAATGGGTTTGTTGGTGGACGACACGCGTCCGGAGGCTTCGAAATTAAGCCGATGCAAACAGTGGATATTGCGTGGCTACGTGTCGCGACGGGCCGAACGGGGAGGGGACGGGGAAGGAGAGGGAGCGAGTCGTGAGGCGTCGGTCCTGTGCAAACACGCTAATGTGCGAAATACACACACAACCGGCGCGACACCGGGAGTACACAAATTTCGGTACGAAATCGCGTATCTCGCGAAATTTCAGATATTTTCCGTCTCGCTCGACGACCGTGCGCGAGCCTCGTGCACGTACGAAATCACGTTCGGGCTGTTCTTTATCGTTAATTATTCGGCCGAGAATAAAAGCGGCCAATTAACGTCGATTAAATCGCAATACGGTAATCATATTAAGTATTATAAATTAGTTAAACAAACAGGCTACCGATGACCGCCGTTCCGGGGATAAAGCGAGAAAACGCGGAATCGCGTTGTGTGCGTACGCGTATATACGTTGGCGCAATTACTCGATATTACCGCTCTGCGGGTATCGGTAACTCAGCCGGCGCAACGCCAATAAACGCATAATCTCGTAATGCTATTGATTTTCAATTCGTTATTTACTCGTTCGTTCGCGCGCTCTCGTTTCGTTGTCGCGGTTCTCAATTCGCCCGAATCTCGCTTATCGAGAACGTCCCGGTTTCTTCGATCTAAAATTAGTCTTGTATAAACGAGTTCACCGATGTCGATTACTCTGAACGAGAAAGAGAAATTCATCCGCTAATACTGATAACGTTTTCTCGATTTGGCATGGCATTTTAATTGCAACGGGTGGAAATTTTCGAAATGAGAGCCGTAATTGGAACGTCCGATGTTGGGGTAATTATAACAAAATACGCTAATATGCCGAACGTCGGGCTTGTATCGATACGCAGCCCACCTCTCGAAATAATGTGCTACCCTCTTTCCACTACTCTGTACCGTTACCGCCATTTTTAGTATTAATTAACCGTTGAGTGTGTACCGCATTATTAAAGCGAACGAAATTTTCACGCGTTGTACCAAATTGATCGGTGGATGAGAAAAATAACATCGCAAAATTTTTCATTCAAAAATTGCAGAGTTTATATAGTATTAACATTTTGAATAAAGTATCAAACGGACTCTCCCATGAATGTAAGAAATTTGATAATCTTCTATTCTAGAATTTCTGAGCCGACAATCATTTGATTTAAAAACAGTCATAATTGCACAAGTTCAATTAAACATATTTATAATGTTATCTCTCTCATTGGCAACGATAAAAACCCGCTAAGAACCTCATCGATTCACCCTCTCGAAAGTGCAGCGTCTACAGTCCGCGGGCAACGAATCGATATCACACCACCCACCACCTGACGTCATCGTAAGTTTATGCAAAAGGAAGAGGCAGAGAGGTGGCCGGTCAGGGTTGCTGCGTCGGTGGAAACAAGATGGCCGTCCCCGGCTAAGGAGAGAGCGAGAAGGATCGAAGAATCGAGAATGTAAGAGAGATCCGGAGCTATCTCCATCGTGAAAATACAATCCACCCCCCCTGTTTACCTCTCCCCTCTCGATGCCTAGTCGTCGTCTTCCGAAGCCCCAGTGCGGGCATAAAGCCAGCGCGTGCTGACCGTACGGCGCACGCGAGCCACGCGAGGCCAGCGCGCACCAACGGACGGATGGCCCGTACTTCGACTTGCGACGTTGATTCGTCTAATCGGATTGGCAGCCCCTACCAATGCCCCTACTTTTGTTCCAGTACCTACGAGCACGCTAATTTCATTTCCAGCCATGGACACGCGAGAATTTTCTCCTCTCTCTGTATATACGCTCGTTCTTGGGATGAAATTGCTCCGGTGGTAGGTGGGTAGTTTTTGGGATCTCGAAGAGTACTCCTGGGTGCTCGCCGATGGAGTGTCATTCTCCGTCCTCTTTCCGAACCTAACGATCTCGCGAAAGCCCGATTACGACTCGCGTGACCGAGGCCGGACGAATTTTGCGCGAGGGGTCACTCGCGAGGGTCGAGAGCGAGCCTCGAGCCTCGTTTCGTCCGCAAACGTTCGTTTAAACGAGCCGGCGAGACCCCAAAACTCCGTTTGGAGCGATCGTCCGAGGTACGGGGCCGTTAACGGGGGCCGTTGATTGGCTGGTAATCGCAATTACGCGACTCCACCGATCGACCTTGCTGATAGTTGATTGATTGGTCGTTAGAGCTCCTACCGAACACGTATGGCTTGTGTTATACAGAAATGAAATTCTACTGTCTAGATGAAAATGGGATTAAATTTATCGGCGAAACAGGATTAACGATAAACTCAAATTTTTGTAGAACTTTGTAAGTTGTACGGCAGGTTCTATTTTACTATAAGTATGATTAAAGCGATATTCATATACATTCGTGGTTTTATGTATATACGTACGATTTTTATATTTGTATCTGATAATATGTATTAGACCACGTTGGTATCACGGGTCCAGTCATGTTTAAGAAATAAGAGTGTTCCCGAAACAAGAAATTTTCTTTCTCGCCACAATTTTTCCATCGTTCTCTTTTCTTATCCCACTTTTTCATCTTCGTACGTCACGCGAGTATCGCAAACGTGGCCAGAATACGATGGCCAGTTCGAGTATAGAAAAGCCGTCTCTCATCGTTAATTCAGTACAGTGACTCGGAGGGGCGAGAAA
>NCVS01000522.1:2791-48893 GCA_003055095.1 Goniozus legneri | reverse complement strand
CCCCCCCCCCCCCCGCTGCCGAAAAACAACCCCCCGCCCCGCTCTCGGCCAGAGGCTGCAACGTCGATTCAGTTTTCCGGCTGGACGGCGAGCGAATCACTCCTGCTCCGTCCGGAACGGTTTTTATCGCTCGCCGACGGCTCGTATAACTCTCCGGCAATAAAAATTAAAAGGAAATAAAGCGTGCGAGGGGTGGATTTTCCATGGTTTTTTATTCTCTCGGATCTTTTTTTTCCTCAAAATATCGACACATATACCATTGTCGTTAAACCGTGACGTAATTGTTGAAAAAATGAACGTTCTATTCGTTCTTTCACTACCATTCAAGACATAGGGATAGTTTTTAAAGTAGTATAAAAATTATTATAAAAAATTAATATTCATTAGTTATAATATTGTCGATGTTACGTACGTATTGAAAAACGAGCGAGAATTGACTGTATCTTTCTTGGTAACACGAGATAAAAAATTATTCAAACTCGATTTCACTCTCGTTTTTCATTATTTGTGAATCGTTCGCCAAAAGAGAATTAAATTCTCTGTTACGAGGCTCTTCAAACAGGAAGAGAATGCGACTCGGTCGAGGGTTACTTTTTGATCCCTCGTTCACTCTCTTCTTGTATCCTCTCTCACTCTCTCTCTCTCTCTCTCCCTTTCCCTCTTTTTACATTTTTTTCCTCTCTCGTTCTTGACGAGCGAGAGAGGATTGAACGTCGGAAGCGGAAAGACGGAAAAGCTTAAAACTGCGCGGAGCGAATTACGTTTGGGGCGAGTTTTAAATATGCAATATGTGCCTGCGAGTGGCACCCAAAACTCTCCTCGCCTTTCCATTTTTATCCCAGGATCTGGGAAAATTAAAACGAGTGGTCAGGATTTCGGGTAGTTTTTCTTTCCTCGACCGTATAGTGTGAGAGAGTGAGAGAGCGAGGGGGTAGGCAGGAAAACAACGTAGGAAAAGAGGGAGGAAAATTCACGTATCGCCATTACTCAAAGACAGGTCCGGCCTAATCTCGGACACATGCGACCTTAATGGGATTTTAAGGCGTCGAGGCCACCTGCGTTTCTTATCGTTTCCCCCCACTCGCCTCGTTCTCCTCCACCATTTCGCGTGCGCCATATCTCCTCGCGGCCTCGTTCGATTCGGCATTCTCGCCAGAAACGTCCAAGGACGATTTTCTCCCGTTCGCGATCGATTTTTCCGTTCTTCGATGTCCGACGAAAAAAAAAACAACACACACGCTCGATCCTCATTTCTTCTCTTGTTGACTGTTTTCAGGGTCGGGGTAGGGAGGGCCCACTTCGAGAAACAACCGCCCTCGAATTTGCGCAAGAGCAATTTCTTCCATTTCGTGATAGCTCTCTATGATCGTCACGGCCAGCCGATCGAGATCGAGAGGACCTCTTTCATGGGATTCGTCGAGAAAGACCAGGTGAGGATTCAATCATTCAGTTTCGTGAACTTATAAACTGGTGAATAATGCTTTTTTCGTAATTAAGATTTTTTTTTTAAATTACATTCATTCATTTATTTATTTATTATTTCGTTTATTGATTTCATTTTTACATTTAAAATGAATCAAAATTCACATGTCCTTGAAAACGACACAAAAAATATCGAAGGGTGACTTTTTATGATGTCCTGTAGAAGGAGGAGAGAAGGGAGGGCGCGGGGGAGGGATTAATATCGAAACGCGTAGCGCTTATCTCGATAATTGCCGTTTCTATCGGTGCTACGTCAAATATTAAACCGACTCTTCCTCCTCTAACTATTCCGCCAATCGATACATCGGGTTTTCCAGCAATTAGTCGACACGGTCGAAAATCCATCGTTCGAGAAACACGTAGCTTTATATATGTATACGCGTACGGTGGCCGTGGTAGTTTCCGCCTCGTGGTCACGCGAGTTTCACGAATAATAAAAGAAAGGGTCCCACCCCAATCGAGATCGAAGATTAGCTCGTGGAATCCATTCGTTATTACGCGAGGCAAAAAAAAACTCGTTAATGTACAAATTATTGGACGATCCTTAAACTGATATCCGATCTTGGGGGATATTTCTTACCTTTTTTTCAATTCCTGCTGTCTCTGTTTCTCTCCCTCTCTCGAACGGAACGCGATTGTCGGTAAGCGGAGAGCTCTCTCGTTAAAATCGCGGATGGAGCTCCACTTTCTATTGGTCAATTAGTGCAGGCTGTTTAAGGCGAGGCGCACAGTCGACTCGTCGTTGAAGTTGCGCAAGTGAAATCGTCGAGTTAGCCGAGGACGGGACAATTTTTCTATTTTGCCGCCGTTTATAGATTTTTTCAAAGTTTTCCTCGTGAATTGACAAACTTCGGATTATTTTCTTTTTCGATTTTACTACTGCTAAACTCTCCTTCTTTGCTTTCTCTGAATCAAGAAATTTTATATCAAATATAAATAACTTTTTCGTAGGAAATTTTAAATGTTTTTAATCTTTTTCAACGAAATAAATGAATATTCTGAAACACAACATTTGCTTATAAATCTAATGTAAACCTTTGAAAAATCGAATCTTCTCGAAACTATGGAGAACCAATAGAATGTAAATATTTCGACAGTTGAATCCTGACGCGATACCCAAGCTCGCGGTGAACCTTTAAGGTCGCATAATTCACGCCGTCCGGACGCCGCACAGTCGCATCGCGTGGCCTCCCTATTAATTAGGGTCGTGCACCGCGCTCGTACATTAATCCAGCCCCTCCTCTCCCGTCCCCTGCAACCCCGAGACAGTCCTCGCGCACGCACGCCAGTGGACCACCGGGGAGTGACGAAACCGCGAATTAACGCCGTATTCGAATTCTGCTTCGTTAACGAAAATAAATCAGAATTAGCGCTCTGATATTAACTCAATTTGAATGGAAAATATAAATTTGTGTTATTTGATTGTTATAATGTTTCTTGACAATTTTCTTATTGAATTATTTATGAACATTTCAAAATCGATCGAAAAATTTACTTTCACATTGACTGGTATGTTCTTCGACCTTAACTTAACGACTATCCATTTGATTTGTTTAACCCTTTGATTGCTAAGGACGCATATATGCGTTTGTCACTTTTTTCAAGCACCTACACAATTAACACATTGTTGACCGATCACGAGTAAACTTGTACTATATTCCATTACGTATAAATAATAGCCGGTCAGCAAAATGTTAATACCATTATATGTGTGTGAGATAAGTATAAATGTATTCCTTAGTATCAACAAAATTTAGTTTAGCGAAAAAGTATTCAGTCCATAGCGATGACATAGGCCAGGAGCGCTCCGCAGTCAAAGGGTTAAAAATATTATTTTATTCTCCATTTAATTTTCGTTCGAAACGATCCGAGACAAACGATAATTATTTTCTTAACGAGGATCCATTCATTTGGGCTCTGTGAATTACCGGAACACAAATCTCATTCGTTACTCGAGAAACATGGGAGTCAGACGCGAACGAGAAACGAGATTCAATAACCGCGATCGATGACTCGGAGGGTTCGAGTGTAGGGAAACCTAAAAAAGCCGAAGGGGCCCCATCGGGTACGAGATCATAACGCTCCTCGAAGTTTGCGAGATTGTGCACGAGTTGGGTAAAAAGCCTGCGGAATAAACGTGATACGCCTCGAAGATGGGACTCCATTTATTGAATAAAAGATGAAAAGTTATTATTACGGTAATGCAAAAACGAATTTCTCTTCTTCGCCCGATGGCTCGGCCGCGGAAAATGTCTTTCGTCGTTTTTAGATCGATTAGGTCGTTCGCTATTTTTCTCTCGTTCGGTCGCTCTCTGCTGTTTCTCGAAAATGCATTATATCGAGTGGCATATGGCGAGGCTCACGCATGTGACTCGTCAACGAGAATGATAATTATGCATCGCACGCCACACCGTGTACGAATATACACGCACACTCTCGTCTACGAGAGTGTGTAGAAGCAGGCGCGCGCGCCAGCGGTAAATGGCGCGTGCTCTTACCAGCGCATCAAGAAATTAATAATTAGCGTTAGGGGCGTGTGTAGGTGCACTTAATTAAAATGAAGCCACGTTTCGTGTAACTGGAAATTAAAAAATTTTTTCATTTTTACGTATCGATCGTTATGACGACAATTTTTTATTTCTCTCGATCTCAAAAACAAGTGAATTCATATTTAGAATGTAATTTTATTTTCACGCATTAATGATTCCTTGTTTTATTGTTTGAAATGTAATTTTATTTTTACGCGTTAATAATTCTTTGTTGTCGTTCATCTTTTTTAATAGAGAGTTTTTCACTTCTGCGCAGGAGTCTGAAGGACAGAAAACTAATAATGGCATCCAGTACAGTCTTCACCTTCTATACTCGAATGGTGAGTATATAGAGATAAGTACTGTAAAAGCTATGAATATTCGTTGCCGAAAAGCGTCGCGTCGAATTAGTTTTATACGAAGGAATTCGAGGGCGCGAATAAGTAAAAAAAGAGGTAAAGAAACGCGAGAGAAGAAACGTAGAGGTATTTCGCAAAGGCGCTCGCACGATTTCGCTCAACAGAGACATATTTTACGTCACGGTACCGGTCTTCGAGAAATCCACCAACGGGGGTGAGAAAAAAAGGGCACGTGGAAGAAGTTCATCCGGTCCGGTTCGAAAATCCGCGCAAAATAATACGAATTCTCTGTCCGGTGTCCGTAAGTTGCCGAGAGGAGAGAAAAATTCACCGCAAAGATGGATTCTCGGTGGTCCCGTGATTCAGTTCGTGGGTAAAAAAGCCCAGGGCGGAAAAAAAAACGTCGAGATCGCATTCACGAGCATATTAAAAACCGGCCCGTGGAGGGGAGGGGATGAGTGTTTCTCGTGCTCGATATATCCTACGTGTTTTTCGCTCCATATAGGTACGCACCTGAAGCCAGAAAGACGATCTTATTCTCTCTTTCTCTCTCTCCCTCTCTCCCGTTTCTTTCCTTCATCTCGACCTCTCGCTTCCGCCTTATATTCCACCGTCCCTTATAAACGTTTTTATCTTCTCTCTCTTTTGCTCGCTCCACGTACGATCGATTGATGGTGAGACAGACGGAGAGCGATTTTTGCCTCGCGCCGGTGCCTCCATCTATGGTCACTAAAACGTCTCTCGTTTCGAGTCTACGCGCGGTTAAAAATCAAACGTCCAATATCCGGGAAAAATATTCCCAATCGAGCGATATTTTTCTTTGGGTCCGGTGATAGAGTTACGAGAAGATTGTCGTGGAATCGTAAATTGAAAAGCTTTACCTATCCAAAATTCAGTTTGGAGTATTTTATTTTCAGTTAATGAAACGATATAAAATTGTTTCAATTTGAAAATGAAATCAAAATGATCGACATAGTTCAAAATTATGTGAAGATATCCTTTTTTGCCTCAGAAAACCTTGTTAAGTTTTCGCTTGGATAAATTGATTAATGCGAGTATCGGCGGGTGAAAACGATAATCGGCCCGTCGGCCGATCGTCGGTGGTAGGTTCTTGCTCGCTCGTTCGCTCGACGCGAGACAAATTGGCGCGGGCAAAATCTCGTCTGTCCGCGAGAAGAGAAAGAGTCGCGCCGCGCGTCAGGTGTCTCGTCTCGTGAGCGTCACCTCATCCCCGCCCCAACTCATGCACTTATCGCGAGGCAATAAATCTATAATTAAATAATAAATAAGGAGCTAGACCGACGACTGGGAGACGTCTCCTTATCGGGTCTTACCCTTTTTTTGCAGCTTCCTCTCGTTTTTCTTGTTCTCATCTCGTTCTACTCCATATCTTACGGCTCGCCGTGTCTTTGAGATCAACAGGAATTGTTTGACGATTCAACACTATACCATCTGATAGTCGATTCGAAAGAAATCATTACATCGAATTACCACAAATTTCGATCGCGTAAAAACGAAATTTTGTTTTTTCTATTTAAATATTTATGTGAGATTTAAATTTAGCGTATTTTGCTGCGAGTAATAATTTTTAAGAACGAATTACAAAATGAAAATAATACAATCGGTTATGCATAGGACATCGGAGAAAATAATAATAATTAGTTATTTCGATAATGAAGTACCTAACTCGTTACACGTCAAGAAACTCAATAGAGTTTGGTGCCAACGTATAGTAAAAGTATGTGCGATGTAAAATACAGTTACCCGTTACAAGTAATCGAATCGAATATCAAATCACCAAATACACAGCGTAATCGATAAAATTTACAAATTCGATATCAAATTAGCTAATGTTTCGTTTTCGGTCATTTTCAAAACTTCGGTAGCTACCTTCCACGGCACCAAATTCTACCATCAGCTAACCGTCGAAGTTTGGCGATCGGTCATCCGGCTCTAATCGCTCGAGAGTACACACTCTCTGTGTACTCCAAGATATCGGAGGATAGGTAAATCCCTGGGTCGGATAACTTGCCTACGTTCGTCCTTGAAAGAGGACGCAAACGGAAGGAGGGATAATTTGTGCGCGAGACGCGCGAGTTTCCGTGCAGTCCGGCGACCGTATATACGCTCGAGTAATCCGGAGTAACGTTATGAGGGGATGCCGAAGGGAGGGGGAGGTCTTACCTCGGGATTACTCGGCTTACGGGACGCGCGCGCGAGGCCGGAAGCCACGGGGGTGTCCGGCCGAAATACACACCGGGATTACGTCCCGCAGGAACCGCGAAACTACGTTCTCTCTTCTTTTCCCCGCGAAAAAATAAATTCGAGTAATTAAAAATTTTGATTATGTATACACGGTCGAGGGTATGGTCGCGAGTAATAAATTTTGTTGGCAAAATTTCACGGGAATTAGCAAAATCGAGCGAAACTACCGAGAACGTGTTCGCGAGAATGGCCCCTCGAAAAAATCACGAACTGATTAATCAAACGAGAAAAAGAATATGTAAGAATTTCTTTCGATTCGAAATCGAGAATTTATACAGTAGCGTCACCTTGTTGTCGGACCACCCGAAACGTCGAACGGCGAGGAGTTAGGATGTACGACGATAAAAAATCGCCACGGGAGTCCTCTCTCGCTCTCCTGTTGTTTATTCACTCCGTAGTTTTTCATTCCTGTTACTCGCAGCGAAGTCGCAACAGAGGGGGAGGAATTCGTGAAACCGAGCAAACCCAACCTGGTTCTC
This sequence comes from Goniozus legneri, assembly GCA_003055095.1. Lineage (NCBI taxonomy): Eukaryota > Metazoa > Arthropoda > Insecta > Hymenoptera > Bethylidae > Goniozus > Goniozus legneri. The sequence goes on along the minus strand of NCVS01000522.1, from coordinate 41,780 downwards.
CATTCCGGGCTGATTAAATTTTACGCTTTTCTCGATAATTCGCGGAACTTCGTGTTCCCCGAGTAGCATGAATAATAATTCGTTTGTTTTTTGCTCGCAGGTGCCAGGCAGGTGCAGGACATCTTCGTCAGGCTGATCGACTCCGCTACGAAACAGGTGAGAGAACCGAGCTATTTCTATTCCGCCCTACATCCATAACTAGAACAAAAAGAGAGAGAACTCTTCCTCGCTCAGTTTGAACCAGTTTTTAACACCTCGACACCTCGCGGCGTGCGAGGCGTGAAAGAAACCGATCCGCGGCTAGATAACGAAAAAAAAAAGAGAACCGAGAAAAACTCGCTTCGGCTGGGTTTGGTCTACTTTTAACGCCTCTGAAGCGCGCGTACGAACGAGCGAGAGAGATGGAAAATGACAAAACGAGGAACACGCACTTTTTTAGATAACGGGACAATTAAACCCAGTCCCAGTGACGTATACATGTATATAAACGTAGATACATATACATGTATAGGAGAATGAGCACGCGCGAAATCGTGGGGCGTTATCATCTCGACTACAAGCACTTAATTTTCCGGGGGGTTGCCTCCACTCTCTCTCTCTCTCTCTCGCGCGCGCGCGCCTCCACCCTAGTCACCCCGAAACGTCGAGTGTGTACGATAGCGTTGTCGGGGAGGGAGGAAGGGAGGGACGCGCACGGCTGGCGCGTTATCTTCGCCACGTGGCGCCGCCCGCTAACCACGTGCGCTTTCTGTCTCGCTCTCTCTCTCGCTCTCTTTCTCTCGCTCTTTCGGGTGCTCACTCCTCGTTCAGTGCCGTACACATACAAGGACCCATAAAGGACCTCTTCCCGCCCTTGGACGAGAGCGTAAATACGATCGAGATAAGTCCATTGTCCGTCAGCCTTCATTCACCCTTTCCAATTGCATTTGTATAACAACATAACTATAAAATACGAAAACATTTCGCTGCAAAACGTACGTTGGACGATGAAATTTTTTCCAGCCACTTGGCGCTATTTTACGAACGAATTGCGTCGTCAGTTCTACTATGCAGGTTCGTTATGATTACATTTGTCTATCAACATGAATATCAACTTGGACGTTCGCTCATAGTCGGGTAGTAGGCGATTTTTCGATGAAATTTTTTTCCAGTCGCTTTACGTCGTTTCGCGAAAATATTTTGTCTCGAGTTTTTCTCCCTCGGTTGTGTTGTGATATATCTATATATGTAGGCGTGTAGGTGAGAGAGCGAGCCGTTTTAGCAGATTAAATCATCTCGCCGGGGGTCGTTCGGTTGCCGAGGTAAAAGGAGTGTGTATATCGCGACGGAGGGTAAGAAAGGGGGTGGCTGGATAGGTAGGTAGAAAGGAGAAGATGTTAGTTTTAGCTGATTAAATTTACTAAGCCGCGGTGGCCTTGCGACGACATAGTCCTCCGATTCCGCGATCCCATTCCATTTTATTAATCGGATTCGCATGGCCGCCAGACCCGGTAGCTAGTACAAGAGCCTGAAATCGATAGTCGAAAAACCTTCGTTGGAAGGCTAAGATTCGCCCGAATCGCGGGAAAACACGAGACGTCTTAAAAAGTAGTTTTCTCGATTATTCGCGAGGACGCCATACTACACTGAGAAACGAATTTTCTCAATATGAAACTAAAGTATTGCTAATGTTGGTACTGGAATCTAACGAAATGATTGTGTTTATTTTTAAAAATTTTCGTCTCTTTGTACGCCTAGTGTAGACGCTCGTTTGTGTACGGGCGCGACAAGTGACAAGAAGTGTTTGGCAAATCCCGAAGGCTTGACAGGTTTCGCCCTTTGTTCCTTTCGTGCGGACGAAACTCGCACGCGGACGAGTAGGAGAGGAACAAGATCGATGATCGTAATGGATTAGAGATGATTAAAACGCGCGCGCGTTCGTGGGCTCGTTTCTGTTCTCTCGAAACCGATTGACGGGAATCCTTATATCTTATCTTGCCCCGTAAACAGTAAAACAAACACTATTCTAGGTCTATCGGTAATAAAATGAGGAACGAGCGAGGAAATAAATCAAACGTAGACGGTTCGTAATAGCGGAATTTAATATTACACCGAGATTTCAACTGGCAATTTCCGGGTTCTCAAAAGTCATCGCTGAAATCGGGGATGGGTGTCTGGTCTTCTGACGGGGGTTGGAAAATATCAACCGGCGAATCGCGAGCTGGATACATCTCTCTCTCCATCTTTCTCTCTCTCTCTCTCTCTCTCTCTCTCTCTCTCTCTCTTTCCCTCTTTCTCTCTGACTTCGGCGAAGACCGAATTAGGCGAGCACCCCGGTTATAAATCCGCAATAATTGGCTACACCGACGGCGGAGAGTCGAGCACCGTAGTGGAATCGAAACCCCTTTTCCGTTTCCACTCCCCTTTTTCACCACCCCCTCGTCCACGACCCTTAAGCTCCTTCCTCAATTTCTTCCTCGAGTTTGTGTATAACCTCCGAGTCGGAAGAGGAGGTACCAGACGATAGGAGAGAGAAAGAGAGGGTGAAGTGGACCGAGAGAACATCGCTGAAATTTCCAGAAAAATACGAGCCAGCCACTGAAAGAGGAACGAATTTTTCTCTCGTACACTTTCTCTTTCTTCCTTCGTCTCGTTCTTTTTCTGTATTTTGCGAGCCTATACGTGACCCCGAGGTGCTTTTAACCGGCGGCTTCCAGCCGAAGAGAGGAGGTAGAAATAAAAATGCTAAATGTTAATTAGTTCAGGATATAAAAATAAAATAACTACTCTAAAAAATTATTTATAATGAATCAAAAACCGCCTTATCAATTTCAAACACTCGTTAACGATATATTTCTCTAATAAATCAAATCATTCATTACTATTTTTCTAATCAACAAATGAGAATATTTCATTTGAATTCCATTCTACTGAATAATAGCCGTCCTAGCACCTACCGACAAGATCGGCCAACTTATGACGACCCAAACGCGTGCCATACGATCGAATCGAATCGGCTAATGCTGAAATATGAGTATTTAACCGTAGATCAAGGAAATAATAAGTCGTAGATAAGTTAATCCTCACGCACGAGATAAGGGATGGATGAAGATAGCCACAGCGAGAGAGAGGAGAGAGAGAGAGAGGCACACACGAGTCCCCCGTTTCGTTGTACATACTGTTGTACACACAAGAGACACCAATGGGGGGTTCGAAGGGGTCCGTCGATACGCGAGAGCCGATTCCCATGGGACGCGCGAGAAGCGAGAGCAGAGAGGGGTGAATCGATTCGGGATGGAAATCATTACGGGCAGATTTGAATGACTATCTTCGAATTTATCTCCGGGCCTCGTCCTTCGTCGTGTGTCGCATCGTTTCGAATTTTATCGTCTCTTATATCCCCGTCCCTCCCCCTCGCTCTATCTCGCTCGCTCTCGGCTCGATCCAACCGACTTTGGCACGTTACACGAAATTCACGAACGATAAGAAACGAGCAAACACACGCGACTCGAATGGAGATATACGCATAAATTTCTCTTGCAAGATTTTAGTTTTTCTTTTTTTTTTTTTTTTTTTGAATCGAGATCGGGACGAAAGAGAGCGAATACCTATCAGTTCCTTTGCGGATAATTCCCGTGGGAATTGGATTTGATGGGCCCCGAAAGTCGGCTACGATTTGGGACCCTCGGGAGGACCGGCAGAAGAGGGTGGTTCCAACCCCCACAGGGGGGTCGAAGACTCGGCAAACCGTAGCCGGTGCTTACGTCTGCTTCTACTACTCCTCTGGGTAGTCCTCATGAGACGCTCGCGATATAAACACGATGTATATACGTATCCAAACAAAAACGCGGAAGTTTCCATCGGGGACCGTAGGGGGTTGCTAATTGCTTGGCCTTGAAACACTTTCGATTTTTCATCCCCCTCGGAATCTCCTGAGGGATCGCTCTCTTTTAAGAATCGCTCGGAGGGATATCGATCTTAATACGATTGTACATTTTTAAACGGAACAGCGTCGTTTTTAAAGATCTATTCGCAGTTGAAAATTCCTCGCTGAACGAAATTTTTATCGACAAAATGCTCATTTCGAATACAATACTTTCAGCCACACTTTAATAATTGAACGCCGAGATATATCGTAAGAGTCATAAACATATCTATCGATCACTCGGCAGGCCCCTCTCATGCACAACGCGGACGAATAATTGCGCGAAATTATCCAGGTATTGGCAAACAGCTCGCAGAGCACACAAACCGCGTGTAATGGGCCGTGTGTAAACAACACTTATTGTGCAATCGCTCGAACTCGTCGATCCTGAAATACGCACGAAACGAATGTACGTCCGCGTTTAATACGCGGATCATTACGCTAATAGTCGCGTGTAATTGTCGTACGAGGGAAAAAAGGAATTCTTGATCGTCGATCTCGATACCGAAATTCAACATTTTAAAGGCGGAAGAGGTGAATTATCGTCTGGATGTTTGCTCGGCTCGCGTGAACTGTACACATCGACGTGCTCCGTGACGAGAATTCACGACTCTCGATACCCCGGTGGGGACGGGTTTTAATAGATTCGTCGTAAGAGACGAGCCAGCCGATTCTCTTTATCCTTCCTCGGTCTTCAACGAATTTGCACCTGCCGAGCTCAATTATTAACTTGACAAATCGTCATCGCGTGTCGTTCGACACTTGATTTTCGAGAAACGGTAATTCGCTCCGGGCGTGATAAATATTCCAATTGCTATTTACGAAATGGCGTAATCTATAGACGCGTTGCGGTATACGCGTGTACGTAGGAGGCGAAGCGAGACAAAAGCGGAGCGTCTACCTCGATAGCGTTATCGCGCCGCTACGTTTCATCTTCGTGGTTGAAACACCGACCGCCTCCTCCCTCTTGCCACCCACCTCGACGAATTCCCTGGAACACGGTATTTCAAACTATTTACATTTTATCGCTCCTTCGCGAACTACGACGTCGAGTGTGTTGTCTGTATGGGTATATATGTGTACCTACGCGTGTATATACAACGGTGAGGGGTGGAAGGGGTAGTAACTTCGATCGTTGAGCTTTTACGGGAAATTGTAACCTGTAAATCATGAATGAAAAATTGAAACGAGGATATCCAGCCTGGCGCGTGGATTTGTTTTTATACTCCGGGAAAGGGATGAGAAGAAAGAAATACGAAAGAACATTACCGGGAGGAGAGAATTTAATCCGGTAATCCTAGCGGTGAACGAGCCGCGCATGAATTTGGGCCAACTGTGTAGAGTGTGTGTGTACGTTGGTGCGTTGTCATTAAATAAAAATCAATCGGTAGGTCGCGAAGGAGGCTTAAGGGATTTGTATGCGGCCCGTACGTGGATTATGGAGCCTGGTTTTGGTACAGGAATCCCCCCGCCTCTTCCTTCAATTTTCCACCCCTCGATGTACACGCTGTACTTAAGGTCGCGGACATTAAAGAACGAATTAATTTATATCCCGTCAGTGGCTTCAACAAACACCCCTTAAATTACCGATTCCTCATTGTGTCTTTTCATTTGTTTCAACGAGTCCGAAATCTCTGAATTCTAGATAAATTTTACTCCTTTATGAAACGTTTTAGATTCATTGAATTGGTAATAAATAAATTTCAAACGTATTTTTGTTAGGAAGTTTCTTAAATATTTTACAATCTTTTCGTTTGTTGTAGGCCATAATGTATGAAGGTCAGGACAAGAATCCGGAGATGTGTCGGGTCCTACTAACCCACGAAGTGATGTGCAGGTGAGTTTCGAGAAATAAACTGAAATATATTTCTTTCACCCCTCGGTAGAAATAGAGTCGATGAAAAAAATTACGCGAATTTTTATACGACCATCCAGCATGATAGACACAGACTTTTACGAGCTATGCGTCTCTCTCTCTCTCTCTCTATCTCTCTCTCTTCACTTGGGTAAGAGAGAGAGAGAGCAAGTGGATAGAGTGGTATGTATATGAGAAGTCCATACCGAACGAAAACCACCCTTGCGGTAGTAAGCTGTAAACGTAACGAGACATACGGGGGCTGCATTCATTCTCGTGGATGGCTGACTCATTGACCCATGGGACAAGGATCCACCCCCGCGCCCTTGGTTCCTACATATACTTCGTGCAACATCGGCAACGAAAATCCACCCCCTTTTTGGTAGTTTTCTCTCGAAACTTCTGATTCCCTGCTCGGACCCTTTCTACGCCCCGAAATTCGCTCTTCCTCGGGTCTGTAGTGAGAAAAAAATTGCTTAGCGACAAACAAGTCTCGCCACCCTCTTCGAGGTTTTCCAGAATTTACACTCATCCACGATTTTGGTTTCTGTTCCTTTTTCAGCCGGTGCTGCGACAAGAAAAGTTGTGGTAACAGGAATGAGACGCCAAGCGATCCTGTGATCATCGACCGGTGAGTTTGACTTTCATTACAAAGCACGTAGAAAATTATGCATGTTCTCAACATTAACTGAAATTTACATGACTTATTGGGAAAATGGTTAAACGGTTGAAAGGTTTTAAACTATTTTGTCATTCGCACTTTGACGACGATTGTCTATCGGAAACACGAATGCACTTAGGGCTATCTTAATTTTCGTAATAGACAAATGCACGAACGGAATAAACTCCGTCTCGAAAATCCTGAATGATCCGGGTATCTGTATTCCGGCATCAAGAAACCAACTCCCGGGAAACTCCCAGGTGATTTTTAGGCCGGTGCGAAATACGGTAACTTGTATATCGCGCCGGTTGCAGTCGGGAATATAATGGAGAGTACAAGGACTCGCTTTCTCGGAGGCGCGTCTCGCTCCTGCGCGAGAACACCGAGCCGGACTGTGCGCGTGTACGTATAGACGCGTATACGTGCATGTGTATAGACTCTAACGGGAATGTGTGTACGCGAGGAGGGTGAGCACGGTATCTGAATAGGCTATAGAGTGTCCTGAGATAGGAACGGGCAGGAAGGAAGAGGTTGTATCCCGCGGGACTACCCCTAGGGGCCGAGATAGTCTTCAGGAGGACATCTTGCGCTGGCAGGGGTGCTCAACCGTCCGCGCGGTACGCGGCTTCTCGATATCGCGGGCTTGGGGTGGGACCCTCTCGTCCCCGAACGGTCTATACTACAATAAGATGCCGTTCGAGGAGAATACCGGGAGCCTGGGATGAGATACCGATTTGTCGAGGTCTAGTCCCTTCATAAAAATTTCAAAATTTACTCCTGCGCCGCTATAGAGCCTGTTTGTTAGGCTTAGCTTTTAAACCAGAAAGAAATCATGAAAAATATACCGTTAACGAATGATTCAATTTCTTTGTTTTTAAGTTCAAAGTTTTCGTTTAATATAAAATTGTTGATCGGGCTTATTAAAGTCGAGTCAATTGAGTCCCTTTCGATATTCAAACTGTGTTTGTTGTATACACATTGATCAACGCGCAGTCTTCCGTTACCGGAATGAAATTTCGAACGTCATCACAGTAGTTTCTCCGTAACGATTTTCAGAAGCACTCTACATTCAGGTTCATCCTTACCTCGTCCCGGTGAAATCGATCGGCCGCGATAGCGAAAAATTAATCTCGAGAATGCGCTTACCCTCCCCCCCTCTCTCTCGCTTCGTCCACTCCACCGGCGTAGCACACTAACGACAGCAGAAGGGCGCGCACGCACCTAAAACATAACGACTATGTAACTGCATCGTTCGGTCGCGTGTCACGAAACGTGGAATGCTCGCCCCCAATACGTTTATTTTGTAAAAGGGAAGCCAGGAGTTCTCTCTCTCTCTCTCTCTCTCTCTCTCCCTCTCTCCCTCTCTCGATCGGCTCTCGATCAAATTAGCCTTCGTAAAAATTAATCTCGCTCGCTATTCCTCCCCCGACTGCGGTAAGTGCGATTAACGTTTCACCCCCGCGCACTCCCACGTAATTCGATATCGCCACGGCCGATTTCGGCCTTTTTTTTTAACGAGCCAAAAACCGCAATCGAGATCGTTCCTAGAAGAGTGCCGGTGAGGGAGGGAGAAATAAAATGAGGGGTGAGTAGAGGGAGAAAAAAAAAAGTCGAAGGGTATCAATGCCAGTTTGATTGAGGCGGTACTGCCCGATTGTGACATGCTCACTCGACTGTGCGGAAAGTACAGCGATACACCCTGTCGGTTTTCGATATATCTATCCCTCCACCACTCACGGTCGTCGAGAAAAAAACGAGCGAACGCGCGGGTAAACAAAAGCACTTCCCAGTCTGTTTTTCATTTTTATCTCGCTACCAGACGCTTTATTCTTTATCGAGGTAAAAATTGGTACGTTATTGCGTATACGTCGGATTAAAGGGCGAAAATTGCGGTTTATGTGTGATCGATCGATCGTAAGCGAGATGTATAGTCAAACGGGCGTGCTATATACGGGTTACGTATGTATATACACAACGAGAGCGTATCGATCTAGGCTAGAGTCCGAGCATTAGCGCCGGACCCGAACGCCAATTAACATGCATAATTAAAATGGCATTGTCGCGGCCGCGCGTCCGACCGCTGACGAAATCCCGCGGGAGCCAATGGCGTTCCATAATTACGAAAATCTACCCCCTCGCCGTCCCTCTCTCGATACCACACCCCGTTTTCATCCTATTTACAGCATCGATTGCAAAAATGAAAGAAATGAGAACCTTTTTTTCTTCGTTCTACACGCTCATGGAATTCTACCTCGTTTCTTTGGCACACAGTTGGAAATTTTACGAATACCTATCTTACGAATCAGTCGTAAATTATTTACTAGGTTTATTAGTAGTGCTATTCATAAACATGTAATGACTGAATTCGAAATTCTATTGTAATTCTTGTGCGTACTTTCAGTGTTGAGATCTATATTTGAAAACCAATATCGTGTTACAGTAACCTCTCTCCATAAAATCGGTCTTGGGGAATGAGGGAAATAATTTTGTGTAATGTATACACAGACGGCGTAATAATCGTCTCAATAGAGCTGAATTCTGTTTCATATCAAATCGTTGTTAGTGAATCAAACAAGAAAGTGATAAGTGACGTCAACATATCTAAAAATCGTAGAAATAAACCAAATCATTTCATAGTAAGAATCAAATATTAAATATATATATATACATAATTATTAAAGTGACCACAAGTGGTACAGTAGTCATAAATGGTAAAATACAATTTTAACTATCTATATTCGCTTCAAAAATTGATCAAGAACAGAAGCATTGAATACTTTAAACATCGTGCAATATTTATATTCCATTTGCGTAATCATTTACAAGAAAGAATTTCTAAACCAGCTCTCCGATAGTAGTCACGTACGTCGAATTAAAATTGACCAATCGTTTAACGACGTCCGCTCACGCGGCTTAATTCGCGCGTGCATCGATCATAGAGCCCGTGCGCGTGGTGGTTAACTGCTCGATTCGAACCGTCCAACCCCATCGCGCGAATTTCGGCCTAGGGGTTGAGTGGCGAGGAGAGAAGGGAAGGCGGCACGGGGGGGGGGGGAGATGTTCTGACCCTACGTCAGTTTGACGGATTCCATTTCGGGTCCCCGACGCTCGTTCGCGTACCGGCGCGAGTATTTTTCATGGAGCACGAGAGAGCGAGTGTATAAACCGAAAAAAAGAGGCGAATAGGAAGGGGGGCGAAACGAGGGGGTTGACTCGTCGATGCTCGACCAATTCGGACGTCACAGTCCGTCGGTGACCTACGCGGATTCGATCGAGTGGTCGCGAATTTTTTTTTTTCCACCCAGTACCTCACCTGCTCTTTTTATCCTGGTCGATCGCGCTCGGAAAATTGGCGAAAAAGAGGGGGCGAGGGCGAAAAATGAGAGGAAAAAAGATCCGTCGATTCTGGAAATTAAAACGCAGAGGAAAAAAAAGCACATTTTTTTCGTACGACTCGTCGAGGAGAGGAGTAAAGCGGGTTCGCGTGCGACGCAACAATCAATCGTTACCTCGATTGATTGCGATTGGCGGAGGTGAGAGGTGGTAGGGGGGTGTTCAATCGCTAGCGGCATCGGCCGATTTGACGAATATCACAATGACAGACAGGCTTGGATTGTCAATCAGTCGTCGCTTGTTGGTCGGGTTAATTCATGCAAATTCGAACACGCTGTCACGGCTCGTGAACCGTTTTGCCGCTCTCGTGATTTTCAAAAGGAAATCCGAAAAAATGTTTTTTTTTGCGCTCTCATACTCGCGAGCGAGCGGAGAATCGAGATCGAAGGGAAGAACAAACAACAACGCGCGTCGAGAAAGAGGAAAACTTATCAAACGAGAGGCAGTCGATGCATACCGAAATGGCGCGAGCTCCATTTTCCCGCTCCCGAGGATCCGTGGGGAAATCTCACACGCACGCGCCGCTTTTTTTAATCGAAACTGGCCTTATATATCCCCTGGTTAAAAAAAAAAGACCTATGAGTGAAAAAAAGGAGAAATTTTCATCATGGTACAGATCTATTTGTTCGAGTTGAGATCGGAAACGAATGAACTCGATCGCGAGAAATTCGTAGTGAAACCTCTTCGTGCGCTGAGAACGAAATTTGTTTCGCTTACAGAATGTTCATTTAATCCAAGGCAATCTATTCGATAAAGAACAATTTTATAGAAGTAAGCGATCGACTACTTTGAAAAGTTCAAATCATGAATATTAATAGAGTTGTCCGAGTTAACACAGGCAAACAAACAAAACGATTGGCAGCGGGAAAATGAAGAGGAAAAACAACATTTTCACGGCTCATGAGGTTGCTCTTGGCCCCGCGTGTACAGTTGACTATTAGGGAAATCAAAACACACCGGATGCCGAGCCCGTAGAGCATATGGGACCCCGAAGCATCACACCCTCGAAAAACGGTGCCCCCACGAAAAATAAATGGTCCTATACGCAACCGTAGTGGGGGCGATCTGCACGAGAACTAGACCGACTCGCTCGTGCGGCAAATCGACGAGCAAACAGCCGAACGCTGTAGAGTTTGTCGTGCTAATTAATTTCCTCTATCCCGCCCGTATTTTTCTTTTTCTCTGCCGTTCTTCTCCCGAGCCTGGCCCGGGGATCGATACATATCGGCGAGTCGTTTGACGAATTCGCGAATCCCGAATTCTTCTCCGAATCGCGTCTCGTAAATTCGTCCAATTAGCCGCGGAATATAAGCCAGCGTTGGTGTTTTGTCGCCACTTTTACCCGGAATGCGTATAATTTCGAATAATCGTAGCCGGCGTGCGCGATATCTCCACGAAAAATCTACGAATCTGCAAGAAGAGGTACGTCACCCGCTATCCATTATGCATCGTACGATCCACGGACTTCTTTTCTCGAATTAATTTAACGGATAAGAATTTTACCTGTGCGTGTATGTCTGTGCGAGCGCGGGAGCAAAACTTTTCTCCGAGTATTATAATCCGGCGAAGAGCACCCGAGCGAGTCGTTCGCGGCGCGAAATCGCGAGCCCGGGATTCTATAACGGTTATATCGGCCTCGAAGATGCCGTAAGGGGGTGGTTTTTGTAAAATTACACCCCCGATATAGACCTCGTACGTTTCTCGCCGAGAGATATCTTAACGGGCCTCGTCTTCTCCTCACGGCCCGAAAGAGTTAGACAAAGCGAGAGGCGAGAGTGGGGTGAGGGAAGGAGGAGGGGTGGCGGGAAGCAAGTTCGGCGAAAAGGGATGGTATCTCGTGAAAGGGTAAGAAAAGTCGATCGTGGAGGGAAAAAGGAGCGAGAAAACGACGCCGGGAGAAAGAGAACCCTTCTCTCTATCGCTACCAAGGACAAAAGGATGGAAAGAGTAGCTGGAACGGAGGCGGTGGGGGTGGCTGGGGAGGATGGAAGCCCAATAGGGAACGAACCGATCGGCTTAATGCATATTGATGCGAGCACTGGCTCTAAGTGAGTGAAAAATCGCCATCGATCTAACTCTAGCTGGCGAGAGTTACGTCGATATTCAGCCCCATCTCTTAAAAATAGGCTGGGGAAGAAAAAGGAATTCGCTCGAGTTCATCACTTTCGAGATCGACGCGTCAAATCGCTCGTGAATTCGCGGTGGAGAAATGTACTTCCTCACTCTCTCCCTCTCCTAGCCCATTTCGCTACGTGGCATTTCGCGCGGTGAGAATAAGAGTTTGGGGTGGAGGGACGAGGGGAGGGGGGTGAACAGATGCCAACCGTTACGGCTCGATGTCTCGAGGTTGGGGAAAACGGCCCATGCCAGATTGAGACACGGTGGATGATTCCAAATGCCGTATATATACACTCTCTTCCGCAATCTATACTCTCCTTCTTTATTTCTTCACCCTCTTTGACAAATTAAAAGCGCTAACGCGAATTTGGGGATGATCGCGAACGACATTTATCGGCGAGTCGCACGAGCGTGTTCGAGTGGTGGGTGTAAATACGAACTCTAGTAAATCGAATGACAGCGAGTGTAAAGTCGTAGGAGCGAGAGAGATGGAAAAAGCCCGGAGGCCATCGTCCGTATGTCGGCTGGTCCTTCACAAAGGAGCGTGTGGGTTGTTCTCTCTCTCTCTCTCTCTCTCTCTCTTGTGCTCGCTTATTCTGTCCGACACGCGCTGCAAGGTCCACTCGAAACAGGTGGTTAGCATCGGTGGCGCTAGCACAGCGGGGGGTTGAAAAGATTTTACAGGGCCCCATAAGCGTCATACGATATCGCACTGGAGCGGAGTCGCGTGTCGTACGAAACGAACGAGCAAGAGCGAGAGAGAGCGAGAGATCCTCCATAATTCAATCGGCGTGAGGAATTTTCGTGCCGTCATGACGTGAGAATTTATAGCGTGCGAGGTGAGGGAGGGGGTGCGAAAAAAAACCGTGGCTACCAACGGCGAAGGCAATCGCTCGCGTCCCGTGGCGAAGAAATGAAGAAGAAATCAGAGAATTCGCGGCATGATTGACATCTCGGAATTTCTCGACCAATCCGGTGCCGAGCCAATTACTCGGCCTCTAATACACGTCCGCGCCGAAACCGCGCTTGGCGCCTTGCGATCTCGAGAATCTTTCGGCCGCGAGACGAAAAAAAAGGCCTTTCTAAGAGGAAACTTGTCAATCCGGACCGAGAGTTTCTTCAGAAGTGACCTCTACGGTAAGAAACGATCCATCGCTTTATCAACATACCATTGCTCCACTTTCGTCCGACGAAAAAGAGGAATTTTCTCCGAAGTGAGTATTTCTTCCGAAGTGAAGCTCTCGAGACCTTCCAATAGAGAGAATTCCAATAGAAATGAGAATTTCAAGAAAGACGAACAGAAGAAGCAAAAATGTTTACACATACGTATCGCACACGCATCACGCAAAATGTTAATCCGATACAGCAGTCATAAGAATCGTTTTCAAGGTCGAATATGAGAGCTGCGAGTTTGCCGATAAATCACTCATTGCCGGGAAGCAGACGCCGCTTATAATTATATGTCAGTAGTGCGAGAAGATTTTTTCGACGGGAAGAGGAGAGGTAAAGGAAGTGACTACAGGAAGAAGAGGCGATAGAAAACTGGGAGGAACGATCGATGCGTTGAGATTTATGCGATTGATTCGAAGCGGAGCGGAGTGACAGTACAAGGAAGCGCTCTTAGTCCTGGTGTCTCCACTCCCTCGGGAGTACATCCTCCTATCCCCCTCCCGACACCCTCCCTCGCCGGCGTTTCTCCCGGCAGCCCCCAAATCCACCGGTATACCGAAGTCCCATGGTCTCGTCCGAGGGATCTCCCTATAAATTTGCATGTAGAATACTCCGAGGTTCTCACGAGCTCGCATGGATACCGGCTGGTGGGAGGAAGAAACAAAATGGTATCGAGAGGGAGTACCCGGAAGTTTCAAGACGTCGAGCCGGAAACAGCTCGACTAATTTCATTCTCAACGTTACTCACATACTCGAGTTCTCGCTTTCTGCTCCATTCGTTTTTTTCTCAGCTAAACAAATGTATAGCAGTTCGCAACAATTTCGAAAATTTTCAATTTGAAAATATTCAGTTTCAAGAATTCAGATACTTATTAAGACGTACGAAACTTGACACCGTCCGAGTGTCCTGGTTCTTCGCACTCCTGCTGTCTCGTTCTGAATACCGTTGCATGTTTATCGTTAACCTCGACACCCCTGACGCAGTTAAACGAATATCGAGGACTGATTCCGTCCAGCGTACTTTTCCGCGAAAAAGGTTCAGACGGGTATACGGAGAGGGTGGACAGGACCAGGCTTGACCGGTTACCATGGCTACCATATGGATTGATCCGAGCAAATATCATCTCCCGAAGACGCCCGAAAGAATCGCCGGATTTCAGAGAATGGCTTCGGCCTCTCCGGGTTCCGCGAGTCGCTCCGTCTCTCTCTTTCCCTCTCACTCTCTCTCCCTCTCTATCTCTTCTTCTCTTATTCGCTCCCGCTCCTAGCCTCTTCTTACTGAAAGAGTAACGAGAGGAAAAACTTAAGGGCCGGTTTACAACGGTCATTGACTTCGTACTCCGTCTCGGTTAAACGCGAAGGACGACTATTCCCCCTCCTCCCTTCCATTTCTTCATCATCCTTCTCTCTCTACCTCCTCCTCTCTCTCTCTCTCTCTCTCCTCTCTCTCTTTCTATCGATCGATTATCAACGAATTCTCGCTCGCAATTCGGACTCATACATATCGTTTCTTATTTGGCGATTTTTTTCCTCTCGTATATCTTTTTTCAATCCCGCAGACCACCCACCAAGGCTCGCTCGCCATATAAAGATCTCCTCGCCGATTTCTCGATCTCTCGGTCTGTAAATTTCTTCTCCCCGTCTCATTTTCGTCCCCGCGTAGGTCTCTCGCTCGCTAACTCGCGCACGTATACACCCGGTAGGCTTCTTTTTGCCGGAATTAAGCTATTAACGCTAATCGTATCGACACTCGCGAATTATCGCTACGTCTCCTTCTCGTCCTCTTTCCTCTTTTTCGTCGCGTTTCTTCACTTTCGCACCCGAGCACTCGCGAACGATCCCGTCGTTGGTGGGCGATTTCGTTCTTCTGCTTCCGTGTATTCGATCCTGGGGGTTGAAAAAATTGCCTAGTTTAGGCATGCGAGAGAAGAAGCGAAGAATAAATTACGGGACGAGTGTGGAAACGGAAGGCATAGCCGCGGTCTCTGCCGGTCGGTATCGTTAATCCTTATACTCTCGGGTAAACCGGTACCGGAAAGTAGGTGGAACGCGAAAAAGAAAAGGAAGCCATAGAGCGGAGAGTTCGTTAGGAAGTCACGAAGACATATCCCATTATCGATGATCTCGAGCTGGCGAAATATTTTCGTCCTCCCTCCTCCCCTTTGTCGTTTTCTTCCCGCTGGGATAGATCCGATAGATCGAGCCCGACTTCCGGTTAAGTCAAACAGGAATTGGTTGAGAGGGAGACGGTGACTTTCTCGCGAAGTCGCGGGCAACTTCGAGCTCCCAATGAGGCGTGTAATGCCATTAGGACGGGAATCTTATTACGCTCGGGCGCGCGCTCCTTTCGTAGACAGAGAGAAAGAGAGAAAGAGAGAGAGAGAGAGAGAGAGACCTGCAACAAGTTGTACACGCCCCGAACGTTGTTAATTAAGTACCGATTAATACCACTTTGAATAAATAGTGGCGGAATTAGCTAGACTCGGAAGTTCGTCGAAGAAGCATATTAACTCGATTCCATTCAATTTTCTTTCCGCCGAAACTCGTACATCAATGGAATCATTTTTACGGAAAAATCCTCGTGTAATACAGATATATAAAGGTTCACCTGTTCGCAAGAGCGAAATACACGGCCGCTCGTAAATCAAGCGGAACTCGAAAATAACTTGGCGGTAACTCATCCGATCCTACCCCCCACCACCGGCAACACTTCGGTGTTGGTGGGTATGTACGATGCGGTCGGGTTGAGAAATTAAAATAAATCAAACTTATCTGTTGCTCGGCCACTTGCCGGTGATCCGCGTGTGCGCGGGAGGAGGGGAAGGGCTCGCGATACGGATAACGCGCTGAGAGTTCTCTATATATATATATGTTATAACGCGCGTGTACTTCTTCGCGTATCTGTCATGGCTGTCCTACCGTTATTAAATAACGGCTCGCGGTCGTCCTGGGCGCCTGGGGACCGAGCCTACGCTCCTGGGAGGTTCTTCTACGCCACCCCCTCACACCTCTTTTCGAACTCACATCGTACGGATTTTCATCGGTTGAATTTTTACAAATTCGTGAATCCGTTCGTCGCCTGTACAGTTCACATAGCAAAGGTACTTCTCTCAATAAAGCTGGTCTCGGTGAACGAGGGAGATAATTTTCCAGGAAAAAATTACTACTTACTACTTCACTCCTGCCGTAATATACGGCAGGCTTTCAATAAAGCCGAATTCTGTTTTATACCAAATCGCTGTTAGTGAATCAAACAAGAAGCTGATAAGTAATATGCCGGAACAGAATTATTATATTATTATGTTATTATATATTGTTATTTTACGATTATTTACGGTTTTATTTTTTTTCTATATTTTTTCTAATTAAATATTGTCTTTCGTGCATACGTACAAATATATATTTATGAGTTTATATTCATCTAAATTGTGCTTTTTCGCACCTTGAATCCTAACATGGATATCCGGCCCTACTGAAAGGTGACTTCGAAATTTTGGAAACTTGAAGAGTGGGGGATCGGTTCGAGCGAAGATTGAGAAGAAAGGCTTTATTGAAAGAGGTAGTTGTAATTGTTATTCAATAATATAAATGTTAACATACGATTTCAAGAATTTGACACAGTAATCTTTTTTCGTTTGTTTGTAAAAATTGAATATTAAAACAATTATTTGTTATTTATTGCAATTTTTCAATGACACAGGCTATATGTATAACTCTCGAATCACATCACATTGTCGAAATTTTCGCGAGCGTGATCCACTCCTGCGCATCTTCGCTCGTCTCTCCCCGATCCCTCCTCGTGTATATCTCGCTCCATCTTCTCGACTCGACGAGGGGTGAAATTCTCGGCCACCCCGTGAATAAATATGGTTAGTGGCCAGAGTACGAAGGAGTAGCCAACCCCTCTTTGCCGTGTCCCCCTACGCTCTTCTTTTTTTCGGGGTAGAACCCGGTGGTAACTGGTAAGTGCCCTGGGGCGACCATCTGTGCCCCCCACTATCCCCCTATTTTCCGTTTCGTACCGGTACTGGCATACATACATATATATACGCGTATGCACGGGACCCTTCTAACAACGTGCCGTCTATATTTCGCCTATCGTTTACGCGGCATTTGTCAGAGGCTGCGCGCATACATTACGATCGCTAATGCTCGCATCAAACGAGCGAGAAAGAAGAAATCAGGATAATAACAATGAAGATAAATTGCACATAGATATTCGGAATAATACTCGTTAAAAATATTACGTGATATTGTTTAAATTTCGTTATATATTTTTTAATCAATTTTTGATAACCCTGAATCATCGGACCGATGAAGATTTTCACCCGAGACCGGTAATTTTTACTCTCTCAATTAGCCGACTGCCTTCGAAAAAGAAGCTCTGGTCAGTTTTGGAAAAGCTTCTGGTCAGTAAACCGAACGACAGAGGCGGCAAGAGGGAGAAAAAAGCCATGAGCTCGTTACGCAGCAGTATATACGACCGTTCGTGACTCGTTATGCTAATCAACGGTCGTATATATTTCGTAATGTGACAGGAACGCGTCAGACCGACGATTCCGTTATGCCGTGTGTGTATGTTTTTTTTCACTCGCTCCTCCTCCTTCGCTTTTTTTTCTCCTTCCGATTCGAAACATGCGTAAATTGACCCGCGATAATACGAGGCACACGTGATCGTCATTAAATTAATGGCTCACTTCTGGGCGCGAATTCAATTTTTTCGAACGCCATTCACGTTTTGACACCCCAAAACTCGAGAGTATACCGATAAGCTAATCGAGTAGAAGATTGGCTATTTTCTAGGGCGAGAAATTTTCAAACGCGAAAAAAAAATTATTCGTGGCTAGCGTTATCGGAGGAATTGATATGTCGGGTAAAAAATTATCATAATGAGTCTAAACGACTGCGAGAATGATCGATAACGGTTCTCGTTGAATGAAAAGAAAAAAAAAACGGTAGGACGTAAAATAAAAACATTACTGAGATCGCACCCACGAAGAAGATCGTGTAAAAGAGCGCCGAGATCGCTTATCTGCGGTGTGGCACGTCGTAACTTACCTGGACACCGATCGTGACTAATTAACCAGTACTTCAACCCCCTCCCACCCTTCCTGCTTGATATCGATCGGTGTTAGCCACTGTGAAAACAATGATACTCTCTCTTTCTCTCTCTCTCTCTCTCTCTCTCTCTCTCTCTCTCATTCTCACTCTCTTCTCTGTTTATGTACATATTTTTCTTACTTCGAATCGCGACCGATCTTCACGGCAGATAATCTTCATTATTTTACCTCGAGGAAGTGACTCCGAGCGAAATAAAAAATAAAAAGAGTGGAAAATAACGAAGAAATGAAAAAAGAGGAGAAAAATTTCATTCATCGCTAATGGCTCGCCGTGACCGATTCGCGGGTCAGATATATAAGCTCGTGTGTGAGCCGCGAACTTGTGTGCGTGTGAGCCAGAGAGGGGCGTATACCCTCGAGTGTCAAGTTACACCACTACCGTTCGGGTGACACTACAATCGTCCTGTCACTCCCCCCTCTAGGTCTCTCCCCCTCTTCGGCTACTCTTCGAGCCGACACACGTCTCGCAAAACGCCTCTGGCTTTATACCGAATCCGAAAAAGGAGAAACCGAGTTAGAAAAAGAGAGTGCTATATTTTCGATCGAATTTTATGAATAAGAGAGAACATTTTTTCCATTCTTGTAAATGAAAAAAAGTTCCTACGGACTTTTCGAGGAACATTATTTTGATATATCGACAATTCTCGTAACCAAATTGCTCTTCTCTTATTCCCCCTTTCAGAGCGAGAATTGCCAATTTTATCGGTAATGCGGATCTGGTAACTCGATACAGATACAATGCAAATGCGGTTAATTGTTCCTTCTTCGGCACATCGATGGTTAGGAGGGATCGTGCGCCTTTTGTTGTTACAGATATCTACTCCGTCTCCTGCTATTTAGTTTCTTTTCGAGCAGATGGCCAACCGGTATTATTGCGCACGTTCCATTTTTGATATAAAAATAATTTATACACTTCACGATTAACTGGAATGTTATTCATAATTGGCTACGTAATCATCCAAGAAAAAGTCGTTCTCGCGAAATCTACTCTTACGTCATTCAGTTATTAACCAAGTTTTCCCTAAGCACGAAATGTTTTCTTTTGTTAATTATTGAATTGGCTCGGTCAAAAGTTTCAGATTTCGCTAAAAAAAAATGTAGAAAGCAGTATTACGCAGCTCGTTAAAATCCAACGTACAGACAAGTGCACACAGAACGTTGAACGCGAAAAAATATTCTCTCGCGATCAAAGGGATTTTTTCTACACACTCGAAAATATTTGCGCGAGTCGAATTCTGGTCCTCACACGAGTCAGTCGATTCCGCCAACTTTGAGCTAAAACGGTCCAATAAATTGCGCAAAATTATCTAAGAAGAAAAATCGATCCTCGCTACAACAACTCTTTTCCCGCCAATTGTCCCCCCTCGATCATTCGATTCCGCGTCGTGTTAACGCACGGCAAATTTAATAGACCGTCCGAATGCACGGGGGCATCAAATGTCGCCCGATATCAGTAGTAGCGCAATCGAGGGGGGACCCGGCATGATCTTATTGTAGTTTTTGATTGGCTAATCCACCCTAATCTCATTCGAATGCCCACTCCACCGAAAATTCTCCCGCAAGCGCAACTTGATTCGATTACTCGTCTCGCGATTACATCCTCATCTTACTGGGCAAAAAAAGGGAATTGAATTCCATTTACGAGCAATTTTTCCAAATTGGCCTCGGTAAATGCGTTACCGACAGCGAAGAAAAAGGAAGGATCGTTACGCCGAGAACACACTTCGTAAGATCCACGACACTTGGTATAATAAATGTATTACATTCCGGAACTCGGTGTTTTAAGCGAACCAGGACTCTCTAACTTACGCGCTACGGCCAATCAGTCAAGCTTTATAGTGACGAGACGTGGTGAATTCAACGGCAAGAGAGAGAGAGAGAGAGAGAGAGAGAGAACGAAAGCGGAAAGAAGGAGAGAGAGAGAGAGAGAGAGAGAGCTCCGTATCGAGGCAAAAAGAGGAAGAGGGTAGGGAGAAGAGGAGAGGATTCGCGATGCGGTGATCGAAACGGTCGGGACGTATATGCGTCCCGTGCAAAAAGACCAGTTGAGACAAAAAAGAATAAATAAGCGTCGTCCGATATACAGGAAACCGGTTCCCGATGGGTAAAACGGAGTCAGGAGACCCCAGGATCGTTTGATCGAGCCGTATGTGTCCCAACTCCCGACAAATCCCGATATGGTCGATATCCGGGAATCGGGAATATTTTCGTTGGAAAAATTGATAAACCCACCCTCCCCCGTCCCGCAGGAACCCTCTCGAACTAGCAGCGGTAGAGGGGGTTTTATGGAACCCGAATATAGACATCCAACGAGCCTTGGTTCCATCCCCAAGTTGTTACACCAGAGGGTGCATACATTGTAGGGATGACGTTTTTAGGGGTAGAAAAAGGTAGGGTACATTTTGCCAACACCATCCTGAAGAGAGCCAATAATGCCGGGGTAGCTACGGGGCTTATTATTTTCCTACGGCTCATCGAGCACCCGTAGCCTACTTTTGCTATCAATTACAGGACATTCCGCGCGCTGGTGGACCGAGAGCCGGCCGAAAAACGCGGACTTAGAAGGATCAGCCAGCGGAATCCCATCTGGTTAGGTCTTTTCACGAACCACCCTCCTAGAATACATCCGCGGTCTTTCATACCGCATTTACGCGACGCGTTAGTCTAAGCCAAATCCGGCCTATCCACCAACGCCGTACGATGATTTACGTTCCGAGGACGCGGATAGGAAAACACACGTCGGAATTAAGCTGTATTCTATTAGGCCGAATGGGGTTTCAATTACAGTATTTTTGTTGGTTTATCTTTCTCTCTAATTAAGGTGCTAACATGGCCTGCGTGTGTCCAGTTTGGGCACGCAAGGTGTGCTCTTGTTGTTATCAAAATTTTAGCTTTAGTTTAGTACTTGAGTGAATGTCATCAAATCATATATCAAGTGAGTAGAATTTAATTAATTTTTCGGTTTTAATTAATTAAAACAGGCTCGATAATAGATTTCATCGCGGTAGATTCAAAAAAAAAGTGTAGCTTATTTATCATACTTCAAGCGGTTATACTCTTGCCATGGCTTTAAGCACGACGATTTGTAGCGTTTAAGTTTCGGTCGAGTTTATATCGTTCGAGGCACAACATGTTACGTAATCCTTGAAGCGCTCGTAACAAAATAATTATATCATCGTTCGTATTTTAGCCGACTTTACAAATTTATCCACCCACTGTCCGGCAGAGTCTAAGACTCGAATTTCAACTCCGGAATATCCATGTAAATCGAAATGACATTACACGTTGCTCTTACACCGACGCAAAAAGTCGCGGGCGGAGTTCGCGATGGAAATTCAGGGGCGGATAAAGCGCACTTCCGAACTAGTCGCCCCGGGCTACTCACTCGGGCTCGCGATCTCGACATATGGCGACGCTTATATATATATATATTTTCTCTCTCCCTTCCTCTCCCTCCCAATGTACTTTTTTGTTCGACGTGCGTACACACGATAAACGTCGAATGAAAAATTCCGAAGTTGGGCAATTCCGGAGGATGAAAATTTTTCTGGAAAACGATGTCACGAGTGGCTGCGTGTGGTCGCGAGGTGAAGCTCCGGCTCGCTAAGTTGTCACTCGGAATCAGCTACTCCTTTTTGCTTAGCTGTTTATCCATCTCTCTCGTTCCTCGTCTTTCTATCATTCTCGGACCTTCTCGGCCCCTCGATCGCGGTGACTTCTAGTTTTTTCTACGTGCCACACGCAACCAGCTCTCGATCTAATAGCTCTCTCTACTTTTCTCTCTCTTTCTCTCTCTCCCTCTCTTCCTTTTCCCCCCACCGTCGCTTCTCTCCCATCTAATAAACCCACGACGTCTCTCTCCGAGCTCGTAATTTTCCTTCGTCGTCGATATTTTTCATCCCCTCTCCCCTCTCCATTCTCTTCTCCTCTTAGTCTCTCGCTGGAGTCGCAAAGACGGCATGAGCTGAATCCTTTCCTAATGAGAATAATTCCTGCATCGATCTATCCGTTTCTCTCGCTCTCTACTGCTGGTGCGTTCGCCAACACACGACGACGATAAATCATTCCTAATTAAACGATAGATATTTAATTAGGCGAGTCCGGATTGAGTCTGTTGCGTACAGTGAAAAAAAAGATGGACCGAGATGGAGAATCATTGAAGAGGATGAGCGTAGAATGAAAAAAAAGGAATGTCAAACGTTATCGAGGTGGGCCGATTCCAACACGACCGGCATCTGGCGAGGTTCTGGCGCGAGCCAGAAACTTCAGAGAAAGACGATGCGAGAGTATACGGGAACGAATGACAGAGAAAGAGACAGGGAGAGAGAGGGAAAGAGGGAGTACGCAATCGACGTTCTGGTGACGACAGCTTCGAGATATCGTTCCGTTTATTTTTATCCGTTTGCTCTTTCCATCTCTCTTTCTCTCTCTATTCACCGAGAAACGATCGAATGGAAAATTCTCATACGAAAAATAGGAACTAATTTTCTGGATTTTTCATGATCCATTTGAAATCGGAGCAAATAATCAAATTAATTTATAAATAGATGCGACGTTATTGGAAATAAATTTTTTTTACCAATAAAATTGAACAAAAAAAAAATTTGTGATTCTTAATTATCAGTTAATTCCTTCCGGACGAAATTAGACGAGAACCAGACAGAAAAAGGGAAAATAAATTTTTCCGGTGTCGTTTTTCACAGCCCAGCGTCATATTAATCGCCACGTGCTCCTCGCGCCGGGTAGGATGCGCCGGATGCATAAAACACTTAACGACTAATTTACCGAAGAGCTTGTCATCGTGTTTACACTTTCGGGGAAATAACAGGCGCAAACAGTGCGCACGAGAGAGTGAGAATTCAAGAGGATCGAGAAACGAGGGAGAAATCGACGCTGCCGGAAAAGTTTTGACGGGAAAATGACAAATGTCGAGTGGACGGCACACGGTAGGCGTGAGTTCGATGTCTGGTTCTCGTCGATTTTCTCAAAAACGAGTCTCCTTCCTTGATCCTATCTATCTCGCTTCCACGAAGGAGAATCTCGTCGCGTAGAGGAGAAGAGAACGAGAGAAATTCCATGGGCGATGACGGCGATGTTTCGAAGGCCTTGCGTCGTGTACGCGAGATTTCGATCGGTCAGCTCCGTGAGTCGAATAACGAATTACGTCGTCAATTAACGTCGCGGGTCTCTATATCGGGGATTGAGGTAGGTCGAGTCTTCTTTTCGAGCCTGAAACGTCGTTAGAAGAGGGGGGTAATTTTTTCGTGACCTTAAACGCTCGCTGTCGAGTACCCATAAGCGCGCTCGCGCTCATGGAAAATGGAAAAGTACGCGATTTGCCGAAGAAAAATCGTTGGAAATAAGGTCTTGGGTAGAATTTAACATCCGCGGTGTACGCTAAGCGTGCTGAATTGATACAAAGTGTGTGTGTGTGTCAACGAGAACCGGAAATGAGTCGCCGGATGAGTCGAGCAAAAATTTTTAACTCCAGACGTCACGTATGGGACACTCGTGCGATATCGAACATTCAATTAAACGTAAGACGTATACTTTCTATCTCTCTTTCTCTTCTCTCTTGCCTCGCTCTTTCTCTCTCTTTCTCACTCATTCAGACGAATGCGCTCGTGTTTTACGGCCGGCTGTAAATACGTCTGACGTTCGCCATCTTCAAGACGAGCAAGTGAGAGAGCAAGAAAGGAGAAGAAAAAAAAAACAGAAATGAACGCGATCGAATGCCGGTAAATTTCTCCCCTTTTTATTTCGTCCGAAAAGAAAAAAAACGAAGAAACGAGATCGTGAAATCAGCCGAGATTTTTCCTCGGTATTATCGCTCCGTCTGTATCTCGAGACGAGAGTATCTTCTTTTATCAAAAAATTACAACCGAAATTGAACTCGTAGATAGATAGAATTTTGATTAGAAAATAATACAAAATTTCTTGGCTCGAATTTTTTTTTTTTAAGCTAGACTTTAGATGGAAGGGAAAATATTAAAGTCAGCTCGGAGGGTTGCCGAGGGACAGGAACTGGAAAAGAGGGAAGAGGAAAGTAAGAGATCTAAGCGGCGTTTTACCGAACGTATTACATTTATTTAATATTATTTACGACAGGTTTTACGACGCCAATGATACGTATACGGTAGTCTATCCAATATCAAATATAACGTCGTAACCCCCGACCCCCTTTCGCGCGACCGTCAGGTGGGTGGGGGAGGGGGAGGGGGAGAAGGGGACGGAGGGCAATAAATGTACGGCAAACTGCGTTCTTCCATCTCGCTCTACCTTTTCTAACTCTCTACCTCAATCTATCTGTCTCTCTTTCTCTCTTCCTCGCATTCTCACTTGCTCCGACCCTCGCAGACATCCACCCTCGAAAAAGCCCGTCCCACGAATATCGGTACCAATCGAAAAACTCGGCTACGAGAAACGGAATCGGCCATCCTATATATAGAATATATATATATATATATATATACAGGTATACATAGCCAGTTTCCGATAATTTCGATATCCGAGCCTCTCGATCCTCCCAAAAATTACACTCCGGTTCGCGTTATGTCGAGTTTACCTTTCGATTCCGATGCTGGAATTGATTTTCTTTTTTTCGGGTCGAGAAAATCTGTAGTTTGACCAGGAAGAAGATAAGTACAGATTTCGTATACGAATTCAATTTTATCCCGATCTTAAATAACAGTCGAAAAGAAAATTTCTCTCGGACAGTTATGAATCGTGTAGTTAATTATTTACAATCATTTAATTTACTGTGCTTTTAGAATTTTCGTGTAGTTTCGTTCGCCAGATTTTTCCATCCACTTTTTTTCTCGTCTCCCATCGAAAACTGATTAAATACGAAGAATGATAAGGGTTCGGTAACAAAACACGCCGCGCGGGATGTATAACGCGCTCAGCCATCTCACCGGCCCTTTCGACCCTCCGCGCCCAACTTTTTTCCTCCCTTATTTTCTCTCTCTCTCTCTTTCTCTACCACCTTACACCCACCATCCGACTCACTACCGTTGAATATTTTATGCAGACAATTCGCCGGTGCAGTTATTTCATGTTGGTGCCTTGAAAAAGATTCCGCAGTCGCTGCACGTATCGCCTTCGTTCTTTCTCTCTTCTTCTTATTTTATTCCTTCTCTGTCTCACTCTCGTTCTTCCTTCTCTCTCCCTCTTATCCTCTCGATTGTCGGTCACGACGATCGTAACGTCGATGAAAACTAACCTTCAGATTTTCGAGCTAAAAAATTCTTTTCGAGTAGAAACAAATTTTCAAGAATTCTATAAGACGCGTCAATGAGAATTCTCATTTATCTATTTCGCTATTCAATTGTTCTTCGACGTATACGTACGAATAATCGTCATGGTGAAATTCGTCGGGAGGACGATTGCTGGTTCCCTCGACCTTCTACGATATAACGTTCCTACTCGTGTAAGTGTGTAGGTACAGGTGTGTGAATGTTTGCATAGATGCGTTAGTAGATGCGAGCAAATGTTATCTGTACACCGGCGGCGTTGCGGACTCCACGAGAGCTCTCTCTCTCTCTCTCTCTCTTTCTCGTTCTCTCTCGCTGTATCGTCTCGTTGTAACATTTGCATGAATTTGTTGGGTCCAAAACCTGGAGAGCACGAAACCACCCTCGCATTGCAAAGGGATCCGCTTTAAGTCGGTACCGGTCCTCCGCTTTAAGAATTCTGATCCTCCTTGTATCAGCCTATCTCGCTCGCGTTCTCTCTCTCTTTTTCTCTCCCTCTCTCGCTCTCTTTCTGTTTCACCTGCCGACACCGAGTTGGGGCTGAGGTGACTTTTTTCAATTTGTTAATTCCGCGGCAATCTCGAGGGTGGCTAATTTCGACCTCGACTCCCTTCTCTCCTGCGATTCTTAATCTCTCTTCTGTCTCTTTCTCCCTCATCTAATTCTTTCTCTCTTTCTTTCACTCGCCATTTTTTCTCACGCCAGGAGTTTATCTTGAGTGAGAAGAAAAAAAATCGTCGCGAGATAAACTCTATCGCGATGGCAAGCCGGGGTAGGTTGCTTAATCTGTTTTGGTTAAAGAGTGGTATTGTTTGTTGCACAAACTATGTATAAAAATAAACAGATACATGCCACAAAAGGAATCGTAACTTAATCGACTGAATGAGATTCCTATTGTAGAAATAAAACGTTGATGATTGTCACCGATCGATAAAACAATGAGCAATAATTCAAATATATGTATAAACAGGATCGCGAGTCCTTCGCGCGATCAAGATGTGTACACACGAGGGGTAAGAAAAGGATAGGCTAGAGGCGGTGGGTGAAGAAGGAGGATGACAGGGCGTCGGCCATGTTGTCTTGACATTTTCCCCCGGGGTTTGTCGGGGGGTGGATATATTTAGCCTGCCGCCTCCAGGGACCCTCGCCCTCACATACTCTCTCTCTCTCTCTCTCTCTCTCTCTCTCTCTCTCTCTCTCTCTCTTTTTCACCCTAGCGAACCACTCCCGACTTATGATGCCTCTGTTCGACCAGGCTCATTCCCTCTCCTCTCACTTTTCACCCTCTCTCACCTGAATTCTAACCTCTTCAAATTTACTCAGGATTTACGTGCAAATAAATAAACATCCCGATTCTGTCGTGCGAATTTTCAATTTTCCTTCGACCTCTCTCTCTCTCTCTCTCTCTCTCTCCTTTCTTCGAGTTCTTTATATCGATTGTCGGCGGATGACGGTAGTGGTGGGCACGTTGTTTGCGAGATCGCGGATCGGCGTTAACGACGCGGGCGCGCCTGACGGCACGACGCACGAGCGCACTTTAAAGAGGGCATTAAGAGGATGTATATATACACACGTGTATGTACAATGAGCGGTAGTGTGTTGCGTTACACGGCACACAAAACTGATACTTATTGTTCGTCGTGCCTCGGCATTTATGCTCTCTACCTCGCTCCGGAAGAAAAAAAAATCGAGAGAGGGTAAGAATTTCTTATTCATCCATAATAGAGGGTTGAATCTTACGATACTTTTCTGTACTTTTTCTTCCTATCTCTCCTTTTTATTTTCACTCCTCAAGATTACCGTACAAGTGTTTCGACTGCAATTTTCAAACCATTCAGTGTCTCGATATTTTTCTGTGATTATTGTAGGGGGTTTTTTTCCCTTTTACTGGCTTCTTTAAGCTCTGATATTAACCGTTATTTGTTGTATTGTCAAACACGAAGATCGAGCGAGACGATAAACTTTTTATTTTCCACGCGTGCAGGGAAGAGAGAGGGAGAGACAGAGAGCCCACTCGTTTCCTCCTCGAATCGTTCCGTAGCGAGGCTGGCACCCCTCCGTAAAAGAAGTCATCAATATCACCGGCGGTTATATTCTCGCTTCTCGGCCAGCTATCTCGCTCTCCATGTACGCGTTTGCGGGACAAAACTTTTGCTTTCGCGAATAGGGGGCGGAGTCACGCCTAATCCCCAGAGTCAAAATGGAAGTCTCTCGAGACCCCGATTCTCTCTCGCTCGCTCCACTTTCGCTATTCTCACCTCTCACTCCCCCTCGAACGTAGCTCCTCCAAACCGAACGCAACAACGACGAATTTTCCAAAAGTCACTCTTCGGTGAATTTTTTTCCCATTTCTATTCTCGATCTCCACATATCCACATTCCTTTTTATCTTCCCTATTTTTATCCCTATTTTTACTTAGAGAGTGACAATATTTTCCCGGGAAATGGCGCCGCGGTTGTTCCGAACGATAGAAACATGAAGGACATTTTGGAATTTTCCCCGTGTAGGCGCGAGCGAGGTTTTCAGAGTGTGCGTGGGTGGGGGTTGATTCTTTCTCCCCTCGGCGAGCCGACATCGGAGGGTGAATTCCGAACCTTTTCCTTTATCTTTCTCTCGGCGACGCGTAACACGCATACACGTATACAACGTGCCCGTATAGCGCGCACACACCCACACCTGTATACAGTTTTATCCTCTGGATGGCTTTCGATTTTTCGCGTTAGGCCGAACGTATGCGCATGACGCGCACGCGAGTCAAAGGGAGACGAATGGTGTCGGGTACACGGATAAAGACATGGAAAAGTGGAATAAACTCGATATTCGACTCTTGCCTATGAAATTTTCATCCCCCACGGCGTCCCGTGACTATCCTCGAGGAAATAAGAGAAACGGGAAAAAATAGAGGTGGCTTCAATTATTCAGGAAAAGTCGCGTGTTCCGCGCACGTGGATTCGCTTTCGCTTTCGAAACTGGGAAAGAGAGAGAGAAAGAAAGAGGAGAGGAGAAAAAAGAAAATAAGGAGGAGAGAGAGAAGAAAAATGGCGAGCCGTGTAAGTTGCGGGAATAATTCGCGCAGGGACCTCGCGAAGGAAGCGGCCACGAAGTGTAGCGAACAAACTCGTGGGGTTGTTCTTCGGCGTTACGGAGGGTTGGGTTGGCTCCGGCAATACAAGGCGTGGAATTTCATATAATCTTGAGGGTGAGAGAGAGAGAGGGAGAGAAAGAGAGAGTAAGATGGAAAAAATGGTAAGGAAGAAAACCCTCGTCTCGTGTACCATAACGGCTCTCCTTGTAAAACTTACCACCCCTCCTTCCCTCTCGCTCTTCATCCCCTCACTCCTGGACTTATTTATTTAATGCGTTTTTAGACCCCACTTTCAATTATCGTGCGTATACACGCCACGCATTCTTGCGTTCTTTGCGATTACTCGAAAATAAACTTGGGTCCAAATTTTATTGTCATATTTATCTATTTATTTCAAAACTGAATTTTACCTATGATTGTCTAAAATTTCACTTCAACTGTAATATCTTGTTCTCCCAAATATATTTTCATTACGAGGAAAAGTTTGTTGTCGTATGAAATAATTGAAATGAAATATCTATGTAGATTATCAAAATGTCTATGAAATCTAAAGGTCAAGGTCAGACGTTTACGGTCCTCTCAAATAATTTGTTCAACAATATCTCGCGTTTTTTCGCTCCTCTAAATTTTCTTTTTTGTTCGAAGCAGGGTCTGAACGGCGAGCCGCCATAGACAATGCGAGAGAACGTGGAGACGTTGAGACTCAGGAGTGGAAGTCGAGAGTCGAGAAAGTCGGGAGTCGAGCTGGAAAGAGAGAGAGAGAGAGAGAGA
Organism: Goniozus legneri; assembly: GCA_003055095.1. Classification (NCBI taxonomy): domain Eukaryota; kingdom Metazoa; phylum Arthropoda; class Insecta; order Hymenoptera; family Bethylidae; genus Goniozus; species Goniozus legneri. Next base: position 12,450 of record NCVS01000522.1, on the reverse strand, counting down.
GAGAGAGAGAGAAAGGGAGGACGGGAGAGAGAGGGAGGAAGACGGCGAATCCCACGGGACTATCGACTGCCGAGTCCCGGGGGGCGAGTCGATACTCCAGAGACACCCTCCTCTCGCTCTCGGCCTCACCTTCCCTTTCCTTCGACGAGCCCTCCATTCTATCCCTCGCGTGTGTCTCCACCTCACGCACTCCACCCTCCCCCTCTCGTCTCGAAAAACGCGCAAGCGCCTCTCGCGCTGCCCCTGAAAATAGTCTCCTCGTAAAGAAGAGAAGAAAAAAAAATCTAAAAAGAGAAGAAAATACACGTATCAACACAACCCTCCTTTTTTTTGGGCAACGCGTGCACACGAACACACCACTTTGGGTAAAGTCGAGTTCTCGAAATGGATTCTCGTCGACTCTCGACCTCGTCGTTTTATAGGTTTCGGGTCTCGTTCTCGTCTAGCTTGTCAGCGGAGCAACCGCCTATCTCTTGCTCTCTCTCTCTCTCTCTCTCTCTTGCTCGTTCGCTCTCTCGTTTCTCGCGCCAAACCCCTCCTAAGTTATTTAGCGGTCTACTCGACGGCAGTTGGCAGCTCTGTCTAATTGTAACGACACCTCGGGGACCGTTAGAACTGTATACTGTTACGCTCGTCTATACTTCGTTCGGTGGCACCGATCTCCCGATTCTCGCACCCCCGCCACACCTCCATATCCACGTACTCACATGCCGCGATCGGGATGAAATACGACGACGCGTGAGCACTCATCGATTCGGCGAGAACTTCCTGCAGTTTGCTCGTGAAATTGACCGTTCTGTTTGAATTCTCAATCCGAGAAGACATTCCTATTAATATTCTTATGCAAATTTTAGCTCTGCTTGCTCTGATTTCTTATCTTGGATGAAAAAAACTTGATCCCACAGCAGAAATGTTGCATCAATCAAAATTCGACAGCAAAATTTCCGATTTGATTCCAAGTTGAAGAGTTGAAATTTAGATCGCAGGAACACGAATACCGAAGGAGCGAGAGAAAGTGAATCTTTATCGCGCGTGTAAGCTAGCGGCGTATCGCGAATGGCGATTGGCAGACAAGGGACATCGGTAGAAAGGCGGACATTATCCCGAGGTAGACAGAGAGAGAGGATGAGAAGGTGGGGTGGTTATTCGAGAGGGTTTGGTGGGGAAAAGGCACGAGAGGGCGAGATATCCTCCCCGCAAGGTCACCATGGCAACTCCCAAGCTAGCGTCCTGTCCTGTGCGTGTCCTGCCAGCATGGCGACTGAGGGGTCTCCTACGTCGACAAGGATAATCCACCCTTCCTCCTTCTACGCAAGATCTCTTTTTCCCTCCATATATACGTGCATATATCCTTCCTTCTCCCCCCAGCCTCACCCTCTCTTTCTCTCTTCGAGTCCCGATTTCCGTCCACCCCCAACTCTCTCTTCAACTTTCGCAATGTTTGACCTTCGCGAGAGATACCGTCGAATTTTTTTCCTCTCCGCACCCTCCTCGCTCGATTTCACACGAGGTATTCATTATCGGAGGAATATGCATGAAACAATTTCAGCATCGGAGAGGTTCTTTAATCGAGTTACCCGGGACGTTATATCATCCTCGACTGTGAATTTTTCTTTTGCTCGCTCTCTCTCTCTCTCTCTCTCTCTCTCTCTCTCTCTCTCTCTCTCTCTCTCTTTCTCTTGGTCGCGGGATTTTTTTCAACCCCTCCCTTAACCGATTCTTCAGTCAGGTGCGAATGTATATCTTCTCGCGCCTCATTGGCACTTTCTCTCTTTTTTTCTCTACTCGTCTGTTCTTCTACTCTCCCCGGGGGAGAAATTAAAAACGTACCGAAAAAGAGTCCCGTCCGCGGCCGCGGGCGAAATTAAGACATATTTTTTAATAAGCATCGCGATAACGATCTCAGCTCGGGGAATTATCGTCCCAGGGCTCGGCGAAAATTAATCTTGAATGCGACCGAGAGAATTCTCGCCTCGTAATTTTCCGAATGGACATCGAGAGGATTCGTAGGTCGATTTTTCCACTCGTTTCATTTTTTTTCATTCTAGAACGGTTGTCTCGTAAAATATTCCGTACGAGCGACTCTCCTTTTCATTTCAACGCGTTCTTTGTTTTTCATCTGGAAACAAGTCGCTCGTGAAAAATTGGATGAGAGAGCAAGGAACAGGTGGGAGGTGGAAGGTGAGATCGAGCGAAGAGTAGGAGGTTGCGTGGCAATCCCGCGGTGTGCTTCGCTTAGAGTTTCGGATTTTACCGAGTTTCGAACTGGGCTTTCTCGCTCCTTCAAAAGCCACCCCTCGCGTCAATGAAGGGGGTTCCAAGTGCCATACTAAGCTCGTTAGGGGGTGTTTCCTCAAAGGAGCGAGCGAATATTAAAATCGCATTCACGGAGACGTGGCTAAACATCGTCGACAAAAGAGCCGAATAAACACCGTCAAACCGAACGAGAGGTTTTTTCACCGCCCTCCTGAATTCGCGAAACTTTTTGTGGTATCGGGGCACGTTATTTTTTACGTCTCGCTTTCTCCCCGAACGAGATAAAATTTTAATCTCAAGAAGAGAATTTCAGATTCACTTCTCGGTAATTAAATTCTTGTTGTACTTTCAACTCGACTGTTGGATTCCATGTTTCCGATCCCGTCATAGATCGATGCTAATTTCGGAATAATGTAATTTTCGCATTGAATATATATACCCTTCTATATTAATAAATCGTGCAGATGTTCTCGTGCTCGTCGACAATTCGCGTCCGAGCGGCGATAAATTAGTTTAGTCCGAGCCGGTACGGTTTATGGTAATGCGGCTACTTGTCCGCGAGCGAATTTCATCCCTTGCCACGAAATCTCGCGGATGACCGAATTCACTTTCTGACTTGCTATTAAATTCAAGAATATCGTCGAAACTTTGTCTATATATATCCGAATAATTTGATCGATCGAATAAAATAGCACCGACTGTTCCCTATAACAAAATAAACCAAAATTTAATTTTCAGGCTTTACGATAACAAATATTATCGCGATCATCGATCCGTACTACTTCAATCGACAAAATAGTCAAATAGCAATCCTCCGTGGCTGTATATAGCATATATAGATATACAGAGGCGGTAAATCGTCGGCTGATGCCTAGGCAGCTCGCAGAGGGCAAATCTAGTTACCTCGGCTGGCCTCTATCTCGCTCCAGCTCGTGCCCGTCTTGTCGCTAATATGATAGACTGCCATTAGGGGTATCTCCGCTGTCGTGACGTAGGATAGAAGACGAGAGGAGGGGGAGGGAGGGACGAGGGGGAGTGAGCCATAGAACGGAGGCCACGACAGGGTGCGTTAGTTGCCGAGAGGGGTTGGGGAACGTTGGAGGCAGCCTAGTAAGACGTATTACTTAGGCATGAATTATGCAACCCGCTAGGTTGCCTCCTATGTACCCCGAAATAGCCCGCCCGTCCCTTCCCATTCCACACTCGACGTCTTACAACCGATGCCGAAATGCGCTTAGACCAGTATACACTCGGCTTGCTCTACCTGCCGTCTACCTACTTAAGATAATTTAGTTTTATCCCGCCGGAGTCACACACGAGTGGTGATCAAACAGTGGTTATTTTACTTGGACCCGGGAGTCTGTTGATTTTCCAGTGTACTCCACGGTAGATATAATAATTACGAAGAAAGAGGTATTACAAAGTCGCTATTACCGGCACTGGTCCCTTCGACGCGTATATCTATATACGGGCTAATACTTCCTGGATCCGATCTAGTCGAAGACGTTGGGTGGAATTGGGCGGAGGCTTCAGTGTTTCGACGCCAAGGCGATGTGGGAGGCGAGCCTGGTAATGGAGGCTGGTTAAACATTAAGCATCCCCTGATACCTCGCTAACCCCTCGTACCAACCCCCCCCCCCTTCTCAAGGTGTACATGCACCGGAGTCCCACACACAGCTTCGGGGGAAAGGGCTCGAAATTTTACTGTATTCATGCATATCGGCTACACCTTCCAAGGTTATCGCGTACACATTCTTACTAATTGATGTCACTCTTGCGTTACGTACTCCGTAAACGTTTCGCGTTTTTCCCTCCCCTCCCCCGTTACGTCTTCCAGCTGGTTGCGTGCATCGCGGGAATTCGGCAAGGTACACAGACGGCGAATGTATATATGAACGGGGAGGTAAAATTTCTCGGGTCCCAGTAGGACGATTCGGTGAGACGTCGTGGTCGAGCGAATCCAGCCACTCCCAGCGGTCTCTCGTCTTCCGCCTCACCTCCGACCTACCCAGCGGCTTCTTCGGGGTATTAATAGGTGATTAGTACACTATCGGGAGAGCTTCGTGAGATCTAGCAGCCTTTGCGCTGAGCGAGCCGGTTATATTCCCCGATGCCTAACCCGAGGAGGTAAAACCTTCTCCAGGACCCGCCCTGGCTTCGGTGGCTCCCCTTAATGAATGTTGGACGACCGGTTAGATAGTCGCGCTACCGAACGGTTAGCACATCCTAAGATCCCATTAGCGTTTTCTTACAGATCCCGAGTGTACCTATATTCGCGGGTGTATGTGTGTGCGTGTGTGAGTGCAATGAACGGGGGCCAATGGGAATCGGAACCCATCGAAATTACCTCCGACAAAGGATCCGCTTTTCCGCGCTCATTTTTTCCCATCCACTCTCTCGCCCGCCACTTTATTTCTACCGAGTGCGGCCTATGTGGAAGCGCGAGAGGGGAGGTGGCGGGTACCGAAAACATGATTAAAGATTCCCCGACGCTGCCACGAGAAAATGGATTTCTGATACGCGCTCGCGTAATGCCACCCTATTTGGAACTATTACGCGTAAGTCCACCGAGTAAGCCACCCTCTTATAGATATATATATATATAATATATGTGTGTGTGGGTGTGTGTGTGTACCTCGCTCTGGTAACCCACCCTTCGGAAAAAATATATATTTACCAGATCAGAAGGTATTACCGGGATCCTCTTCGAGGAAATAAACCGTATTTTTGAATAAAAAAAAAGTTACAGGCGAAAAAACATGTCAAAAATTGGGAAATTTTTTTTTCCACAGTCGATACCAATCGCAGGCAGGGGCTGCATCGTAGCACCCTCCCCGCAAGAAAAATCGCTAATTGGTACACGTCGGGGAGTGCAAATAAAACCCGAAACGATAGGAAGTTATCGTACGCTCTCGAGCGATGATTTATTGCGCGGTTTGATTGAATTCGGTGTTTGCCACCCTCTCTTTCTCTCATGGGGTGGTTACGGCGATATTTAGCCGGCTTTTTTTTTCATTCATCCAAACTTCTCTTTTACGCGTTTGCGCATTTTTTTTTAGTCGTCCTCTCGCGAAGCCGCGAGTCGCATTTCACCCCCGCGCGCTTGTTTTCTCTCCCTCTTCCTCTCTATCTCTCTAACGATCCAACTCGTTTTTCCATTTTATCCGCGTAGCGATAGATAGAGACACCACCAGTCCCAGCCGTTTATTCGCTAATAAAAACGGAACGAGCGAAGCATTCGCGAACGGCCCGCTTTCGTCGTTTAATCTGTCTCGTTTATTCGTTCGTCTAATTTTATTTCTCCCTCGAACACACCTAACCCTTTTTTTTTCACCGATTTTCCTCTTTCCTTCCGTCTCGCGCGGGACGAGCGAGGCGATAGGAGTTTTTTTCTCCTTCGGAACATCCGAACGGAATAAAAGGGGTGGAAATAAAGGAGCGAGGGGTGGGGAGGGTGCGTTATAGTCGCGCGACTCGACGGATGGATTCTCGAACGGTTTGAAAGGAGAACCGGATAGGAATACACCATCCTCGTAGCTCGCTGAAGGCGAGAAAAATCTAATAGACTCGCTCGCGAATCGAGTTTGAGCCGACTACACCCCCCATTCACCCCCACCCGCCAAGAAACTGGCACACGTATAGGTGGCGCGTCTCGCGTTACACACGTTTCCTCGCGAACTCCCTACTCGTTGGACTCGCAATGAAATCCAGTTTCGCATTTGAATCAGTCCGCGTAACGCAATCCATTAGAGCGGGCCCCCTGTCCTTATTTTCATCCCCTTGCTCTCTTCTTTTTCTCTTAACAGCCAATGCAGGGGATAGGTGTTACGGTTTCGGCGGAAAAAAAGGAGGTTAGAGAAATGGATGTCGCGAATGATTAACGTTCAACGGTGATCCGGTTGTAGAGATAAAAGGAATACAATGTGTGTGTGTGTGTGTAGGTGGAACAGAAAGAGAAAGAAAAGTAGGGGAGAGGAGAAAGGAAGAGGGAAAAACAAATCACGTTCAAGAGGTCGATAGAGGACATTATTTTTTTTCTCTCGGTTCCTTTTTTCTCGCTCTCCTCGCTCTCTCGGCTTGTCGTTGGCGTCGTTAGACCGCTTTAACGCCACCTGCGAGACATTTCGCTATCTCCCGTCGGTGGGGGTGCTGGGGGTGCTATATAAAGTCCACCCCTTTCTCTCCTCGGGGCGAGCGAGACACCGTGTTAGGACAAGGAAAGGGATAGAGAGCGAGAGAGGGAAGGGAGTGAGAATGCGAGATCTGCGAGGCCCGATAAGCTCGCCTCTCGCACGGCCCTGGGTAACAATGCTTCCAGTATCGGTTGACTAAAGCCGCCCCCTTTCTTCAGCCCCTCTCCCAAGGATACGATCTTAACGTCCCACTCTCACGAGCCGTGAGTGTAAACGAAATTAAATTCGATACAGCGTTTGAGATTTTGTCGAGACACCCGAAACGGCCTCTCGAAGCTATACACGACTCTTCCTTTCTCTCTCCGAAGAAATATCAGTCGCAGAAAACTACCTCGCTAACAGAATAGAGATGGAACAGATTTTTGTCCCACGCAAACTCACACTCCGAGATTGTAGATGAAAAATAATTTTTTTTTTTTGTATAAATTTATAAACTTTGTTTCACGCCGAGTGGATATTTGGCTTTTCGATTCATACGAACACATCCTAGAACGTCGAAACAAAGCCTCGCGGAGGATAAAAAGAACCGAGAGCAGGAAAATTTAGAGGAATTCGATATCCTATCCCTCTTTACGCTCTACATAATTCATGAAAATTGAGCCCGAGGCTACGCAGGAGGGTAGTGTTATGTCCCAACGTTTCGATTTTCACCCCTTCTTCGCGTGTCCACGAAATTCCGACCAATAACGAAATTTACAGGGCGCCTGTGTCGGCGTGTAGGTGTGTTTGACATTTGGCGTCGTACACAATGCGGGCCCTAAAGGTCGAATCAAGCTTAAGGGTAGGAAGCCCGGTGTAGCGAGAAGAGGGGGTGGACGAGCGAGGGGTGGGTTTAATCTAGAGAAATGCTGAATAATAGACGGGCGAACGTAGCGGTGGGGAAGGAGGGCCACGCGATTGGCTTATGCAGTATTCAGAAGGAGCTTTCCGGCCGAGTTTCGCGTTTTAATTAAGCTCGGGCCGTGCGCGAGCGCGCAACACTTGTCGAAGAGCGTTAAGCACCTTGTCAACCGTTTAACCTTGACGATTCGCTTCCTTTTTAGTTATTTTCTTCCTGAATTGCTTATGAGGTGACTACAGCACTGTCTTTATTTTCAGATTCTTCCTCAAGTTCTTCCTCAAGTGCAATCAGAACTGCCTGAAAAATGCTGGCAATCCACGCGACATGAGGCGGTTTCAGGTAAGTTCAGGAAAATTAATTCCTTTTTTTTTTAATTAACTCGAGGAAATTAGAAAACTCATTTCGCGCTACAGTTTTGAAGCCCCAGTTCGGGGCTTTATTGTTTCATTTTTAACCACTCTTCGAGGTTCCCCTCGCGATGAAGAGCTCGACCCGTCGAAATGAAAATACTTATCGCACTTTCGCGAATTTTCCCGGGTACACCGGCAGGATTGCTTATTGCCGAAAGTTGCGAATTAGAAAATTCCTCGGACTCGCGAAATTTTCACGCCCCCTTTGTCGAACTTGGCGAGTAAGTTTCTCCGGGAGGATGGGAAAACAGATTGAAGAAATCGGCTGAGAATCCTCCGCGAGTATCGATTGCCGGTTCTAATTTGTGACGTGATTTCGAGCACGTGTGACGCGTCATGCATACGCGATTGGATAATAATCCTCGGCATATATGACGTCACGTATTCTCACCCCCCCGTACGGGCAATATTAACCGATGAAGCGTGTACGACAGGTCTCGTCCGTTTTTACGATCCATAGGTGACGATTATCGTTTTACCTTTTGTTTTTTCGGCTAACAGGTGGTCATCTCGACGCAAGTTGGAGTCGAAGGTCCTCTGCTGGCAGTCTCGGACAACATGTTCGTTCACAATAATAGTAAACATGGCCGAAGAGCGAAGCGAATAGATCCTAGCGATCCTGGTGAATACAACAGTAAGTATCAGAAATATCAATCGTGAGTACCTAAAATACTTTTTCATTTACCCCAATAACAACCCACTGACGCAGTTTAACGTCAATCTGAAACGCAAATTGATGTCAAATTGGTTTGATTTGCAGACAATCTGCCTTCAGATTTGTATCAACCTTTGGCATTCTTCGTAATCGTCATGTTTCTTTTTGTTATGTGTAGAAATGACTGCAAACTAACAGTAAAACTTGCGTTAAAAAATTTTACAGCTAATTTAACATCAATCTGCGCTTCAAGTTGACGCTAAACTGCGTCAATAGAATAATGTCAACTTGCTGTCAAGATGTTATTGGGATTCTTACACGGCTTTTTATGATTATTGCATGATAATTTAAGAATTTTAATTTTATTTAATTTATTATTTCAGACAAAGTTACACTTAGAAGTAAGTTTATGATTTATTATCAACTACATGGAGAGAAAAAATAGTAATATTCACAATGCAACATAGTAATCATTACTAAATTACATAGTAACGATGATTTTTAACCGACGAGAGTCATTTGACAAAATAAATTTCACTGTATAAATGATAACGTCGGGTATGTCAACATAGTAACTAATACCGTCTTACATTATTTTATTTTCCATAGAAAAAGAAAAATAAAATTTGTGTAAATCAAACGTTATGATATATATTTTTTACCATTAACAGCAATAATAAATTTGGTTAAAGAACAGCTTATCAAATTAGAATATAATAAGCAATGCCAGTTATCACTTATTCTAACGACTGCTATGTTACATGGTACTCTTTTTTTATTTCTGTGTATTACATTATTGAATTATTGTTCTTATCCTTATTTATTAACATAGTTTGTTATCTGTCTTAAAATTATTATTAACCAATGATTTTTCAGCATATTACACATTCGTTTTTACCGAGCGTTTATTTTTTTCCTCACGCCCGAGCGAACGAGCTTTTCCACGAGATCGTTCTAACGATTCGCGAGTAGTGAATGGGGGAGGGTAGCGCAAGAGAGGTTGAGGAAAAAGAGGGCGGGGGTGGCTACGGGATAGGATATAAGGAGTCATAGGGCAATTCAGCAAAGTTTGGCGTCGGCCGCGCATACAAACGGCTGATATCTCGCCACCTTCGCGTTCTCAAAACCACCCCTTCTCGGCAACCTCCTTTCCACTTCCAGCCCCTCGGCGTTCGTTCTCCTTTTCGCGGGCAAGACAAGATGTAAATCAATGGAAACGCCGGAAAACGAAGGATATACCCGGCGAGCACTTATTCTCTTTCTTCGGCTCTGCTTCTTCCTAGACTACCCCCTTCCCTCCACTT
>NCVS01000521.1:0-12075 GCA_003055095.1 Goniozus legneri | reverse complement strand
GTATTTAGGCCACGCCTACTTTTCGCCGATGTTTCTGTTAAGATAACTGGCCGTCTTTCGTGACTGTACGTACACACTCTGTGTAAATGTATTTGTCACGAAACTCTGCCGAGTTTCTTGATGTAGATAGAGGGTACGCGAGGAGAGGGAGGAAAAAGCGAGAGAGACAGAGAGAGAGAGAGAGAGAGAGAGAGTGACGATACTATTTGGCATGGGTTTTTACAGCAGAGATGTGTTTTGGGTGGAGGGGGAGGGGGTTGATTTCACTTTTTTTGCAAGGCCTTTATTAATTATTTTGGAATACAGGGAATCAGAGTCAACTGTGACTTCCACGCCAGATTGATTACATTTCAAATCAGGGTATTCAAGGTTATGTAAATAGGAATATTCACGCTAAATTTCATCGCTCTGGCTGCATTCTATCGAATGATACAGCAGAAAATATGTTTATGCATATATGTATAAGAAAAATGACACTTCAAATAAAGGTTTTACCATGTTTTTTTCCTTCATTATAAGAAAATAAATATAGTGTAAGACATCAAAAGATAAGAATTCGAAGACGAATCTAGTGGTATGAACAGAAACAACGAGAAAACCGTCTGTAAAAATTTCACTCCTGAAAAACATTTAAAATTATGCAAATTTTGCTAAATTTAGTGTTTGGGTACACTTTGACTTCTATACAAGACAAAAATATTTTGAAAACGGGTTCTTGTTGTGTTTGAAAAATAGAATTTTTTGGCGGAAATTCCAGTCCTCTAGCTATTTTCTGTCTAAAGATAAGGCAGAAAATAAGTTTATACAAATATATGAACTAATGCTCTTGAATCGAGTTTCAGTTTACTGTTTGTTTCTGTTTTAATTTTAGTTCTAGTCTTTCAAGTTTTAGTGTTTTATATTTGTTTTAATTTATGCAATCTATTTATAATATTATTAGGAATTTAACAATTTGAATTTACTCCGAAAATTTCATTTACTTTCTATATTATTATTCATTTGGTCTATTTAATATTATTATTCTATTTATTTTTTATTAATTTATTTTATAGATTGAGGTATCCGGAAACTCGGTAAGTTTCGTGCCAAATACATGAGCGCAAGACAACATGAGCACGCGGCACGAAAGTACCGAGGTACCTTAACGCGTTAGTCGCCCATTTTGGGGCGTGGCCTAAATATAAACTCAATTTTCGTAGTTAAAATGAATGAAACATTGACTTTTATTTACATAGAAAAATCAGAAAAAAATTAGGTTTCCAACGGTACTAATAACATCGAAATCGATTTAAGAATGGGAAAGATATTGATTTTTCAATTTTTGGGTCCGAAATGCCGATATCTTTTTTCGCATCGCGTCCACAGCGCCTCTAACGGCACCGCATACGCAGCGCCAAAACGGCACCACTTGGAGTTACACGAAATTTTGTTATTTTGACATTACGTCAAAGTAAATCACGTGCTTTACTTGACTTTTGTCTACTTGTCAATGAATAATGAATCCGTTGACTTGGTAGTATGCACAATGACTAGATAATTATTATTTTAATGCTTATCATCAAAATAATGCTTATTAATCATGAAATATTATATGAAAATGAGTAAACTATATCTCTAGAGCGCATGCGCATTTTCGAGCACGACTGTACCCACGTGTGAATAAAATGTAAACACTGTATATATGTTCATTAACCTAAGACTGTCAAACTGTCAATTTTATGATTAGCAGAATTTAAAAAAATAGTCATTAACAGTGTTAATTGAACACAATGAATCAATTATAAGAAGATGAAAATTGATTGAGGTATGTATTTCCCACCACTGTCAATGGAAAATACCGATGTTATTAAATAATATTTGTGTTCATTGTCAACAAGTGAATAGGTGTGCAAACAGATGTATACCATGAATTGATAGGTAAGTCAATTTATTACATAAATTATTTTTGAAACTGGAACAAATACTCTACATTGATTTTGTGTTTCAGATGTTATTCGAATAGTTTCAGAAAGTTAAGTTTTGTGTTATGACAGGTTGCGAAGGCTTCAAAACATTTGTAATTGCAGTGTTCGAACTGTGGCAAGTGGTATTTTACTGAAATTTGGTTAACAAAGGCTGTCAAGAGTAAAGTTTATATGACTGAGTATTCAAACTTTGACAGTTGATAAACTTTGAATTGAATGGTATTCAGTTACATTTCTGGAAAAATACATTCATAGAAAATTGGATTTTTTCGATTCTTGTCACAATAAAAATAAATCATTATATCACTCAGAATCTTAATAACTCATCGAGCATCACTTTGAGTCTCTGGATTAATTTCCAATAACCCATCAAGCACTGCTTTGGAGTCTTGAGATTTATTATAAATGACTCACCGAGTACTGCCCTAAGTCTTGAGATTTATTTTAGATGACTCATCGAACACTGCTCTGAGTCTTGAGATTCATTATAAATGACTCATCGACCACTGCTCTAAGTCTTGAGATTTATTTTAGATAACTCATCGAACACTGCCCTGAGTCTTGAAATTTATTTTAAATGACTCAGCGAGCACTGCTTTGAGTCTCTGAGTTAATTTTGAATAATCCATTGAGCACTGCTGTAAGTCATTGATTTATTTCATTTATTTTTAATAACTCTTCGAGGACTGTTCTGAGTCTTAAGATTTATTTAGAATAACTCATGGAACACTGCTTCGAGTATCTTCTAATCTTGAACCACCCATCAAGCACTGTGGTAAGTCATTGGTTTATTTCATTTATTGTATTAACTTTTCAAGCACTGCTCGATGTCTTTGGATCTATTCTGAATAAGTCATAGAGCACTGCTCTGAGTCTTTAGTTTCATTTGAATAACTCATCAGCCACTGCTCTGAGTTTCTGAATTCATTTCAAATCAAATATTTTATTGAGCTCTCCTCCGATATCTTATTTGAATGTCGGGAAAATATTAGGATTTCGGCAGAATTCACGAAACACTGCTGTGGGTTTTGTATACTGATTGTTAGAAATCGAAAATTAGTAATAATTAGTATAGTTTTCTATATAACACTACATTTGTAAATGAAAATTTATCCACAACAAGTTGTAATAAAAAAAAGGATGTTAATCTTATATCGTTACAACAAAAACTAAAATCTCCCCCACCCCCCTCACTACACTCTTAGTGTTGAGACCTGTGCCAAATACACCACGCGAATGTGCTCCTTATCTTTTCATCTTTTTATCTTAACTTCTCCCTTCCGCTTACATCCACTCTCTCTTTTTTTAACCCTCTCTTTCCGCTTCCGTTTTCTCTTTCTATCTTTCTTTTATAAATTTCAACAGCGAAATAATTGAGATCATCCATTATTTCGCCAAATACTTAGGGTACTTCGATCATCTCTCTCGTTTCCTAATGTAGTCTCATTCTCAATATCACAAATCCCTCTCTCTTTCTCCCTTTCTCATTTGTTTTCGTTCCAACAAATTTCAGCAGCGAAATAATTGAGATCAATCATTTCGCCAAATACCTAGAGCTTTTTTGTCATCTCCCTCATTCTCTATTGCAGCCGCATTCTCAGTATCACAAATATTAGTACATGTTCAACTAAGAAATGGAGATACAGGACATGTAAGTTGGAATAAAGTTGAAAACGTATTTGGCGGGCCCCTTTTAATTACCCCCATAAAGTCACTTCAAATGACGAAAAAAAAAATTCGAATGAAAATAAAAACGGAACACAAATGATTTTTACGATACGTTCATATCATATCAGTTGATTTGAATTCAAAATTACATTATTATCACCTCTTGCGGAAGGTACTTAAAGGGGGGGGGGGGCGATTTGTACGTCGACGATTTATTAACCGGGGCGGAGACTTTCGAGGAGATCATTCAAATTCGCGATGAAGTTATTGGAATTCTTAAGGCCGGAGGATTTAACATACGTCAGTGGGCCTCAAATCACCGAAAGGCGTCGACCGGGTTAAACGAACGGCTAATAGATGTAGATTTCTTGACTAAAGAAAATCCGATTATCAAAACTTTAGGTGTGTCTTGGGACGCTCGTCGCGATAAATTTGTGTATACCGTGAAACCGATTGAAGTTCCCGAAAAGGTATCGAAATGAATCATTCTTTCCGAAATCGCAAAGATTTTCGATCCATTAGGAATTCTCGGGCCAATCGTGCTTGCAGCTAAAATTATAATGCAAAATTGCTGGAAGACTCAAACAAGCTGGGATGAATCGGTTCCAACTGCCTTATATACTGCCTGGACTTCCTTTGCTAAACAACTATCGTTAATAAATCATCTACCTATTGAACGACGTGTTTGTATTAGGAATGTTATGCGTATTAAAATTCATGGGTTTTGCGACGCCAGCAAGGTCGGTTACGGTACCTGTATTTACGTTCGATCTCAAGATAGTCACAACAATACATATGTTTATTTACTTTGTGCAAAGTCCCGTGTTGCTCCTTTAAAATCGGCGACGATTCCGCGTTAGGAACTTTGCGGTGCGTTAATACTATCTCGTTTATATCGCGAAATAGAGGGCACCCTTCCCGTAAAACCTGACAAGGTCTATTTTTGGTCGGATTCTACTATTGTTCTGCATTGGTTGAAAAAGTCACCTCATCTTCTCAAAACCGTTGAAGCAAATAGAATTGCTGAAATTCAAAGCACCTGCAAGCAAGAGATTAAATGGCGACATATAGATACGTCACACAACCCAGCTGATGCGATCTCTCGTGGTCAATATCCACGAGAGTTTCTAAATAATAAATTATGGCTTCAAGGCCCAGATTGGTTACATTTTGATGAGTCTCGTTGGCCTCAATCGATTCCCATTTTACCGTCCTCCGAACTTTCCGGATTTAAAAGGTCTCTTTGCTTCGTTTCTCGGGTTTGCGCTAACGAAGTCTTGACGCAATTCTCTTGGTACAAAACATTAATTCATGTAGTCGCGTATTGTTTGAGGTTTTTATTATCAAACTCCTTTAAAGGGAAGTTGTCTGTTCCTGAATTAGCCGCGGCTGAGATACGTGTGCTTAAACTAATTCAATTGGATCAATTTTCCATAGAAATTCATCGAATCAAACAATCGAAGGAGGTAAAGGGTTCTCGTGTTGCTTCTTTGAGTCCTACGATTGACAAGGACGGTCTTTTACGTGTAGGAGGGAGATTACGCCTCGCTAGCGTGCCAATGTCGCAGAAGCATCCGATCTTATTACCTTCTCACCATGTTGTTACCGATCTGATCATAAAGACAGCGCATGAGGAGAACTTTCATTCAGGAGTTCAGTCCACGCTATACTTTTTGCGTTTCAAATATTGGTTGCTTGATGGTAAAAACCAAGTGAGAAAGGTTATCAAACAATGTGTACGATGTATTCGTTTTAAGCCGGATCCTAAACTATACCAAATGGCTGACCTCCCTAAGTTTCGTGTAGAACGCTCGATGCCCTTCTTTCATACCGGTGTTGATTTCTTCGGACCGTTGTATGTCAAAGAAAAGAAATATAGAAATCGAGGCCGAGTTAAAATATATGGCTGTGTATACGTTTGCATGTCATCTAAGGCAGTTCATCTGGAATTAGTTTCTGACTTGACTACAGACGCATTTCTTGCATCTTTTAAACGTTTCATCTCTCGTATGGCTATTCCAGCTCATGTATATTCCGATAATGGAACTAATTTTAATGGTGCGAACAACCAACTAAAAGATATGTTTAAGTTAATAAACTCTGTTGAGTTCGAAACTCACGTTAACAAGTTTGCAATAGCAAAGAATATTGTTTGGCATTTTAACCCCCCATTATCTCCTCATTTCGGAGGGATATGGGAGGCTGCCGTTAAGTCTTTCAAGCACCATCTAAAGCGTGTCGTCGGTAATCAGTTGTATACTTTTGAGGAATTAAATACTTCAACCACCTAAATTGAAGGAATTTTGAATTCACGGCCTTTATGTCCGTTATCTGCTGATCCGAATGACCCTTTAGCGCTTACGCCCGCTCATTTACTTGTCGGCCGTCCTTTCACGATGCTGTCGGAGAATGATCTTCTTCTGGTTCCAGAAAACCGTTTATCGTCCTGGCGCAAAATAACTAAAGCCAAACAAGACTTTTGGAAGCGTTGGCGTTTAGAATATCTGAACGAGTTGCAAAACCGTCAGAGATGGGTACATCCCGGTGCGCAACTTGAAAAGGATACCATTGTCATTTTTATGGACAAGAATCAGCCCTGTACTGGGTGGCCGTTGGCCCGAATTGTCGAAACACACCCTGGGGACGATAGCGTCACACGAGTGGTCTCAGTGAAAACCTCACAAGGAGTATTTAAACGAAACGTGACATCTCTATGTCCGGTAATCGATATTTAATAGTAAATATTACATTTCTCATGTTACATCCTCAAGGATGCTTTGGTTTCTCCAAAGTTTGTATTTACCGTATTTACGTACCGCAAGAGTGTACGAATGTTTATGTTTACGTGTTACTTTCACAATTTTGAATTTCGCATTTCAATCGAGATTTAATGGCTTGTTATGATAATGTTAGGAAGGTTTGATCGATGCTCTCTCAACGGGGGGAGGATGTTCGATCGTTTTATTTAAATTAAAAGTGCGATAGTCTAGTCTTTAACAAGACGGCTTCGCACATATGTTATATGTTAAATATTTATGAGATGAAAAAATATAGTTAGTGGCCATCTTTTTGTTCTTCTTCCAACATTATAAGTGCTGCAAAGTTGGTCATAACAATCCACACCACCTTTGGTACTATTATAATAAGTAATTATTTCAGGTTTCTGAGCGCTGGCTATTGTTTCGTCAATGGCGTTATCATTGTGCATGTTGGAAAATAAAACAACAGCTTTCTTCAGCTTAGGAACATATGAGACTATAGTAATTTGTTTATGAAATCCGAAAACTGAACTATATACTGGTCTATTTTTGTTTGACAAAAATTCAGTTGGAATATGAGGCTTTCTTTTATTCAATGTACCAACAATAGTCAATTTATATTCAGGCATTAGTAACTCCTCAGCCAGTTTTATACTTGTGTACAAATTGTCAATTGTTATGTTTCGACCGCTTCGTTTCATTGGTTCAACTAAACGTTTTACAATCTCATCTGGAGAATTAGATATAAGATATTCTTCATCTGGTTGTTTTCCAGTATAAACTTCAAACTTGCACAAGTAATATGTTTTTGAATCAACCATGGCTTGGACTTTTATTCCATACTTGTTTGGTTTATTAGGCATGTAAACCTTCCCTCTAAAGCGACCACGAAATCCGACCGCATGTTCATCAATAGTTACATTCTCACCGGGGCTATAAGCATCTAAAAACTTACTCTCTAGTGTTATAATTGTAGTTGGGTATCATGTAGCGAGTAGAGTTAAGAAATCGCAGGCATGGGAGTCTGCTGCATAAGGAAGACCCCACCACGGTCAGCGTGAGGGATCACCTCATGTTGACATAGCGAAAAAATATTATAAAAGGAAACGGAGAACTCACGAACGGGGATAGCGGTTTAGACACCTTTAAGAAACAGTTCTCGTGTAATCAAGCTTTAAAAAGTTGTAACAAAAGAAATTTTGTAAAAGCATATGAGAAAAATTTAATAAACATATTAAATTAAAAAAAAAAAACAATTTAAAGAAGTTATTTGAAAAATTCCTAACATCCACGCCAAAAGTTGTTCACCAGAAATAACCTTCCGGAAATTTCTAGAACCCTTTGTCCGGTTCACAACTCTAGAATTTGACATAAATATCTTATAGCTGCCATATTATCAATTTTTATAGTCTTTCCTCTCAATCTGACGTATTATCAAACCGCAGACATCTCAACAAAAATAGAAAACGTTTATAAGTCATTGTTAGCCGAAACATTTCTACGCCTGATCCATCTTGTGCCCATAAATTAATAAAATTCAAGTGCGACCCTTCTAGGACTCCAGCCATAATCAGTAAACCCAAAAATGCATTCATTTCCGTATCATCAGTAGGAAGTGCATCACAATCTCTTCCGTACTTTTCCTTTATTTTATCAATATATAAACCTCCCATCTCTCTCCTCTAATATAGTGGGGAATAGTGGGGAGAGAGATGGGAGGTTAACGAAAGCCTTGAGGATTAGGAAAGAGGTGGGTGGAGGAGCAAAGAGTGGGAAACATTAATGTATTTGTCACAAGTTTTAACACTAAGAGTGTATTAAGTGGGTGGGGAGAGGGGAATGATTTCATTTCTTTTTGTAACGAGACGAATAGTCTTGTGTCTCCACAAGAATTTAATCTGCGTACTGTGTACGGTAAAGGTTATAATCGTGAAAAATTTGTTTCAGAATGATACTAGATCAACAATTGACCATTGAATGAACAATTCCGAATTTTGGGTGAAGAAAATATAGTGTCAAACTTCTTGTAAAATGTACTCTGTGCATCAATTCAATGTCTAAAAGAATGAGTGAATGAGACTCGACCTATTTTCGTGTTCATAATTTATGAAAACGATGAACTCATCATTAATAATAGATTTGAGAATTTTCTAGTCCAAATTGAACTAGAAAATCAAACCTGAATGCACATTTCAATAAGATCTCGTATATATACTCATTCTCATGCTATAATGGCTGAAACTTATTATCTCCAGAGCAAAAAATTTAATGATTAGCCACCTCATTGTGATTTGAAAAAAAATGACGTTTTGCACTAATTGTAATTTTTTTTAAATAGTTCGACTAATAAATTGAATTACCTGTGAAAATAAAGGGTGATTTCACGCAGTTTTTTCGATTTTTCACGCAGGTTCGATAATAAATCATATTATTGTACAAAACACAAAAATTGGCATTCCGCAGATGATCTGATTCTTTCAAAGATGAATTGATTAATTAATATTATTCAGATTCGTATTGAAATTTTGAATGAATTGATCTGAATGAAGCTACACTTCGATTTGAATTTAAGCTAAGAACATTTGGAACGTTCGTTTTTTCAGTTATTGGTTCTTCATATTGAATAAACATATTCTTAGAGTTACTATTTGTTAAGGATCAGCTAGAGGACTGAAATTTATATGAAAACGTTCTATTCCATATGCACAATAAAGCCCTGTACTCAAACTAATCTATCTTGTCTGGAAGTCATACTGGACTCAGACACAAAGAATGCAGAAATTAGCATAATTTTGCACAATCTTTTCACAAGTGAAATTCTTGTGGAAAGTTTTCACATGCTTTCATTAATACCATTCGATTCGTATTTAAATTCTGAACAAATGGATATAATTGAAACCACACTTCAATTTCAAATTAAGCTCACCAAAGGAGAAAAACCTTATATTATGAGTCATCAATCCACAATTTGAATTGACTTATTCTTGGATGTATCATTGGATAACAATTAACCAGGAGGCTGAAATTTGTGTTAAGAAGTTCTGTTTGACATGCGCAACAAAGCCCTGTTATATGCTTATCTTATATGATATCCCTGTCGAAGGAACTGTACATCCGTTCACTCTGTCGTTGACACTTTTTCACTATTCACTTGGCTATATTACTCAATAATCACTGATATTTAGCATATTTTCAATAATATTTTCTTATTTCTCACTCAAATTCACAAAAGACACTTCTCATACACATGCGTGTTCATTTTCACTCAATTATCTTTTATGATATCTCTGTCGAAGAAGCTGTCACTTGTTCCCCTAGTCGATGACAGTTTTTTCACAGTATATTTCACCATATCACTTATTTATCTTTTAACATGAGTACTCTTTCACTGACATTCTTATATTTTTCACTAAAATACACTTCTCACTTACATTTATTTTTCACTATTACCCTGTTGATGACCCTTCCGAAGTAGCTGTTACATGTTCACTCTGTCGATTCATTTTGTATTTTTTGAAATCACTTGTTCTCATATTCTGAGCATATTTTCACTTGTATTCTTCTATTTCTCACTTAGATTTCCTGTTGACACTTCTGATACACATTTATTTACACTGTTTCTCAATCAACTTTAATGATGTCCTTGTCGAAGGAGCTGTCACATGTTCACTCTGTCGATTTTCACTTTGTTTGTTATCATATCACTCGATCCTTTATTCTGAGTATATTTTCATTTATATTCTTATATTTTCCACTCAGATTTCTCGATGACACTTCTTACATACATGCATTTTCACTTTTCACTTTTATTCACTATTAACCTCACATTGAGGTTATTTTGATATTTCGTCTGGCAGCGGACAGACTCGACCAACTAATCACAATGATCTTTCAGAAATGGGTATGATAGAAAGTGATTTTTCACTGAAACAAGCAGTTTAACCTACCTCACTACACTCTTAGTGTTAAGACCTGTGCCAAATACACCATGCGAATGTGCTCCTAATCTTCTCATCTTTTTATCTTAACTTCTCCCATCGACATACACTCCTTCTCTCTTTCTCTATTCTCCTCTTCCCGTTACCCCTCTATTTTTCCATCTTTCTTTTTTGAATTTTAGCAGCGAAACAATTGAGATCATCCATTATTTCGCCAAATACATAGGGCACTTCGATCATCTCTCTCGTTTCCTATTGTAGTCTCATTCTCAATATCACAAATCCCTCTCTCTCTCTCTCTCTCCCTCTCTCATTTGTTTTCGTTCCAACAAATTTCAGCAGCGAAATAATTGAGATCAATAATTTCGCCAAATACCTAGAGCTTTCTTGTCATCTACCTCATTCTCTATTGCAACTGCATTCTCAGTACCACAAATGTGGGTACATGTTCAACTAAGAAGCGAAGATACAGGACATATGAGTCTGAATAAAGTTAAAAACGTATTTGGCGGGTTCCCCTTAATTACCCTCATGAAGTCACTTCAAATGACGAAAAAAAAAAATTTCGGATTAAAATGAAAATGAAACACAAATGATTTTCACGGTACGTTCATATCATATCAGTTGATTTGAGTTCAAAACTACATCATTATCACCTCTTACGGAAGTTAGTTAATTATTATTATTTTATCTTATATCTCTAACTTTACTGCATCTAACTCTTAATATAGAACATCCATGAAAATCCGGTAATAAATTTTTTCCTAGTGTAAAAACATTTCTACATAATGATATGATTTACGATTTCTGGTAGTTTTTGGGATTAACAATAAGAAATTCGTACGAGTGAAAAATAATGATAATGAATAATCGTCATGGACTAACTCAGTATATGTATGGTGGTATCAAACCTTGCATACTATGTTGTCAAGTATGAAGAATAATGATGAATAAAAAATAAAAAAAAATATTAGAATATGTTGTAACTGGTAGCATGGATGACCATCTTGATAATCCTGTTCTTGGAACCTTAAAGTATACAGTGTATAATGAAAAGTAATTTTTTTTTCGTCATTTGAAGTGACATTATGGGGGTAATTAAAAGGGGATCGCCAAATACGTTTTTAACTTTATTCCGACTTACATGTCCTGCATCTACACTTCTTAGTTGAACATTTACTCACATTTCTGATACTGAGAATGCGGCTGCAATAGAGAATGAGGGAGACGACAAAAAAGCTCTAGGTATTTGGCGAAATGATTGATCTCAATTATTTCGATTCTGAAATCTTTTGAAGAATAGAAAAAGAGATAGAGAGATTTGAGATATTGAGAATGACACTGAAATAAAAGATGAGAGAGATTAAAGCGCCCCAAGTATTTGGCGAAATAATGATGATCTCAATTATTTCGCTGCCGAAATTTATAAAAGAAAAATGGGAAGAGAGAGAGAGAAAGAGAGAGAGAGAGAGAGAGAGGAGTGGGAAAAGTGAGGAAGAAAGATCGGGAGAAAAAATTTGGCGAAAGAATTGATTTCATTTCTTTCGCAGCTGAAATTATGATATTTTGAAAGACAAGTGAATATGTATGTAGATAGAGGGTACGCGAGGAGAGGGAGGAAAAAGCGAGAGAGACAGAGAGAGAGAGAGAGAGAGAGAGAGAGAGTGACGATACTATTTGGCATGGGTTTTTACAGCGGAGATGTGTTTTGGGTGGAGGGGGAGGGGGTTGATTTCACTTTTTTTG
>NCVS01000519.1:0-25797 GCA_003055095.1 Goniozus legneri | reverse complement strand
TAAAAAATATTCTGTATTCTGAGTAGAAAAATACTTTTTTTTCAGTGCATGTACGAGAGCTCCATCTCGTGCAGACCCACGAGAAAATTACTCGAAGTCGACTCGAGAATTTTTTATTCTTAACTATTCGACGAATAAATTCGTATTTTTCAAATTTGATTGAATAGAATATTGGGATTTCTTTTTTATTTTATCAAGTCAAAGTATAATAAAATAAATAGTCCAGCTATTAAACATTTATTTTTCTATTCGCTATTTATTCTATTTCGTATTTTTCTTCTAATCATTCTGAATAAAATTGTTAATGGAATAATTTCAAAATTCAAAAATTTAATGAAATAATTCTTGTTCCGATTCACAATATTATTCATTTTCTACATTGACTCGACGAGAACGAACTTCTACTCCATTCACTAGACGTTTATAAATACTGTCTTCCCATTCATCGGAATTTTCGACAGATTTGTCGTTCGCATTCGCCTCGCGAAGCGTATCTCCCGAGTGAGTGGAAAAAATCGTTCATCCATGCGAGATTACCATACGACCGTGCTGTAAATTCGTCGCGAGCGCCGACTGAGCAAACAAACGTGGAGAGTCATTCAAGTCGCGTGGCTCTTTGAACCTACGAGTTATATTCGTACTTCTCTCTCGATTCGAGAAATTGCGCGTGAGAATTTTAGCTCGACAGGCTCTGATGGAGACAGGATGTTCCCAAGATTCACAAGATTCTTCGATCTGTCAAAAGATTCGGAAATTTGGAATGGAAAAGTTCTTCGTCGTTTTTTTGCGATACTAATTATCAAAATAGATATACATCGAGCGTAGAAACTTAGATGATGGAAATTCTGCCTCTGGCTGATAATTCGAGAGACTGTCTCAACGAAACGCTAGAGGGGTGGGAAAACGAGAAACACGAGCCTTCTCGATTTGAACGCTTCCGTTAAGGGGAGACTGAAAACGAGGGAGGAACGAAATCGAGGAGGCCGATATGCTAAAATGGTACATCTACCAGTATTAGTTCTGTATCGTGTTACGCAAACATATCGAAAATGACGAATTAACGGGACTCGAGCCCCCCTCGCTCTGTTCGAAAATCCTCGAAATTTATTTCAATAAGTTGTATTCGATTCATCATCTCATCCCACTAACTATCAGAACATTTTGAATTCGAGAGAATCCACTTCGATAACAGTTTTTGTTTACTTCGCAAAATAGAGCAAACAAAGTTATTTCAATCTCCAGGAATCGATTAAAATTCATTCTTCGGTCGGTAAAGAGAAAAAAATACAAACCGTGAGAGGATTCAATCGATCTCGTACAATGCAGCAGCGATGTATTGTTTATTTATCGTTTTGCTTTTTCGCCCTCGAGCGATAGAAGCGCGAAAGGGTGCAAAAAAAAGTCGCATCCAGCGGAATTGACTTAACGTTTTTGAAAAGGCAGCCGTTCCGGGTCTATACAGCGAGTCATAAAGCGAAAAGCGATTTTCAACGGCTGACGAGGTACGTGTGCGCGAGCACGCGCGAATAGTGAGATGGGAGAAGAAAGGTTCTTCCATAAGAGGAGAAAGAACCGGAGGATGGTATCGGTAACATCGATTGACCATGCATCGAATGGTAAGAGAGGGAAAATAAAGAAAAGAGATAGAAAAAGAGAGAGAGAGAGAGAATAGCGTAACGATCGTAAAAGTTGGATAATAGAGATGGCGAAAGAGCCTATTCAGTTACAGGTATCGATTTCAAGAATGGAGATAAGCGAGAGAGGGAGAAAAAGTGCAACCTACTATTGGTGCTCTCTGAAATTAAGTCTGTTTGCCATTGTTCGGTACAACTGTGATTTCAGCTTCCTCTAATCTCTCAATTCATTCACTTGATATTTAGAAGAAAGACTTTTTACGATGTAAAGTTGGATCTTTACACAGGCAAGCTGGTGCTATAAGGTTATTTACATATTTAACTGTTTCTTATAACGAGGTCAAACTCCTCGATTCAGCTACTCGTTTAATAAATGAGAACACCATTATTTCAGCAATTTTAATCGCACGAGAAACCTCAAGTCATGTATGAATGTAATCCATAAATATTTTTTAGCAGTCGATCGAGAAAGAATTTATTTGTATATTCTAGCACTTGGAATACATCGCTAGGAAAAATAGGAAACCTATATGCACATTTTCTCTCCAGCAGATGGAGTTGTTCGCACATGAATATTGATGAGATTTCGACGTCGACTCAGTACCTAAAAAGACATCGATGCAGTCCATGACAAGCTAGCCCGATGTCGGGATATTTTAAGAGAATGAAATACGAATTTTTATTTTTTCATTTTCTGAAAAATCGAATACAAATAAGCAATTTAAATTCCATCGGGGACAGCGAGAAACATTTCAGGTTCTATGAAATTCAATTTTCCTAACGAGATCTGGTTTACAAACTGTTTTGAAAAAATTTCATAAAAATTACTGATTGGAATCCAGAGGACACAATATATTAATGAATTAAAACGTGTATGGTTCTTGAAAGGGTCGAGCAATAGAATCACCCTTAAGAAATTTATATTGGGGAGCTTGTTCGACATTGAACGACAGGAGAGTAATCAGTCGTCGAGAAACAATAGAGGCACCTATAGGTACAGCCCTGAGTGTAGATAAACCGTTCGTACGGATGTTCCCAACCTTCGAGATGAATGGAAGACGCTTATGTACCTCGAACCAGCGATATATCGATCCGCTAACTCCGATCGCGTGTATACAATTGCACTCGTACGCGCATAGGTCGCATAACCACTCAAAATTTAATCGGGACCAGCTCTCGCGCGCAGTTCTCAACTCGTCAATTGGCCCAGCAGTCGACGTAAACACACGACGAATAATATAACCATCGACTCGATCTCGGAGTACTGAATTCCATTAACGAGCTCAAAATTGCTCTCGAGCAATATACAGGAGGAGTGCGTTGGCATTAATACGAACGAGGTTAAGTCGGAATTTTCGTCGATTTAAAACTTTTCTTTTATTGAAAAGATAATTAAATTACCTGATCATTGGAACATTGATGATCTTTTATTATTCGATATGATCTTTCAGGGAATATTAAAATATTATAGCTCTAAAAAATGTGAAAGAAAAGAAATAAAAACTCGATCGATAATTGCTTCGACTTTCGTTCGGTGAGACAGCATTTCAATATTTTCCACGAAAATTTGAATTTTTTTGATTTACTCTTACCGCGTAGTTGCGAAAGAAAGTTTAATTCGTACGCTTGAGTGATCGCAATCAAAAACCGTCGAGTGCGGGATTCGGGAGCTGAACACCGAAATCGAATCGAAATAACGAGTCGGAATTCGAACTGCGCGAAGCGCGGAAAATGCGGAATAGCGCTCGAAGAAAAGAGATGAGGGAAAACTTTAATTGACCCAGTTTCACGGGAAAGAGAGAGAGAGAGAGAGAGAGAGAGAGAGAGAGAAAATATAGCAAGAGGACGGTAACCTACGGAATTGACATAACGATGACTCGATTTATCCATTTCGCGAGTCCTTTTTTCTCATACTACGAAAGCAGAGTCTCGAGCAAACTGCGTGAGGTCGCAATTTTACGGCGCAAATATTTCTTCTGGCGCGATCGAGTTTGCATTTTCGCGGCATTTCATTCTCGCGGTGAACGAGCTCAAAATACATATTTTGTTTAAAATTAAAATCTGTAAAATCGTAGACTTTCTAGTTTATAACATTTATTAAAACTTAGCGTTACCTTTAAAAAAATAACGAAACTGTTCTAATAAAATACACAGATATTCATTTAATTGGGTGCATCCAGTCGACGAGGTTACTCTCGGCTCGGTACAGAAATGAACGAAACGAGCAGGAATTCCCAAATTGCGAGAGTCGAAAGGGTGGAATTGCTCGTTCCGGTCCGCGCTGATGGAGAATTCGTGTTTCCCAAGCTGTATTAGCGGTTTTTCCCGACGCGAAACAAATTTTCCCAGCGATACGAGTCATTCGGAATTTTCGGTATACGCTCAAACCCCGCTTTGTTTGAACGTTCCACGCGATAAACAGCAGCGCGCGGAGCGCCAGACGTGGGACGGACGCAAATGCTAATTTACTGGCGGATCGCGCCGCTGAGACTCGGCGAAAGGGCTCTTCAGGCCTTTTTTCAACGTTCCCTTTCTTTTCGCTGAATCTAGAAGTAAACACGCCTACTGCGTGTATAACGAGACGTACGATGAAATACTTTCGACTATTAGCGCTTCTGTTTCAACTGTTGTTAACAAACTATAATTTAAAAAATTTGTAGGATTTTAGTCCTCTCGCAGAAAGTAGAAAATATCCAAACAGAATTTTAAAAAAACCGCAGAAAAATTGAATGTCAAAAATAAATCAATACCTGTCCTCTCCAGAAAGATCCATCGATCAATAACAAATCGTTAGAAATTTCGTTCTCTATCTGGAACGAAACAATGTAAACTACGTCCAGAGGAGTTTATTTTAACGCATAAAACGGAACTCTCGCGCACAGGTGGTT
Organism: Goniozus legneri; assembly: GCA_003055095.1. Lineage (NCBI taxonomy): Eukaryota > Metazoa > Arthropoda > Insecta > Hymenoptera > Bethylidae > Goniozus > Goniozus legneri. The sequence goes on along the minus strand of NCVS01000519.1, from coordinate 21,275 downwards.
CGCGTTATTCCGAACACGACTCGTGTAACAATTAAAAAGGGATATAAATTAAACGAGACAGGTTCATCGTCGTGTCTCGTCTCGCAGATAGAAAAACAGCGGAGCTTTTTGTAACGGGAAATTAGAAAGAGAGGGAAATAATCTGAACAGCGAGAGAGAGAGAGAGAGAGAGAGAGAGAGAGAGAGAACAAATCTCAATTATCGCGCTTTTATTAGAAATCCTGGCCTGGATGGGACCTTAACTCGAAATAGGAACTCGAATCGAACGCTGATTGACCTAGGAACTATTCGATTAATACCAAGTTTTTTTTTCGCTATCTTTCTCTCTCTCTCTCTCTCTCTCTCTCTCAATCACTCGCTCCCCGCATCTTTCTTATTTTCATTCCATTTGCGTTTAATTTTCAACCCGGATTGACCCATACGAGTCTTCGTCCGTATCTCTCCCTCTCTCTCCCCCTCGCTTTCTCTGTGCAAACAAATAAAAAAATTCTCTCCCCAATCAAATCTCGATACAATTAAATTGGGAACAGTACGGCGTATGGAAGCACTTTTGTGTACATAGACTGTTCGAGTTGACGCGCTCGCATCGTCGATATCCAATAAACGACAATTCGGCGCGCAATCGGCTATGAAATTCCGGCTGTACGAAATAGAGAAGGTGGAAAATGCGCGCGGCTGCCCTGGAAATCTCGATAGAAAAACCGAAAAAGAGAACGAGACGGGAAATATTTTTTCCTCTTGCGACCCAATTGTGCATAAACAAAGATTGTGTGCTTGGATAATTGGTTTATCGGCCAGGATAATTCAAAGAGAATCGTTAAAGAAAGGGAAACGAATCTGGAATCCTATCGATCCTGCGATTTTTTCTATCGAGGTCTTTATTTGTTTGCGCTGCGGAAAATAAAAATTCAATTGTCTTCAATTTTCTATAAATGTTTGAATATTTTTATTAATAGTTAACAAGCGATTATTAACAATAATAATCATCTATTATTTATAATAGATGATCATTTATATAAATAAACATTAATATTAATTTATTATATTATGTATGATATTCAATATATACTCTCACGCAAAATTTAATTCATAATTAATTAGATTAACTGCAATATTAATAATAATAATATAATTCGTATTTTTTAAATTCCAAGCGATTTTTGCGTTGTCGATATTTCAATCGTTTGCAGTTCAATACAAACGACTGCGTTCGAGCGCAATTGCTATTTCGAAACAAGAAGGAGGCTACATACGTATGTAGGACTCGATACGAGTCCACAGAGTTTGCAACAGCGAGGATATATTCCCGACTCTGTTTAATAATCGCACAAGTAGAGTAAAACGCACAAAATTTAATGACGTGCCTCCTCGCATCAACTGCGAAATGAATTCATGATTGTCGGGAACTTCCGAATTTCGAACGAAATAAGCGAATCGTATAAAAAATAATGTTTCGGTAGTATTAAAATATAAACATTCAGTTGATCCAGTGAGATTTTCATCTCTAATACACTCTGAAGATATTCAAATTTTTCTCCCAGTATTTTGAACATGAATCTTAGTTAAAATTTGCAATAACAGAAGATTCGAGGGTCGTCTCGAGAAATTCAAGGCGTACTCGCCCATCGAGGATTATGCGATATTTTTGCATAGGAATGACGCTGTAACGCCGAACGAGAAGCAGAAACGGCGCGTTTAATGTATCAATTTGAGCTCACCGGCAGCGGGCGCGCGCCTGAATAACAAATTTCGCTACCGAACGCGAGCGTGAGTACGTCATTGGCGGATCGGAAAAGGAAGATCGCTGCCTGCAGGACTTAAAGGAGCGTCGAAGGATGATTCATTGCGACGCGACTGGCATGAATAAACGAACGGAGCGGACTCGCGAAATCTGCCACGTCCGTTTTCGCTGTCCGGCGAACTCTTCTCGCTGAAATTTTTCCTTTCTTATTAAATTCGTTGTAACGAGATTTTTTAATATCCAATGAAACTCGTCTAGAGGCGGAATTTGAATACCGTATGGAATGATGATTAACTAGACTTTGTAATATTAAGAAGATCTTGGGACTGAATTTGTTAAATTTAAAGGAGTAACGTGAATTTTTATGATTACAAAAAATATTAAAATAAAATAAAATTTAACATTTTCATAATTTTAGTCTTATTCGGACAAGTCATAAGTAAATCTTATTTTTCGACTTGGGTAGCAATGCGAATAGTTTTACGATATCGTGTAGAATTCATTCAGAGGCTAAAATTTTGAATAATAAGAAGATAAATCTTATTCGGGGCATCGATAGGATTGAAGCTTCTTTCAGCCCCTCCCTTTCTCCTTGGCCATTCACGAAGTGTCTAGAAATGCAGAATCCATCGTGCGAAAGGTGCTCGCGCGGGGAATACGAATATATCGAATCCCGCGAAATCCCTCGGAATGCCTCCGTGGGATCATCCAAAACCGAAAGGAATTCTCGTTGGCTATGCGAGATGCCGAGGAGAGAAAAATTCGTAGAGTTACCGAAAATCTTTGAAAAAAAAATTGAGTAGCCGATAATCGACGACGCTAATTCGTATTCTGGTGGTAAACTCTTGCGAAAAATTTACGGTCGTTAATCTTGCGCGGACGTAAACGAGCGATTAACGCCAGAATAATATCGGTAATCGGTAACTAGCGAGATTCGAAATATCAGTGAAAACTAGTTGCTTGTTTGGTATTCAATTTAACGCGGAAGTCGATTCAGCGGTGTGAGCTCTTATCTTTCGGATAAGAGCGCGCAGAAAGGTGGGAACTAATTAAAAAGAAGGATACGTCCTTATCCGAGGAAATTATTGCGAGCACGCGTGTACTCTTTTTGGCGATATGCAAAAATTCCCCTAACCCGGATTTTTTAGGTGTAAATATTTATCGCGGATTTCGTAGGGAGAGACGTGACCCTTCCTCGACTAGAAGTGCGTCAGTTTGTCGCGATTTCTCGATGAGTTTCTGTGCTCGGTTGTTTCGGGTCTACCAAATTTTTGATCAGGTTTGTTAATATTTTCAGAAATTTTTAAATAATTTAGTTTTTCATAAAACTGAGTGCGGTAAAGGTGATCTCGAGGTACATTCGGCATAAGTTTACATACCAAGAGTTTGTTGAGGGAATGGGATCGAACATATGGCACGTTAAATTCGCCCGAACAATCCCAGATTAACCCCTAGTAATCAATCAGCTTAAGGCAAAACGATATACTCTCAAATCGTCTAAAAATATGACGGAACTACCGAACCGCGAACTCGGTTCGTTTTATCTGCCACGGACCCGATAAATGCTACTGTGCAGTGATTTTTCACTCTTTCTCTTTCTTTCGGCTTTATTCACGGGGACCGTGATGTATTATATCTCGTCGATGGCGTTTCCCGCCAACCGATAAATTTTCGCTCGGTTTTTTTGCTCCCTTTCTCCTTTTTTCTCACCACACAGTCTGGTGGCACCTAATCCGTTCGGCCTAGGAAAATAATAAATTTTGCCACGGACCGGTGAGACCGCCTCTCCTCCGCTCTCAAGGTCGAACGGTGTTTGACCCACGCACGAGTTTCATACAGCCAGAAAATCCTTCCTACCTCGGTAATCTCCGGAATTAACGCGTAAGACCGGTCGATTTATTACACGAGTTTCTTCATAACCCGCGCATATTGATTTACGCGAGTTTCTGTGAAAAATTGCGGGCTGTACTTTCTCGTACTGCGCGTCGGAATCGATTATCTTTTTTCTCGCCGTTAGAAAAAGTGATCCATATCAATAATAAGCGCATAATGGAGCTGATTTTTCGATACGACGAAAGTGATCGATATCAACGATAATGCAGGCGGAAAACTCGACTCTATTTTTTCCGATGTAGTTTCTATTCTCTGTACCTGATAATTCATGTTGGACAGAACAATTTTAGTTTCGATTTTCGAGAAACGCTAACTTCGTGCTCGTGGTATACCGAAATATAAATACGATCGAATAGTCTGTCCGTGAACATCGATAGAGTAAGAATGGAATTTCGATAATAGACTTTTTCGTTCGATGTCGAATTTGTCTAGCACATTCTCCGGGGCTTCTTCGGCGATTCTGACACGCGTCTGACGTCTCGCTCGTTTTCTCCCCTTTTTTTTACGCCCTCCACGGCATATAGCCAGTCGTGTCGCGCTCGAGTAAACGTCAGAAGAGAGAACGATCGATTGTCTTCGTGAAGCGCGCCCTTGCCATTTGGTCGGGAATGGCTTCGCACCTTGGCGGGAAGAAACTTTTAAGAAAATTGCTGGGAGAGTGTACGTTACAGTCAATGATAAAGTAGGAGTTTCATATAACGTCGAGTTATTCTTGAAAATTCCGAAACTCGACTGTCCGTCCGTAAAGTACTTTGCAAAGTTCACCGAAATTTCCGAGAGAGAATCGATGAAATATGGAATGGTTATTCGAGTTTGTCCTGTGTCATTTTTGGTTTTGAGTCGAGCTCGTTGAATAAGAAAGACGATACCAGTTAGAATTTGTACAAAGAAGAATTTATAAAGTTTTCAACTACACTGCTGGTAAAATATTTTGTGGGTATTTACCATTCTTTCTCTCGCATTCTGTTCTATTTTAGATTCTTAGAGAAATACTAAATTCTCGTTAAAATTTTTCCGAGTGCAAGGAAGAATCGTACCGTGAATTTTAAGACAATGAATTCTCTCTCTCTCCTTCTTGATGGCCGTAATTAACTCGTTTCGCGCATCCCGAACACCAACGACATCCACGAAACCCTACCTTTTTGTATAATTTTCATTTCGACGCGCGTATACCTCTGGCAATCCCGGCGTAATCTGCATTCGAAATTGCGTTTCCGACGCCGACTTTTGTACGTCGTGGGATTATAATATTTCGCTCTCGGTAGTCTGGAACTGGAGAAAAAAATTTCACGAACGAGGAAAAAGTGCTTTCCACCTCCGCCGCTTCATGGTTTATGCGGATAGTGAGAGAGAAATGTATATACACAGGCACATACACAAACAGAGCGAGCGGGAGAGAGAATACGTTCTTTTAAAGTAATAGTGACGATCTCGCTCTGTTTGCCTTCCACAGACTCAGACAGAATTTCACTCCGCCACGGAAAAGTGAAATATATGTTTTTCTTCTATTCTCTTATTCACTCACTCCTTTTTTATTCTCCATTCTGTCTCGTTTTTAAACGGCCCGTAAAATTTTGTTTTATGCATTGCATATTCTTCTTCCACCGAGGAGGAATCCCTTTGTTGAGAAAGCGAGGTAAAAATTGATAACATGGCTATTCGTTGTTATTTTCCAACATTTGTTCTGGTCAATGTGTAGAAGCAACGCATTCGCTGATACAAGAATGGGGTGTAAAATTTGTTTTAGAGATATTCGAAAACTCGATAACCCTAATTATCATTTACTATTTCGTTCGCTCCCACACTTCGGAGTTTTTATCGGAACTATTGTAATGAAATAAAAGCGGAGCGATAATTCGAATTCAAATAATACTCGTTACAAAGAGTTTACATAATATATTTTGCACAAACGATAGAATCAATCTAATCTAATCTCGTTCGTGTGTTTGCGTTCAGGTCGGGCTTGCGATTCAACGAGTCAACGAGGCTCGTAGTCATCAATGAAACCATTTGACCGACAAAACGATCCAATTTAAGAGGAAGTTAGCGAATCGAGTGTTTAGCCGCGAATCTTGATTCGTAAATTCCGAAAACGTCTTCCCCCGAATAAAATTCAGAAAATATTTTGTCTCGAGACACTTCGATTTGATTTCAATCCCGGCGCAAGCGGTGTTAAAAATATACTACATTTACGGCTCGCACTCGATTCGCCGCGTAATATCGCGCCGTAATAAGCTTTTAACGACAATTTACGGTCCTCTCGTCGGCATAAATAACACCGGCTGTGTACGCATCTCCGAGTGCGCTATGCGAGACTCCACCTCAGCCAGGGGTTAGTCTCACCCGGTCTCTCGAGTTATAAAATTTAATATAAGAACTCGCGAATATACTATATTCCGGTGGGGAAGGAGAAGAGGAAAAAAAAAATAATAATAGAGACGAAGCGAGAGAAGGCGCTAGACTCGCCAGCGAGATAAAACGACCTCGTTGCGAGTTTATTGTGCTCGAGGCACGCGCGTGTTACGCAAACGCGTTCGCTCTCCATTCACGAAAAAAAAAGAATACAAGGGCCGTCGACCATCTCGAAATTCGCTCGCGTTTTCCAATGTCCCGCGAGCGAGCTCTGATTTCATTTGAAATTTAGATGCCGATTCGCTTACCCGTACGCGAGTTTCGCTCCCGGCAAAGTCGCGGGCATAAATATTCAGTCCTCCGCGGAGCAACGACGTGAATTTTTGCCCCGCGAATTTATACGCCGATCCGCCAAAATCCGCGCTCATTGGGCTAAATATTCATTTCCACGAATAAATATTTCGGTTATTTTGATTTTCGAGAGAATGCAACGGGGCAAAATATTTATCCGTTCGTCCTTCGCCGTGTTTTTCTTTCATTTTTTGACCCTGAAAACTCGCTTTTCTTTGATCTGCCGATATACGCACGGAAAATTCGATTTAAATTAGTCTCGTGAGTCTTGTGTGAACGTCCGAAACAGAATAAATAAACGCCAATTTTATTCCACACCGAAGGAGGAGTATATACAATCCAAATGAAATATTAATCGTATCAAACTTGAAAAGTTGTTATTTGAAAAATCATAAACGTAATTTCATTCCACTAAACAAATTTCTAATTATCAGAGAAAAATAAATTGAATGAGAATCGAGTTGAGCCATCCATCGATAGGCTTGGTCCAATAAAACTAGCCTCAGGATTAATTTTCAATTCGCGAAGGCCCATCTTGATTTACGTCCAGTCGGTTATACTCCGCAAGAGTGACCTTCAACTTCGGGGGAAGGTCGCAAGCTCCGAAGTGGCTGGAAATAGAAGCAGGGTCCAACCTCCGGAGAGCGTTCCCTTTCAACGAGAAGACAGAAACTCCGCGGTGTTGACAACTATTACCCACCATTCGTCTCCCTCATTGTCCCATGTGTCTCGACGAGCTTTCACGCGGCCGCGAACGTTTTCCTCCACCCAGAAAACCCGTCGGACGAGTCCCACGGATTTTCGCTCATCGAGATTTATAACACAAGATTTTGTGGTTGTTGATTCGGTTCATTCGAGTTCACATAGCGAAGCTGTCACGTGCTTTTGATTTTTTGTAGGATCTAAAAAAAACAACGAAAACGTGTATGAATTGATAGTTTTTCAAGAGAATTGGAATTGACAAACATTTTCAACATTCCAAGCCGTATCGATCGTATCATAGCGTTCTTGTGTGGCCTCGATTATTGACCATACCATTGATCGGTAGTAATGGTAGTGGATACTAATGGCATTTCCCCAACCCATACATGTCCTACGACTGCTGACGTTTCGATGATGGTTGTTGCACAGCTCGCTACATAACAACTGACGTTGTTTGACTAGTCGCTAACTCGCTACAGACTCGAATCACGCGTTCTCCAGACTAGTACTATCCGTGCTAATGACAAAACAGAAACAATAACAGGGATAATTACTCGCGGCTATAAACACAGACGCAACATAATAGACTGGAATATAATGGATGTCCTAGAGAGGTGGGAGAACATTCGAGAGAGCGAAAGAACAAAACTTCGAACTTCTATAGATAAGGCGCAAGAAATTTACACAAAGCATAATTTTTTTCCTTGAAAATAATTCCTTTCTTCCGATCTTTTGTTGAAAAAATCGACATCTCATGGAATCGTATCTCGAGCGAGAAATCATTTAGATTAGAATCGGCTCGTTAATTAATTCGAATTCTTTATAACGAAAACTTTTTAATTAACAAAAGCGGGGGCGACAAGGGAAAAAAGAACGAACTGGGAAAGCAGAACAGTTTTAATTATTCGAATTTACGACTAGCTGGTAACGTCCGATAGTTTTGTAGAAATAGACGAGAAGAACAGTATTTCAACTCGCTGTTTGTATTTCTATTTTTCTCTCGTTTAATTCCCGTAATAGAACGATAAATACTACCGAATACTGGCGGAAAAGTTGATCATTCGATGTAAATTCGAAACGAATTACTCTTTACAAACGAGACATCGAGCGTTGAAAAATACTATTAGAAAATTAGTCGATCGAACAATTTCGTCCCTGTGTGGTTTTTGGAGTATAAATCGTACGTCTGGTAGAACCCCGTACGGAAAAAAGTATATTTGATATATATTTGAAATATATATAGAATATAGTTAAAAATATACGCTGAATATATTCTGAAATATATTTCAAGTATACAAAATTTGCCGCTTTTCGTATATGTAAAATATATGTGAAGTATAAAATTTATATATAATAAATAATATATTTTACTTATACTGATTACGTATATCCTACTTATATCTTCACTATGTTTTAGATATATCTTAATTATATTGTTTCTCCATATTCAAATTTATTTTTTTTCATTATTATCATAAGAGAATAACTAAACTTTTAAAACAGAACTTTTTTATTATAACAATAAATATGAACTATTATTTACAACACAATAAACACTTATTCCGAATCGGACGCGTAATTTTGACCGTCAGGAATGTTCTGAAATAATGAAAGAAATCCTTTAGCTTGAACGATTTATTCTGTACAAATCATGTTGATCTTACATTTGTAGCATCTCCTGGAGAATTCGTGTTCTCTCCATATTTTTTCCTAAGCCCAGTTAATTTATTATTGATGGCTATCCGAATCGCGCCTTCACTGAACGCCTCAGAGAATTTGGATCTTACTGTATCTGCATTATTATTATTATTATTATTATTATTATTATTATTATTATTATCATTATTATTATTATTATCATTATTATTAACATTATATCCATCATCAATTACTTACTCATTAGAATTTGGAGTTTTTTCGGATCTAATGGCTGCCGAATTACATTACTATCTTTTTTAATTTTACTCGTTCCACCTTTTAAATTACTTTTTAAAAGTACATCCAATGGGAACATTGCCGTCAATAAAACTAACGCCATATGGGTGGTGCTAGTTTTTGTTCCAGCCGAAAACCACTGGTCTTCAGTAATAAATACTCCGCTACCTCGTTCAAGTTCAATCTAAAATAGTTTAAGAATTAGTTTTTTCTGTTGCTTCACCAAAAAATCGATTTGTGTACATTTACCTGTTTTGAAATCTATTTTACCGATTCCTTATTTAAAACACTGGGCTTCGCTTGTAAATAGTATTTCCATCCTCCTGCAACAATCAATAATGCGTTCGCAAATAGTTATGGCCATGCGATATCTGCTACAATTTGTATTAGAAACAGAAACTTTGTATTCTCTAAAAGAAGTTTCTTTTAATATTCATTTATTAACACACCTTCCCAATAGCGTGAAATCATGGGGTCCGCTTTGGACTCACAGTATGTTTATATATGAAAATTTCAATCACGAATTGAAAGAATTTGTTAAAAGCTCTCAAGCAGTTGCTCTTCAAATATGTGACAATTTTCGTTTTAAATGTGCCTTAATGAAATTGTCCAATATATGTAAGCCATTTCTAACGGAAAATCAACAAAATTACTTGAGTAAAATCTGGAATGAGAGAAAAAATAATCATATAATTTCACTAAAAATTGATTGTGTATCTGTTATTGGAAATCCATACTTAATTTCTGAATTATCCCGAACTCACATTTTAGCTTTTCAAAGAATTAATTGTAACATAGAATTTCCACAAACTGTACAGTACTATCATAAAATAATTGTAAATAACTTTGTCGTACACTCAAAGTCGTACAAAAAAATGAAAATACGTCAAAATTTCACCGTATTATTAACAGATTTTGAAATTTTTGAAATTGAATCGTTCTTAATTGTAAATAATAATAGTCTAAAAGAATGTTATGCTATTGGTAAATATTACTGTAAATATAATAACACCGTTTTTCATGTTCCTTCGAATCATATGACATTTTTAAGTGAAAAATGTAATGACACGGCCGTTGTAAATACAAAGTTTATAAAAGAAGTTGTAACAATTTTACACATTCCTTCAACTTGTATTCTGGTAGCTTGTAAATTCCATAATCATTATGAATTGATCACGTAATCTTTGAAGTAAATAAATAACATATTTACACCTGACTTGCCTTGTATGTGTTATTTTTAGTCGATTAGTCGTTTCAGTTCATAATATAGAAATCAAATACATTATTCACAAAATTTCTATACCATTTCACTTCACTGTAAACTTTCAATATCAACTATGGCTTTTCTCAAATAAATCGTACTCACTAACGAGTATTGAGTATCATATCGTAATCGTACGTGTGTTTGTCGATAACCCCACCTACACACGCACACCCACTCGCACTGATCGCCAGATTTACAATGAATCGGCGCGCACAACACGGTGGCATTCGCAAATCGTCTTTATTATTATATTCTTCGATTGATGTTTACCACATTAAGATTATTATTCCTACTGCTGAATTATTCTGCTTAGAACAAAAATGATAAACACAACGTACTCGTAAGTATCCAAAAATCATAATAAATATGTACTTTTACACTTATCTTTCTAAAAAGACGTAAGTGTAAATATTATATTTCAGTATTATAAATAATTTATATGTATGATCATATATATATTATTTATAATAAAATTGAGTATATTTCTTCACTTATATTCTGCGTATATTTTTTTTATATCGAAATTATAAAGTACGTATAATTATTACATATAAATAAACAATATATTGAGGATATATATTCTTCCTTATAATCTCAATATATAATATTTATAAATTAAATATATTTGAAACTTATAGTTTAAAAAATATATTCATAAAATGTATTCTAGCATACATTTATTATATACGCCGTATAAAAAACATATATTTCACATATATAGAAAATATAAAAAATATACAGCGTATATTATTAAATATATTTTACCTTATATTTTTTTCCGTACAGGACGAGTGACAGTCCCATTTCGACGACTTCGGATTTCCCGCTTATCCTCCCGTTGCGTTTCTATTCTTCCATAATAGAGCACGGTCGAGTAGGATCCGGTGGGATTTAGCTCCGGTAGTTGCGTCCTCACCCTATCCGTCCCTTCGCGGGCTTTCCCTCTACTTTTCCGTGAGACGCGCGCCGGGTGTCGCGAGCCAAATGGCAAAGCCGAGTCCTTCCCGCATCTAAAAATACACACGCCACACTCTCGCGCCCCTGGAAAACTCGATATTCCTTGGGCGTCCGCGAGTCTCGTCATTTCTCTCGCTCTCTCAATTCCGAACCCCATTTCGCTCTTACGATAAAACGATCCGGGATTGCCGATATTGCAGAGGGCTGTTTATAAAACGAAAATAATAGTTTTGTTCTCTCTCTCTCTCTCTGTCTCTCTCTCTTTAGATGTTTAATTGAATCGAACGGTATCGGAGAATGTTGTTGGATTATGAATAATTTCAAGTCTTGAATACAGTTTTTTGGACACAGAAATTTCGATAGCAGAAACTCTGCCAATGATATTAACGTCGAGTAACAAAAATTCCAAAATACGAAAATCTGATGGCATTCGCCGAAAACTGTTTGTACACATTTTTCATTGCTACCGGCATCAACCTCGATGAAACTCGCGACGCGATGCATTGTACGCCAGACTGGTGAATAATTATTCAGGCGTGTGATATGGAATTGGCGAGTGCGCGCGGAAATTCCAATTTAACCGCGGAACGAAAATCGGGAAGAGGGGGTTGGGGGCTGGTGGCGGGACAGGGGTGAGGTTTCGCGTAATACGCGACATCGGCGTTAGGTTAACAGCGAAACACGGCTGAACATATTATTTACCCTCGCGGAACGGAGAATTGTGGTTCTGGCTACTCACCGAAAGGTCAATTTACCAACCCCCATGTCTCGAAAACCAATAGTTTTATCAATAGTAGTCTCTGAATTTTTGAACTAGGGGAACACGTTTTTCGTTTTTCATAAATTTACTTTGAATGGAATCCAATTACGACTGTTTCGTTGTGAATTTAGTTATAATATATCGTTAATTGAAATCTTATTCAATTAATGAAATATTGAATTTTGTTTTCGAGCTTGTATTTCTCATTTTTTGCTTAAAATATTAATTGTTGAAAATTCATCAGCCACCCGTGTTTTACAAAAATACAACACGAAAATACACGTCGGTACACAGAAAAAAAGGATGACTTGAATCAAGAAATATATACTTCGTTCAAGAGAGTTATGCGGAAGAAAAAAAAATTCCGTCATCAAGAAAATAATTTCTCCATATTAGTAGAAAATTAAATTCTTAAATTGAGAACTTTTTTTCTTGAATCAAGATTTTTTTTCTTGGTTCAAGTATTACCATACTTGAACCAAATCTATCTTGTTTTATCCTAAGATAATTATTTCTCAAATAACAAAAATAGTTTAAAAATAATAATAATAAGTAATAGTTTCTTGAATGAAGAATATATTGACTTATTCAAGGACACACGTTCTTGGATCAAGAAATTCACAAGTATTGTTTTTAAAATTTATTTCTTCATTCAAGAAGGAAAAAAAGACTTGATATTGGAAAGTTTATTTCTTCCGCATGACATTCTTGATTCAAGTAATCCTTTTTTTCTGTGTATACAACGTAGTTCATGAATGAGATGTAGTCAGACAATTTGAGACTACGTCAATGGAGTTTTATTATGTTAAACGTTTCGCATTTCTATCTGCCAATTCAATGCACCTCTTTTCTGAATCGATCCATTTTCGGTTCTCCATGAATGGCCGAGCCACGAGCGATTCACGCGATTCGCCTATAGGTAGAAGAAGAATGAACGAAGATAATAGAAGAACTGAGTATAAACACGTGATTCCAATGGAAATCGATCTCTCGTTCGAGAATTCGAGAGAAGACCCAATTCCAGGAGATACCAAAAATAAATCACCAATTTTGAAAGGTTCATCCAACTGTCCTATCTGCACTCAAAAAATTTCGGTTCGATTTATCTTTTACTGTTTATCTTCGTTAAAAAGAATTCAGTTGTACAAAAATAATATAGAATGAAAGTTTTAGGAACATACTACATTCATTCTATATTTTTAATATACATTATTTGTTAGTAAAAAATAACCATTCGTTTGAATTTCGAATTTGACAGATTTCCAATAAAAATATTAATATTCCAGTGTAAATATTCCAGGATATAATATAAAAAATAAAACAAAACCCTCTCTCTCTCTCTCGAAAAGCTGTAAAAACGATATCAGGAATTTTTTCAAATGAATATTCCTATACAATGATTCAAGCCAGTCACCCGAATTCCAAGGCTTCTCTCATTTCGTTTTACGCTTCATGGATCCCGACGGATGAGGAAGAGAGATAGAGAGAAAAAGGAAGGGGCGGGGGTGGAAAAAAAGAGGACTCGGTCGAAAATTCCCTTCTTCTATAATGAGATGCTGAATCGTCGGTGTGTCTCACAATGGATATAATACCCGAATCTGGCGTAACGATGACGCATTCCGTGCACGTTCCCTGTTCATTATCCTGAGGGGTGGGGAAGTGCGGTTGATCGATTCTCGCCCTTATTCCGTTGATCTAAATTTCACGAGAATTTCGCATAATTAGCACGTCCATCGACTGGTTTTAAATTCGAATTTTTCATTCTCGCTCTAACAAGCATACTGGGAAGAAGAATTTGTGATATTAGGCATATAAATATTTGTAAGACTGAAAATTTTGTGTCAAATTCGAAACGAATCAGCTGTTGAGACTGGTTCACTCAAACAATGTGAACACGATTATGAATCATGTGAACGTTGATTCATCCTCTAACGAGTATATTGGGAAGTAAAATTTGTGATATTAGACATTCAAATATTTATACGATTTTTCAATTGAAACTATAATACAATAATCGGACCAAATAGAACAATCTATTGAGCGCTTTAATTTCAATTTTGGACGAAAATGGGGGGCCAGCCTTTTTTTGGTTTTTTTTGAGTTTCCTCGATAATTGGTACGAATTTTTTTAATAAAAATTCGGAATAATATAAAACAAATGTAGAACAATACAAAACAATTCAAACAAAATTTTAATTTCAAAAAACAGGGGCTAACTTCGAGGACTCGATTCAGACAGTGCTACACTGTATCGGTGAAAAAATTAATGAGATTTTAACCGATTCGGTTTTAGAGAGTAGGAATTTCACGGTGGGTGGTACATGATTAATCGAACAACGAGTCGCTGGATTCGCTCCGGGCCCACCAACGAAGATTCTAATTGCCGAGATTATCATTTGAACGAATGATAATTCGCCGGAGGCACGATAAGAGGCCGTATTTCTCGCGACGGGATTTCCCAGCCAACGGGAGTTCCGTGTGTTACCAGAGGCTCATAATCCTGAACGATTGCCGCCTAGCGCTTGAAATATATATATGTACGTTCTCTGAGAACACCATAGATTACGTCTCTCCGATTTATCCAAGATTACGTGTTTATCAAAATTTTACTTCTGCCACGAAACGTTTATAAATATCGATGAATGCGGTTTTCGAGTCTGGTTCGTTTTATCAATACCGAGAAGAGAAATGGCGTTTGACCACTCGGATGAGAATAACGAGTATAAATAAACAAAAGCACGATATATCGAATTTTGACTCGAGTCACTCCACAAAATTGATAAGAGGACGTAATGTTTATCATTCTCTCGAAACAAGCCGATAAAAATTCGCGGCTCTTCTATTTGGTGGTCACTGATAAGTTTGGACTAAGGTAACCCGGAATATATTCTTAAAAAATGATACAAATTTACTAATTTTGAATATTTTGTTACAAAATACCATTTCATTCTATCGATATTGAAAAAATAGTAAAATTCTCATAAATTCGGTTCGAGAGAGATTGGTAAACATTTTCTTTACTATAAATTTAGAGCTCTTAAAATCGAGATAAGGTTGTCCCGTGTCACCGAAAGGCGCACGAAGAGCGAAGGAGATTATTCTAGGAAAACTCTTGGCAGGAAATCGTCCTGAATAATGAAACGAAATGTTAGGCATCCCTGGAGTCACTCTCGCTATAAAATGGACGGAAGGTGGCCGAAAACGATCGAATCGAATCGATATACGACCTTTGAACACGTCGAGCCACTTTCGTCAATCGAACGACATATACGCGCGAACAATGAGTATTGAAATTTCTTCGCTGAGACATCGGTAGATAAAATTATGCTTATCGATCTAAACTTCTAAATATAAAAGTTCTCAGATTAAAAATTCAATCAAACTAAATACTAGAGAATTTCTAGTCTTGTTGGGAGAGAGGCGATACGATATTAGAGTGAAAAAATTTCATTTCTCATTTTTTGTCTGCTCGGATTGTTAAAACGTAGTTTAATTTCTTTCCGCTTATTACCATAACCGACTACGGTGATTCGAAACACAGAGGCGATTTACGGACCGAACTCTTTTCGTCGTTACCTTATTATTACGAAGTTTACGGGCGCTGTTATTTACGATTTAGAGCTCGGTATGTATAGGAGTTCATAAAAGGTGCCTGAAAGAGAAAGAGAGAGAGAGAGAGAGAGAGAGAGAGAGAGAGAGAGAGAGGGAGAGGAAAGCCGTAAGAAAAAGACGAACGAACCACGATATGGTGAGTGTTACATTTCGAATTTCCACTTCTACATAAAATGCACAGAAGATTTTTGGTTGATCGCATTTTTCTTGGAAGAAATTATAGTTAATGAAAGGGTTTTATTCGAATTAATCGGTCCGATCGAAAGTGAAATGATGGATCGCTGACGAATCGGAGAAAGAACTTATCGAAATTCGTGTGACGAAGCGAGCTTAATCAGTGTCGATCGACAGACGATATATAAAACGATATGACATTAAGGCCGTCGCTGGGACGTTTGGCAAACAACGAATATCGACGGTTCTTTCTCGCTTTAATATCGTGATTTGCAATCTCGCGATGACAAGTCGCGCGCGTGCTCGAATATTAAAATCGTACGCGACGTCTGAGAGGCTCGAGAAAAAAGATAATTAGGTATATCATCACTACCGTTTCTACATCAGTTTAAATTCACTTTAAATTCCTTCATTCCTCTAATTTGAATGCGAGGTTAGTCATAACGCGAACGTCTATATAGACAACACGGAGGCTTGCAATTCTCAGAACCCTTTTTCCGAATCGAATGTTCGAACGCAGTGCCATTATTCGCGAGCTTGAAATATCGCCGCTCCGATGTGAGATCGCTCTTCGACATAGGAGAGTGACTCTCAATATTTCAGCCGTCGTGTGAAATTCCAATAACGCGCGGATGGTTAATTGCGGTATGACCATTCGCGAAAGGAACGAAATTGGAACGTGAATGAAGGAAAGTTGCATAAGTATTTTGTTGAATTTTTCATGGCATGTCTCAGCTCGATCGATTCAAAAAATTCACTTTATTGAGATATTATTAATATCGTTATTATCACAGAATGTTAAATTTTTTCAGTGAATTAACTTGACACGTTCGTAATAAAAGTTTAAAGTACGATGTCTGTATTATATTATTTATTGTAAAATATTTAACGCACGTTAACGTATTTAACATTGATTCTTGACTCGGTTATACGCTAGGAGATAAAGGGTCGATTCTCGTTCACCGAAAGGCCAAACGTTAGTTTTAACGACGCGCCTTTACCGCGCGTAACGATAAAGTAAGACATCGAATCGATAAAGCTTCCACTATCCTGTAACGCGAGGGCATAACTCCGTGCTGCTCCATCGAGCGCGATAATGGCAATTTCACGGCTGGCCAGTCTCACAGAAATTTTAATTTTCCCTGAAACTCCGATATATGCGTGTTCTTGAAAGTTATCTTCGAATCTCCGAGATCTTGTCTCGCAAAAGTTTTTGTCAATGCCGACGTCGATTCGAGAATTAAAGTTTTACATATTTCAGAAGTATTGCAAAATCGAGAAAATGATCAGATATTAAAAAATTTATAGCATCATACGTATCGTGTAACCGTATCAATTTTATCTTCTTCGCACTCCTTATTACCGATTCTCTTCATTAATATTCGAAAAATTAAGCAATCGTTTCGATACACCCAGTATAACATGTCAATGAAGCTATTCCGTCTGTCGATTCGATCTGTTTACGTTGCGGCACGTGTGCCTCGTATTGGCACAACTGATTATCGAAAAGTAAAAAACTCTTCATTCTCGTCTGCCTTCTTTCACACTCGAGAACGAGAGATAGAGGGAGAGAGAGAGAGAGAGAAAGCATTTACATAATTTTTTATTTCGAAATTCCATATTTCAATGCAACAAAGAAAATATCGATTTCCACGTTGCAAAAAAGAATTTTCAGTCGACGAAAAATTCTTTCCTCCCGAACGATTTTCTCGCTGTATCTCTCGGAAAATTCGAACAAAAGGTGACCACGTGCGTGCGCGATAAGAATGAAAAACGGACTCGATGGCGTTTTACGATCGTCTCGTGAAAGTGTTCGTATGAATTATTCATCCGATAATCGACGCCACCGATCGAAATTCTCGCGAAATAAAGGAGACTGTTGTGACGTCACATCTAATTATCAACGACGCTCGTCCACGCGAATAACGCGATTCCAATTTGGTATCTCGATTAGAAATTTTGCGGTGGGATAGTTATACGCACGAAATTCTATGGCAGACGTGAATATGCATATACAAGGTGTTCCGAATCGACGTTGAAAAAATAAATGGAACGAATATATCTTACATATCATTTTGATGTGTAATATTTACAATTTTTATCACATTTATATTTTATAACATATTTTGATAAACACATAAAATGTAAGAAATTGCAAATATGTCATTTTCTGAACCAAATATTTCATTGCGAGTAAATTATATTCGAGAGAATACTCTGCCAACTCTTTTTTTATCGTAGAAAGCCGAATGTGGAATTATCAAATTTTCAGAAACTCTGAAAGGGATTTTAAACTCCAATCGAGTCCGGACTTCGCTGCACGTCTACAGGAATTTCTAAAACAGTGGAACACGCGAAGCATAGTTTTCAGCAGAGAAATTAGTACTTGACAAACACAGTTAATTTCCGGGACACCCTATATGAGCGTTGGTACATTGTTGGAGAGTCGGAGGACCGTTTCCATGGGAACGGAAAAGCCGATCGGCGCTAAGAGAGCATATATAGTATACTATACATACACGCATCCTGTAACGTTTAAATACCAATCTAACTTGGTCGGTGCTCTCTCCACGACGTGTTCACGCGTGCAACCTACCGCGATCTAATTCGCCAAATCTCCTTTTAACGTACACTCTGAACTTTGCGCGGGATACATTAATTCACCTCAAAAATGAATTAGCCTTCTGTTGTTATATCATCGTGTGAAACTACTAAAAGAAAATCATTTAACCATCTCAAATTCAACCAATTTAATGAATTTTATTCAGTTATATAACATTTAAATAGAATTCTAATTCTAATAATAACATTTGCAATAATATTATATAAGTATGTCGCAATACATTTCGATATCACAAGTGAATATTCCATCTGTTCGTTACCTTCTGTTCTACGCGAAATATAAATTTGTATCAATTGCATCATACTCGTGGGGATTCATATTTATTCGAGATTTCGATAACGGGGTATTAGCCGTGCATCGCACGACCGACAATACGCCACGTTAATTACCGATCGTTTTCGATGGTAATGAGTGAACATACACGTACTCGTACATACGTAGTCACACATATAGAAGTTTTAATAACGTATGGAGAGGCTAATCTAAACCGTGAGTCGTAAACAGCGTTTATATACACGGCTGTTGCTTGTACGTTTTAGATCGTTAAAACCAGTACGATTGCACTCTTCGTGGAGTATTTCGAAATCGCTGCTACGAATATAAGTAATTAATAAATAATATTATTTGTCTATTATCCCATTTAAATTATTACATATTGATATGAATGCAGTATTATATTATACATTATATGCACGTATATGAAATATAATATTTAATATAATATAATATTAAATATTCTCAAATAACGATTACGATAATTTGCACATTGTTCATTTTTCATAAAATCGTCACTATTGTCGCGAGATAATATGTCGCGTAGATATAGCGAAGAAGAAAATTCCACGATTAATTCGTTCTTTTCAAGTACGGTGTCTAGCTGGCTAACATGCATATGGAACATTCGACGGATTGCATATGCAAGCCCGCAACGACGACTATTGACGGCCGTTCGACCCGAATTCAATTTCCAACGCCTTTCTTTTCTATTCCTCGGAGATTTTCGCGCAATCGAAATTTCCCCAAAATATCGCGATCGTGTTTCGTAATTATGAATTTCGACGAAAAATGTTGAGCTTATGGAATTTTCTTCTGTTGCAGGAATAAAATCGACCGACCGTGAATAGAATTTGAAATCCAAAGGGTGAGTTATTTTGTTATAAAAAAATATTTTCTCAGCCATTGTTGTAATTCAAACATTTCGCCGAATTACCAAAATACTCTTACGACGGTGTTCGAGTGAATATTTCGTTAATCTAATTACGTTTTTCTTTCGGTGTACACGAGTTCCTACTTCGGGGAGTGTATTTGCTACATACATAGCGTTAATTGTAATTTAAGGCTCGCTAAACCAATTCCACGCATCGGCTTTAACGTTGCACGTAGGTAACGCGCGAGTGCGTTCGGATACTCAGGTCGTGTACACATACCCTAATATATATATATATAATTCGCGTTAATACTCTCAACGTTGCACGCGTATAATCCCAACAGCGTACGAGCCAATTTCCTCCTCGATTACATCGAGATATCATTTTTCTCCGACGCTTTTCCACCGCAGAAATCCTCCGCGCACACTGCGACAATAAATTTGCGCACTCCGGCAATTTTCCCCTGCGAATTTAATGGAATTCAATACCGACTGTCTGGCTGAAATTTTTTTTTCTCATCGGATCGCGGAAATTTAGCGATATCCGTTCGTATCCGCGGTGTCGTCTAATTTCGAATCGCATAACGTGTTTCGTTGAAGTTATAGCGGCCAATATGGAATACGGCGAGTGCCAGCTGGAAAGCTGCTTGCAGATTCTTTCTTAATAAGAATATGAAAGAGATTTTCGGGATACGCGCGAAAATTTTTGTATCTCAGCGCTTTTTCTCGAGAATTTCATATCGCGATGAGAACGAAAAAGGAATGTCAGAATTTAGCGAGGGTATAAACAAATAAGTAACAATATATTAGTAAAAAAAATAATTGGTTCATAAAAAATTACGATTCTCCTGATTTTTCATGAAATTTGCGTGAAAAACGTTTCACGCTTGTTTAGATTTCGTGCCGAGTTCTCGACACACGTGCGACTCCGAGCATGCAAGTTCAAAAGAATGTGCACGAGATGAAAATTTTGAAATAGAATACAAGGTTTGCTTTAATAAAGAGGTAAAAATGAAAAAATCGAGCCAAGTCGGGGATTCTCGTCTCGAAAATTGTGACGTAATTGTCGGCCGACGAAATTCCATCCTGGCGCCGACACCTCGCATACCTGAGGCTCTTTATGCGCCGCATTCGAGCCTCCGTCGCGTTCCGTTTAGCGACACTTTCCTCTCTTTTTATTTTGTCCACCGTCCGGGAGACCATAAATCAGCACGCGCGCTCACGGGAACTTGTAACTTATAGAGTTGTTTCTTTAACGATCCTTGCGAGTGCAAAAATTCGAAGAAAAAAAAAGATTTTCTTCATGGAACGGCGCCTCTCCGGTCGAAAAATAAGCGCCGATCTCGACCTTCTCGTATCGAAGTTCTTTTAAGTTCTGTTGGACAGTATTAGTACTGATGAGTTCAGTGTACTGACGAAAAAAAAGAATGTATTGTTTTTTTCATATACGATTCCTTTTCTTGACTCTCTTCGTCTAAAATAACAGCAGTAGCTACGAGATCAGTTATATGAGAATATTTATTTTTATTTTTATATGGATCGAATTTTTTCTTTATCAGTGCACTGGACACTGATGATCGGTACTGACACAGTATATGTATAAATAAACCTCTAAATATTTTCTCAACTTCTACTTGACGTACTAATTTTTTCGCTGAATTTAACAAATCATTTCTAAGAAATTTATACATGGATAGAATATTCGAAGACGAGGAACGCTCTTGGCGTGTGTGAACTTAGCGTCTCATCTGTTGGAAAATCATT
>NCVS01000517.1:212927-220374 GCA_003055095.1 Goniozus legneri | reverse complement strand
TAGCATTTGCTGCCTCCTGCTACATAGCTGATCCGGCACTGGTCAGACCTTCCCCGCGTCTCTATCCACGACCCTCTTCCTTCTCTCTCCCTCCTCTCTCATTCTCGTTTACATCGACCTAACTTTTCCATTTTTTTTCTCCTCTCCTACCTCGTTGCCACCCAGCGAAATGGAATTTCGTTCGAAAAACTTTCTTATTTCGTCTCTATTCTCTTTTCGCGAGATAGAAAGAGAACGAGAGAGAGAGAGAGAGAGAGAAATTCAGTCTTATCTCAGTGTGTAGTTAGATGTAGCGTGAAGTCGATGGATCTCGGAGTCAACCCACCCTAGAAGCGAGCTCTGTTGCTCGACACGAGCGACGCAACCAATTACTTGGCTGAGTGCCTTTATTCTCGCTTAATTCTTATTTAATTTACCTTTTTTACGGCCGCGTGCGCTTCGATCGCCGGAAAACTAACGAAATGGAAGAAACGTCCTTTCTTCTCTTCCCCGGTCTGAGATATCTACGCTACTCACCGAATTCTATCTTCGATCACAAAGCGAGAAGTGAAATTGCTCCGTAAGTTACGAAAAGATCGGATATAAAAACGAAAACGACTTTTTACGATTCTTCATTGAATTTCACTAATTTAGAGCGAAATTCGAAGTCTACCAATTTCGATTTTTGTTTTCGACGTGGATCAGGGTAAGGGAAAAAAATTCGGTCTCGTTTTGGAGGAAAGGAACATCAGCGAGAGACTCGACGCGGTGAGAAAAACGACAGCATTGATCCTTCCGGGATGAAGCTGTTATTCCGGTGAACTTGTTACGTTATATTTATCAGCTCAGCCCACACGAGACGGTTCATACGCAACGCCTCGATGGGGCTTTATCGCATTTCGCGAACGCGACTGTCGCGCCCCTTCGCACGTTTCCAGATGAAGTCACTGTGCACATCCTCGAGACAGTACGGCAAACTTGTCCTGTTAAATTGAACTCCTTGAAAAATTTCTGAATTCGCGGCGAGAGAAAAAATATCGAAAAAATCTGTTGTACGTGCTAAATCAAATAGCGAGAGGATCTCGAAGGAATAAACTCGCCGCGACCCTTCCTGGATGTATATTTCGTTTGATGATTTTCTCAGACGTCTCTCTCTCTCTCTCTCTCTCTCTCTCTCTCTCTCTCTCTCTTTCTCTCTCACCCTCTTCGACCCGGGAGGAAGAGAGAGTGAGAGAGAGCTTATTTTTTAATTTACGAACAATATGTCGGGGCGCGAACCCGTAGTGTTTACACGCCGTTTTAAAGTTATTTTAGAATCACCGCTCGATGTACTCGCGGTGATGGGGTGAGTACAAAATAGACGAAGGGGGTTGAACCGCCGACCTAAAACTGTGGGAATACTTTCTCGCGTTTCGATTATTATTTTTTTCTCGTATTAAAACGGTGAGAACTCTCTCGTGGTATTTACACTAAACTTTCAACCCCCTCCTCCCACTTTCGACGAGAATCATCCCCTTCGAACTCGCATACGATTTTCCTTCTTTTCGCTTCTTACCGCTCCCGAGGTTAGCGGTAAATTAGGTTTAATCCGCTCGTATCCGCGAACGGCTTCTCGCTCTCGCTCTTGCTCCGGGACCGGATTAGCCTCGGTTCGAGAAAGTAAAGAACGAAAAAGAAACAAAAAAAGTAGAAGAAAAAGGTGAAAAATAAAAAGAATAGCGAAAAGCGCTCTCAGATAAGGTCGTGGTGCGTATATATGAACGAATACAAGGTGTCCTAAAATAATTACTGATTTTCTTTTAAAATATACACTGACTTTATTTTATTATTTGATCAACGTATTATGATAAGATTAAAACGAGTCGCATCTACAAGTCTAAAAATTTGTCTTCGAATAACCGACAAAGTATATTCTTCGCTCGAAAACGGTGCATACGATTTTAAAAGGAGGAATAAAATTTTTCGCGAATTTCTAGTATCTTAAAATACTTCCAGGACACCCCGTATGTAAGTATACGGTGTTCGCCATAGGAGGACGAGATTAAGCCGGTTGCGTGCGACGTTTGCCCGTTAATTAGGAGTTCTAATTATAGTGAATGCTCGCGCGCGCGCGCTCGCTCGAGGCGGATTCGCGCTTATATAGAGTCGAGTCTCGAGGATCGTGCCGGTGTAGAAGCTGCGGGGATCAAAACGCAACCTTCCCTCCAGCCCCTCTCGAGCACCACCCCCTCGGCCTTGCACAGGAACGAAGGAAGATTACCTTCGAGGGTCCTCGTAGACCCCAACTACTCTCTCTACCGTGTATATATATATCTCGCAAGCTAGTCTAACCTGGAGGACTCTCTCCCGATCGGCGTACAGCCCTAAAATAACAAGCCTGTATACGGATTTCGTTACCCCGGTGTACTCTGAAGCGCTCGGTAATCCATCCTCGTAATTCCTAATGATCGAAACCGATCTCTATATTTAAATCGTCGATGAGAGGTGTTTTTCTTCCCAGCTTTTTTTCTCGCTAAAAATCCGCCGCGAGACAACAAGTGTTCGGGGAGAGTAAATATAGAAAATACGTCGTTACACACGTTTGTGGGGGGAGGGGGGGGTGGAAGCGTGTTTGCGGAGAATCTCGAAGAACGCACGCTCCTTTCAGTAAAAGAGAGAGAGAGAGAGAGAGAGAGAGAGAGAGAGAGAGAGAGAGCAGTCCTCGGTCGAGAGATGGCAAATATCGACATCGAATCCGCACGAGCGTGAAACGTGCCGTTAGGACGATACATAGCTACATATACCCCCTCCCCCCTCTCGGGATCGGGCACGGGGCCCTCGTTACGAATCGGAGGGGCTGTGAATACCAGCGCTCCCTTCACTCCTGAACACGTGGGAACCTGGCCACGCGCTGTGTGCTACCGTTTCGCTGCGAAACGTCAACCCACCCACCCCCCTTCTACCACCTTCTCGCATACGTCTCTCTTACTTGCGTATTTCAAGCCGAGCGTAAAATTCGAAACGAGCAATTTTCATAACGCTTCGCGTCTCGATGCGATCGTTAACTCTCACTTTTCAGTCACGCTCGTAGAATTGTAGCCGAGTCATCTCATTATTTATTCTTTCTTAGCTTACAGTTTAAAAATTTATTTCGTTATTGCTTCTTTAACTACTTTTTTTTTGGAAAGGAAAAGTTTGAGTGAATTCCGGTGCTGATTAGCATGAATTGTTAAGCGAGATCGTACAGCTGCGCTGTTTGTTCTATCGTCTCGCGTCGGCGAGAAATTTCGACAGCGAGCTCTGATAACGCACGACGGCGTTTATACGATGTACGCGTCAAAGCGTATATACACGCAGAAACGCACGCGGCTGACGCCGGCGCGAGTTTGACTGACGCGTCCTCCCTCCCCCTCGGCTCCCTCGCCACTCATCCCTTATTCGACGATTTCGCGCTCGACGGCGCGAAAATCGCGAATATAAGCGAGCTGCGTGTTGCGTTGCGATTTCCACCCTCCGCCCGCGCCCTCCCGAGGGACTTATCGCGGAAATATTAATTCCTTCTCGATGCGGAAGGAAAATTCCGTTAACTGTTTTCTCTCCTCGTTTCTTTTTTTATTCCCTCGAAAACACCGATCGATCTTCGAATTGCGCGCGAAACGATTTTAACGTTATCTGAAACCGCGAGGTAATCTTATCGGGTGCGCGAATCTCTCTCCGCGTGTCGTCGCACTTATCGCTTTGACGAAATTTTTTTTCTTTTTGAAATAAAAATTGAAATAGAGGGGAAAAAATGAGTAGGTAGCAGCATCGATGACACACCTATGACGCGTTTATCGAGACCGCTCGTAAATCACTCTTATTTTTCATTCCTCGCCTGTCCTTATTGTTTCCGTTCTATTTGCACGTTTTATAGATTCGAAATTCATTTTGTTCGTCCTTGAGCGCCAAGGCGAGTACGCGTCGGTGGAAAGAAACGGAAGACGCGATTTTCAATCTACGCACATTTTTTATTTATACTTCGTATTTTTTCCTTATTTTCATACTTGGGTATAATTTTCATTTTTTATCGAACACTGTTCAATAAAACAATCGACAAAATTTAAAGTCTCGAAGACCTTGAGGACCAAGGTAGCCGGTTATTGACGGAGGAGAACGAAAGAGACATGATTTTTAATCGCGAAGCTTTTTTTCTGCGTATTTATTCAACGCCTAAAAAAGGCAAAACGATAACGCGAGCGAGGTCCGTACCGCGTTTTCATACGCGGTGTGTACAAAATGCGTGTACAAACAGCAATTGTAACAATGAGGCGGACGATAAGAGTTTTACGACTCGTCAGTCATCGTGAGACGATGACGATTGCATTCCCGATTTTTCCTATCGCTTCTTTATTCTGGCAGAAATTCGCGCGGGATGCAAACGGCGAGGAATGATCGATCGGCGAGCAGCGGATGAGCAATTACGGTATCGATGCGCGCCCGGAAATCGGCCGGATTTTGATAAACGAGCGCGTTTTCGAGCTCGCGGAGGCGTGCTAAAGGTACCCGATGGCGAAGTTCGCATGCGAGAATCCAGCCGTTAAGCTTTCGACTCACCCCCCATTCGCAACCCTCTCGACGCGCTTTTTGAACGTCGGGGTACTTAAGCAACTACTGCCACTTGAAATTTCATGCTCCCGTTCGAAACAAATTGTAACACGAATCTCCTGACTTTACGTGAAGGAAAAATTATATCGGGAGAATGGAAATTCGTGGAGTGTACATTTGGTATTTTTTTAATCCGTTATGTTATAATTTAAATTTATTGAATTTATTTAATATTTGTTGTGTACATTCAAACAAATATCAAATACATTCAACAAAATATATGTTTAGGTAAATAATTTCTATTATTTTCAAATAAATACGAAGTAACTTGAAAAAAATTTTATTTTCAGTGTACAATTCGGTACAGTAACAGCTGCATCGAATTTCAAATTTAAATGTAAAAATTTTTCTTAAAAATTAAATTTTGTTGAAAGTTTTCAAAATATGTTATTCCTACTAAAGATTCATCAAATTCGGTAATACGGGTTTACGATGCTCTCGTTCGGGTCTGACACCCCGCGAAACTCGGGATAGGCGCGTAATGCGGTGGGAGTCCAGCTCGCTTCGCGCAAGAAGAAGGCGTCGCGTACGCGTTACGCGGTTGATATACGACCTCCGGTGTACGTAGCACGTGGCTCGTTTCGCACATTTTTACAATCTCCGCCCGCTCGCGCTTTTTCGCGGAAAGCGGAAACTTTATCTTTATGTGCCGGGTCCTTGAACGCGCGCCGCGCACTCCACTATAGCTCGTTACGTCGGCCGAATGAGAAATAGCGAAATTCGTAGCGAAAATCTCGAGATAAATTCCAAGTAACTTCGGTACTCCGCGTATTTAATTGCCGGGTGTTTTAAAATCGTTTAAAATATAATTATCGGCGATCGTTGGCCGTGAGGGTAGTTTCCGGGGGGGTTGATGGTCGAAATAATTATTTTAGGCAGGAAGTCTGCTTAATCCGCGTGCACCCGGACCCAACCCCGAGCGAAATAATTTGCGATATTTACCTAAGCCGTTGTAAATTATGCGCGAGGTATAATTTACCGACAAACGCGCACCTCTCCTAGTCTGCAAAATTTCCATCCAAAACGCATACCGGACACCTATCGAATGTTTTTCCGCTCGTTATTGCGTTCGGGAGAGATTAGCCCCCGAGAGTTCGCGGCGAATTATAAAATTCCGCTTCCCGTCCGCGAAATTAATGTAGATCCCGATGACGTATATATCATCGACGCATGCGAGAAAGCTCCCATCTCCTCGATTAATTCAGAATATCGAATAATTGATTTTAATATTTTTTTCCAAATGAATTTACGGTATAAGTCAGTAATTCATTAAGTTTGTATGATTTCAAAAAGGCTTGAATATCGAAGCAAATATAATTCAAATTCCATACAGTGACTAAACTGTGATTGAATATGAACAGAACCTATCAATTTCACTATCATGTAGTGATTCTGGAGCGATATAAAATTTCACCATTTAAAGTTTTCGAGGCGTCAATAATAATCAACCACGCTTTTCCAAAAGTAAACGATTCGAAGAGATAGATAGTTTTTGGAGCTAGTGGAACAATAACGTTATTGCGAGAAAGAGATACCTATATCCTCGAGAGAGTAAAAGAAAAAGAGAGAGTGTGTATCGGGCGTCTGAAAACGGAGTGGATTCCCGTGCTGGTGTCGTATAACGTTATATAGGTGTGTAGCCTAGGTGCCGGGACGGGTCGAAGAGGTGAGGCGCGGGTGGTCTGCCATGTTGGCCGACGCTGTTCAGGCGCCGCCCCGTACAAGCGATCTCATTGGCGGTGACGTCACTCGGACGTGCACGCTGTCTACCTCTCCCTCTTCCACTCGCACTCGTACACACACACGCACGACTCGTATGGGTTATTTCGCGTAGGAGTCTCTCCTTTCCTCTTCTCTCATCCCGTCTCGCTCCATCTCGAGCAGAAGTACACACGCGCGCGCACTGTCACGCTCACTCAGGGTCGAATCGAGGATAAGAAAGCGTTTCGAAGTGGATAAATCGCGAGTTTGAGGAAAATCTATGTCCTGTGCGAGTTCTTCTATCTCCCTCTCACTCGAATTAGAGAGCGCCGATCCTGCAAGAATAAGATCTCGCGTTTTTTGTATCGAGAGCCTGGATGCGTGCCCGAAATGAATAACGATCGTCTTTGAGCTTTTTATGGACGGAGAATGAGAGCTGGAGGAACACTTGTCGATACAGGGTTGGATTAAAAAAGCAATTTTTCAATCAACAACAATATTGAAAATTAGAAATTCAAAAGTAAAACATTTAGAGCTCTATTTTTTGTTCTCTTCAGTACTCTTATTTTTTGTACAAAGTAGTTTTAAACGATAATGGAGCAATTTAGGTATGACCCATTTTTCGCAATCCTTCCCTCACGAATGTAGACAGTTTTTAATCGTGTCTTCTTCGAAAACAGTATGTTATCCTATGGTGCGTTAAACTTTTCGTTTTTACGCAGAATAACCGACGGAGACTCCATTGTGATTGGAAATTGATGGAGCGGAATCGTCGGAGGGTTGAAAGAGGTCGTCGAGTGGAAAGAGAGAGGATGGTTTGGTTTTAAAGGACGAGACCCGTGGCTGGAATCGGCAGTGGGAGGTGCGCGGCGGGTACAGAGGGCGAGTCGCGGGTTCATTTATCAAAACACGAGAAGGGAGGCAAGAGTATTTTGCAACCGCGGAAGGGGCTGAACTTTTCTCTACACACCTATATATATCATCCACGGTGGCATTAATCTTCTCGCGAACATCGAAAACTCGCTTCCTGCTCGCTCAAAGTTTTCGTATCGAGGGTAGCCGATCGAACGCTTTTTCTATCCAAAAAATCGACGCGAAACAAAACGAGACGAGCAATTAGAAATTGAAATTTTCGCGCGATAAT
>NCVS01000517.1:185427-210427 GCA_003055095.1 Goniozus legneri | reverse complement strand
GTTCGTACTCGCAACCCCTTCTCACCCCTCAGCCCCTCGCGCAAACCCCTCCGAGACTTGACGTATGTACTGTCGAGCCGGCGAGCTCTAGCCGGCCCTCTCGTTTGCCGTCGTGAACTCCTCGCTTGTTTATTCCACTCGTACTTTTTACTCGCTTTTTCTTCCATCCAAGATCGACTTTCCTCGCTGGGCTTCGATTTCTGTTCCCATCGTCGAATATCGAAATTGTGTCCCATCTCGCTCTGCCCGAGTAACAATATTTGCGGCTAATATATCATTTTCACAAACGCGGCTCGTAAACTGCCGCAGTAGGGAATTATGTATGTATGTTTAGGGCTTTCGTACCGGTAAAACAAATCACAGCGGATAAATATTAATAGGAACTAAGTTTTTGGAACGTAATGAAAAATACTCGACTACAACAAGAAACCATTCACTGTGCTACAATTGACGCGCCGCGAATTCTACCTTCCAGGTAAGAATCGCGTGTTTATTTTTTGGTACCGATAAGACGCAGCCCGGCGATAACCGGAACCTAACCCAACCCCGCTCGCTGCGAGCCTTCGAAAATATGATTCTGATTCTTATTTCAGAGGAGCGGAAAAAAAGAAGTACAAGAGATCAGACTGGATAACCTTCCCGAGATACAACCCTGAGGAAAGAATAAATCACCTGCAGTATCGAGAGGGAAGTTCGTAAATAAGGAATAACCGGACCATCGTGGAGAGGAGAGCGAGAACGTTGATTGCGAAATAAATAGCCGAATGGCCGCGAGAAAAGACGACTCTTGCGCGAGAGCAACCAACCCTGAGACAAATGACGGGGAAGCCGAGGGTGGACGTACAAGGGGTGAAACCCCTCTTCCTCCCACCCTCTTCTACTCGTTTTTCTCCTCCTTTCTTCATTTTCGCAACTTTTTCTTTTGTATTTTTGTATTCTCACGGGAGAGAGTATAGAATTTACGTTCTAGTTGCAAAATTATCTAGGATGATGTTAATTCTTAACTGGTTTTTCATGAAAACTTTTGCTACTACAGTTACTTCAAAACTGACTGAAAAATCAGTAACCATCTGCTATCTACTGTTCGAAAAAGTAAAGAGCAACCAGTAGATTTCTCTCGGTCTATCTATTGGATTTAAAGCTGCAATAAAAATCTCACCTTGTCCGGAATGTATAACACCCCGGAGCGTGAAACACTCTCGCGACAACCTCGCGAATCTCTCTCGTTGCAAACAAATATTTCTATTGTACATCAAACCTCCCTGAAACCCACATCGGCAGAGAAACGTAGGGCGAAGAAATTTGACGGAAAACAAAAAAGAGAAAAAGAGATAAAAGACGGGAGAGCAAAGAAAAGGATTCGAAAAAAGAAAGAGAGAAGAAAGACAATCTTGCGTGTGATAGTGATGCGTGCTAGGAGGGGCGGATTGGGGGCGCGGTGGAAAAGGGCGTGTGGAGGAGGAAACCGTCGAGGAAGGGGAACCCGTCGACGTATATCAGCCTGGGGAGTAGGGGAAGTCCCGAAAGCGCTCTCCCTCGCACGCGCTCTCGTGCGAGCGAGAAGGAGAGCGAGAGAGAAAAAGAGAGAGAGAGAGAGATAACGAGAAAACCGATAGGGAAGGGCAGAATGCGGGGAATGGCGGTCTCGGCGTTCTCGCGAACCAGAAGAGGACGAGAGAGGTGGGAGGGGGGAGGGGGGGTAGTAAGAGAGCGAGAGAGCGAGTCAGGAGAATAGCAGTCAGACAGTCAGGCAGGCCGCCCGGCAAGCGCGAGGGAAGCCAACGCACAGAGTGTGTGGTGCGCGCGAGAGTTTTGAGCCAGTAGGCAGGCCAGTGTTGCACCAGCCCAAGAAGCCACTAGATCCCCGCGCGGCTTTAGCCGACTTAGAGACTTAAGCCGGCAGGCAGTCCGAAAGGCTCAAGCTGGCTAAGCCTGGCCAAGAGCGCCAGCAAAACCGCCTATAACACGCTGCTAGAGAGTAAGAGAAAGAGAGAGAGAGAGAGAGAGAGAGAACCGTCCACTGTAACACGCGTCAACCGCGCACGCGAGAGCTACATAGTGCATCTGTGTGTTATGTGTGTTGTGCGCGTTACCGAACCTGAGCGAGCGCGACCTGCAGCCACCCACCCCTCTTCTTCTTCTTTCCTCCTGGTCGACGGCTAGGAGGCATCCATCTCTCTCGCGCGGTTCCTCACCTTGAAGAGACTAGCGCGCGCCGCCGTCGCTGCCGGCCTCCGAGATCGCGTCGGGAACTCTCGGTACGAGGAATAACAACACGTCCGGAGAAGATCAACAGTGGATCCGTCTCGATTTTTCTTTTCGTTGCTTTCGGTTAATCGACGATGATTCGTGATGTGTACCGTGCACAGGTAGCTAGATACTCTGGATTAATCAGTGTCGTCGAGCAGTGCTGGAATTGAGGAACGACACGATTATCTGTGCGAGAGTGTCGAAAGTCCGTATCGGAGAAAGTGGGAGAGGGAGAGAGAGAGAGAGAGAGAGAGAAATTTTTTTGGTAAAAATATAATCGACGAATGAGCTAATCGGAGCGATTCGGTCTACCTTTGGACGGTGACTGTGTTTTTGGTGCGAGAGTGCGAGCCGTACGAGGAGGAAGATCTTAGAGTGCTCGTAGGCCAGGCCTACGAATTGTTTTTCGTCGCCCAGTGGTGCGTTATACAGTCAACACGACGTTGACCTTTTACAGCATGGAGCGCGGCGGGGTCGGGGGTAGCCTCGAGCTCGCCGGTGCGGGGGCAGGCGGGGGCGGCGGGGGCAACGGTAACGCGGACCTCTGCCTCCAGGATCTCGTCACGAACACCGCGAGCGGCCTGGCCGTCCAGCATCACCAGCACGCTGCGACGATGGCCGGGCTGCAGCACGCCAACGATCATCTACAGGCGATGCACCATCACGATCTTCACGGCAATACGCATCACGACACCTCGATGCTGCACAATGCCAGCCACCAGCTCCATCACGAACCCCTAGAGAAGCTTAAACGTGGTGAGTCGTTCACTGTACTTCAGAATTTACTGTAGATCAATTTTTATTCGTTCTATGATTACAAAACTTGAAAAATTGTTATAGTTGGACTCGTTTAAATTATCAGAGTCAACTATTCTAAAACGTTCTTTATCAGAAATTTAAGTATCAGAGAGCTTTTCAATGATAGAATCAAATGAAAGATTTGACGAAGGCTTTTCATTGAATAATTAGACTATGAGTCATAAAAGATGACAAATCCCATGATTTTGAGTGACAAGTAATAAATTTTAAATGTGTTAGGCATTCGATGTTTACACATACATAATACCTTGAGTATGGATTATTTTTCAAGTACGCTTATATCGTTACATGGACGTTGTAGTAGTCAAGGTGTGTTTTAATTCGAGCGAGATATTGATAGAAGGAAGGGGGAGAAAAAAAGGGTTCCCTCTTTTCGTTTTCGTGTACCCAAGCCTATCGCGTCTGGAAATCCCAGGCGTAAAACGTTCGACGAAACGGTCAACGTTAATAACAATTTCTCTTCCGACGGGCAAAAACTGGGATTGATGATCATCGGATGATTATTTATTTTCCCCCACGTCTCGCTCGCTTCCCCGTCGTAAAAACCTCGTTCGTCATAATCCACGTCTTAATCTCGTCTGGAGTGCTAAAAAATAAGAGATTCTCCTCTGCACTTTTATTTCTATATTTCATATTTTTTTCCTCTAGATTCGGTACACAACACTCGATATATCGTAGGTTAGCTTCCGCGAGTCTCGGCGTCGTTTGTCATCGGGTTTACTTAGCTGTTATTTCCGATATTATCGATACCAATATATCAGTGTTTTGGGCAAGCGATAAAAATCCGTTTGTCTTCCTGAGTTTAAATCGGTCGGGTATGCCAATCCGTTATCGCATTCCTTTGAGAAAATAAAAACCGTACGAATAATATAAAGTATCTTGATTTTTCGTTGCTCGGGGAAGTTTTGACGTTTCGCCCAAACGGAAGATTAACAGTCGAGATTATCCGAGCGTCGTCGCTGTATTTTTACCTTGTGTGCAGTGATTTTGTCCAGAGAGAGAGAGAGAGACAGAGAGAGTAGAAAGGGAAGTCGAGATAAGGATCGAACGTGGTCGCTCGAGGGCTGTCATAATCAGCGCGAGTTTCAATTACAACGTTATAACGCTGTTCGGTGATAACAAGATAGAATTTTTCTGTTTACTCATACTCTGTAAAACTTTTAGCTGAAGTTACTTATTTTTCAGTAAAAAAAAAATTCGATTTTCTTAATAATCAAAAAGTAAAAAATAGAAATTAAAGATAAAAGTAATTTAATATTTATTTTACATTGCATAAAAAAATATAGCCTAAAATACTATTAATTATACTATCAAACTTAAACTAGATTATTATTACTTGAATGGAATTAACTAGAAAATTAGATAAGGAAACTAATTTACTATTTACTCAGTGAAATAAAGTAAAACCCGTAATCAACAATCATCTCTCGATACGGTTTCGTGAATGAGTACCTTCGAATCTGAAAATCTTCCAAATTTTACAAAAAGAAAACTAAAATCACATAGGTTTTAATTCAAAGAAAAACCAATCCGAAAAATTCTACGCTCCACGACGTTGTTGGACATCTTTTTTCCCTTCCAGGTTCATTTATACAAACGATCTCTCGTCGAGGAATAAATCTCACCGTCGCACGCTATACTCGTGCGTTTTAATTCTTGTCAGGTGCCAGACGCGCATATACAGATAAGTTTTTTAGTACAAACGAGTTTGATAAGCGTCGGGTCGCGCCCGGTTGTGTTATTCCACGCGCGATACGAGTCGACAGATAAAAAAAATGTTGGAAAAAAAGAGAATTTTTGGGCTCAAGCGAAAAAGAGGGAGCGAGAGAGAACGATATGAAGAGAGAGGAGGCAAAAGGAGTAGTAAAGGGCGAGAGAAATTCAAGAATACCAGAGAAAAAGGGTTTGTTGTGTCGAGAGGAAAAATTTTGGGCTGCGAAAATACGCCGTGGGTATATAATAGCGAGCACGGGGTGTGTAGCGCCACCACCTGTTTTGTGATTCATTAACTCACCGGCTTATCGGGATAAGACAGACTTATCCGGGCTCGAACCCGACACCGCGCGGCTAAACCCGATCTTATTCCAATGGCATTCCCACCCGTTTCCCCTCCCACAGCTTTGGTCTCGATTTCATCCTTCGACCTTCTTCGAATCTTTCGCGCCTACTCTTTAACGCGCTCCTCCCATCGCCTGCCACGACAGAATTTAGGGTTATGTAAACACAAACAAAATGATTAAAATAACTGTCCATCTTTCAATTTGCGAGATCCAAACAGATTTTCATCGATACAAATTGAATTTATATAATTCAGTCGATTAAATTCTTTGGTCAATTTAACTGTTTTAAAATTTGGTATTCTTCTGAAATTTGAGAGTTCAAATTATCATCATAATTTTTCATGATATGTTAATAACTCAATTTGAATTGAAAATAGCTCTGATCCTGTCATCGACCTGACCGAATCTCTTTTATTCCATATTGTTTTCGGATCTCAATTTTCGACTCGGATAGACACAATGCATCGATTTCAAGGCTCGTCAATTATAATAGACCACAGTGATTCGTTTAACCCCATCCCTCCGGTGGATTCCAATATTTTGTCAAGCAGCTACTGGCCCATACGGTCTGCCGAAGTCGACCCTTATAACGTATCTCGATCGAAGTCATTACCCTCTACCCTCGCGATCGCACCACCGACTCATCCTGGTCTCTTCCTATTATTATCGTATGGCCGGGGATCGTTCTGGCAGATGCGCCGAAGTCAACCCTTGTGCTGTACACAAACACGCGTATAGGAGCTAACTCACCCCTCCTCCCTTTCTTCCCTAATGGTGTTGACAAATTGCTCGGCTAGCCACCGTCGGGTTTCACTCCCCATGGAATAACGTCGGTCGCGCGCCAAATCACTACGCTCAACGTTATAGTTTTGTTTAGAATTGTGTGTATATATATTATACAGAGTGTCTCAGTTTGACTAGGCGATATTCATGAATCGATAATAGATGAAAAAATTTCAAACAATTTTAAAAAATTTCAGGATTTTTTATAGTTTATTATTAAATTTGGTAATTTTTATATCTTATTTGTCTATTTTGCAGTAAAGCAATATTTTCTCAAAAAGAAAGCGAAGTCTATTTCCAGTGATTTTCTTTTGTGAGTGAAAAAGAGAGAATATGACAGTTTGCGTAGAAATTTTCGATCCTGAAAAGACGAAGTTACAGGATCGTCACGGTCGCTCGGTCGATTCGATTTCTCCTCAATCGCGAGAGCGTTAGCCGATCGGTGATCCGTGCCCTCCAATCGTGGAATGGGAATAGGTGAGCTCGTCCCGACCGAACACCGACACCGGGGATCAACATAGAAATGAACTGATTTCCTTCCCATTATCTCGAGACCCATACGGGAGGGAGGGAGGGAGGGAGGGAGGGAGAGAGAGAGAGAGAGAGAGAGTTTGGTTCACTATCCCGCCCTTCTCTATATCTTCACGTACTCGATCTCGATTTTTTTAAAAAGCAAAAATTTTTATTCTTTCCGTCTTATATCTCGACGAGATTGACGATCATGGAGTTTAGAATTCCCGTATTATGAGATGTAACTCCGAACGGGTCATTTTCCACGGAAAAATTGTCGTGAGAAGGAAAAGGAGCGTCGGAGAGGGAAGGGGAGCGTCGAGCTGTCTACCGATCACGCTCCCAGTTCTGGCCTCGGAAAATGAACGGTAGCACCCTCGTCACGCGCCTCGTACTCGAGTTACATATAGGTTCCATGTGCTCCGGAGTCAAGTTGAAACTAAACAAATTGCCTGGGATGAGGAGGGAAGAATTTTGAAAACCCCCGTCTTTAAGTAAAAAATAACAAATTCCGCATAATAGACTCTCTGAAATAATGAATGAAACACTTGTCGATACAGAATTTTCTCAAACCCCTTTTCAGTCAAAATTCGAATATAATAGTAAAAGTAAACTATATTTTCTATTCATTTTTTTTTTATCTTTTGAAAATATTTCTCTAATTTTCTCAAGATTTTTTGTCGCATAAAGACTCAAGTATAGCCGGACTAACAAATCAAAAGATGCAATCGGGGTTCGATCAGTGACATCCGTCGAATAAAAATAGTAACACGCGTTTCGTGATCGCGCGTATAAAATTGTACCTATCGGCGTGTGTATACGTTTTCTTTCTCTTTTTTTTTTGTTCGCCAAGCCCCGGTATTATACCGGACAAAAATAGGCGAGAGGTGGATTATCGGGCTCGTGCTCGGGAATTTTTTTTCTTCTCCATCCCTCTCTCTCTCTCTTTTCGTGGTGTCGGAGGTTAATATTACACGTACGCGGTTTCGGTGTCTCGTACTCTCGAGTACCCAGCAAAATTTTCCGAGGGGTGGATACGCGTCCGACTCTCGGTTCTCCATCTCGCTCTACGGTTCCTCAATGACGGGCCACCCGGTCGAGCGCGCTACCGGAGGGTTTTCTCGACTAATAAACGACTTCCTTAGGAAGCCAAGGATTACGAGATTTAGTGGGCGTTATAGTCGACTTCCTCTATCCTTCTCGCTCTCTCGTCGAGACAGTCGCAGTTTCGTGTTCGACTTTCTCGGGTTCGTACAGGTGTTACCTACCGAGCATCATATTATTGCCCGTTTGAGAAGAGATTTGGAAAATTTCGGGTCCTTTCCTCATCCCTATTTGTGTATTTATGTTCGTCAAAGAGCTATTGATACTTGAAATTTCTATATTTACAAAAGATTATATTGTACGTAAAAATGGAAAAATGCAAAATAATTTTAACAAAATTTTAATATTTAGATTTTGTGTTTATTTTCGACTACATTGGACATTCCAGGGGTTTTATAGTTTTCGAATGAGCGATTCTCGAGTGTGAGACGAATCTCGTGCGACTTGGACTAGCGCAACCCAGCTGTTCGTGTGTATATCCACACCGAGCGAGCAATATGGATATTTTCGCTGCTCGATCGTCCCCCTACGAGGTATTTCATACGCATAACCCCACACTAGACGAAAGAGAATTACGCGATTCGGTTCGACGAGCAGGGCCAATTTTTATCGCACATGTCGATTCTCCTCGAGTCGTATAATACTTTGGAAAATAAACTTGTCAATCGCGAGGAAATGTACCGTAGGGAAATTTCAGTCGAGGCTCGGTTTTTTCTCTTCCCGCCGAATGATCGCAAAATGAGATAATAAAAATAGAACGGGCGAGAGATAGCGCAAGTCGAGGGTCAATAAACGTTGCAGAGGAAAATATTATCCCGACGATAAATCGAAATACGCGCTACGTAATGACGGCTTGATTTACAGCTATCTAGTCTCGAGGTGCAATAAAACAACGAGATTGCTATATTGTTATCTATTTTCGGTCTGGACGGATCATACGAGATTTAATCACGAGTTAAATTAATCTACTATTTAAAAACGAATTAAGCGAAATTTCACTGATTTTTTCCCTAGAGCGCGTTCCGACTGATAAAACGAATGTACGGATCAATTGGTAGCTAATTCGATGAAAAAGTTGATTAAATTTATTAGGGGTTGTTTGTAATTTGACTAAATCAATTAACTGAGAGATTTCATTGATCTTCTTAACGTACGTTAATCGATGATTAGTGTACTCTCGCTTGCTAAATTTTAGAGTCTGGAGAATTTGTCAAATTGTAGCAGATAAATTGTTATACTGTAATCTCAGGGTTTCGATTAATTCCTACAAGCAGAAGTATCGTCGAATCGTAATGTTATTCGGATAGAGCCTTTTGTGCTCGATGTCTCGAGATTCGTGAAAACCGATGGGGACAGAGCGTCTCGCGTTCCTCCTTCCCTACGGCTCTTCGTCGCGCCCGTACAATCCGTACGGATTAGCGAGCCCACTAATATATCCCCGCGTAAAAACGCGAGCAGCTGAGATATTCGTTACTTTCCTCGACGGTTTGTCTTTTGGGTGTAAAATAACCCGGAGAGAAGAGAGACCCATCCACTTTCCGAGAGAGGAAAAGTAATAAATTTCTGAGTTACAACCCTGTCACTTCTCGCGTGCCTAGTCTTCTTTGCCTTTTTTTGCCTCCGTTTTCCCTCACCCTTCTTAGCAGGGCCAACTGCTAACAACTAAATTTAATGTCAATGACGAGGCGTTTAAATTAAATTTTCATCCCGTCGCCGGGGATGAGAAATTTCGGCCGAGAATCGCTGGAATTCCGAAATACCGATCTTCTTCCTGGAAAACGAGCGCGAACGGATAGCGCGGCAGTTAATCATCTCGGGTTCTCTCTCTTCCGCATAACGAGACCTCGTAAATATCGACGTAACTACGATGGATCCTCCGTTTCTCTCGCGAAGAGTGAAAACAAGAGACGCCCCGATGTGGTTAACCAGCGATTTTCGGAAAGTGTCGATGCGTTAGCGAGGAAAGTTGTGTCGGGAAAAATGAGTCTCGACGGGAGGTGAGCACGTGGGAAGAATCCAACACACGATCATACTCTTTAAAATTCTGTCAATGAAAATACGAGATCTATTCGGCACCTTAAAAAATACTTCAAATTCGCTAACTTGACGTTATTTCTATTAATTTTCTGGAAAAAATGATTTTACTAAGTCAATAAATTTTTCTTTTTTTGGAAGAGGAAATTGCAAGTTTCCTCGAAGAGAGGAGTTCAAATCGAGTTTGTTGACACAGTCGTCAAGATACGTGTACTTTTATTGTCCGTGTGGGCCGTTACAAGCCGCCGGTGTGAGCACAAAGATAGTGTTTTGACGATGATGTTACAGCGTCGGGACTTTTCAACCAGTGGGGCTGTATGTAGGTCTTATTTGTCGACAACGAATCGAGCAGATAACGACGTGTCTGTCGCTTGACGAGCCGCTTCTCTTATCCCTTTCTCGTTTGAGAGATCTGCCGTTAACAAATATAATATGCACTCTGAATCTTGACATTCTCTATTGTAGATACGGTATAGAATTTTTTTCCGATCGCCTGGGAAATTGTATCGGATTTGCTTAACCCATTTAGTAGAGGAACTTTTACATTTTTTAACTGAAATTTTTATTAAAGAAAATGATAGAGCAGAGTTTGTTAAACCTATTCGTACAATTGAGAATATTTTTTTTTTCGAAGAGATGAGTGAACGAGCTCGCGCGTGTAAATAATAAATACCGCACCGCGAGCGAGACTGGTTGGCAAGGAGACGTTGCGGGTCTCCTCGCGAATAACGGCAGTAAATCAGAGCGAGTTATGTGCCGACTAATTGCGAGACGCGTCCCCACCGTCTTTAGCAGCCGTCTTTTCTTTCTCCTCACCCTCCTTTTCCTCGCCCCGGACCGCCCCCGTTACGGACGACCGAAATACGACTAAACGGAGCGAAGCTAAACGGCGATCAAGTTCGCGCTCTACCGATGTTTTTGTCCTCCCATTTTTCTCCGTCTCTCTTTTTTTTGAATAATATATTTTGATGTAACGGCCATCCGACGATTTTTATGATTGAAATTTCTTGTGAAGCAAAATCCTGTGAATGCTCGAATAATCTTCGAATAATCAAGTTTGAAACTAGCTCATGAAAATGAGAAATATATGATTTACTATACAAATTTTCTATGACGTACTAAATATTTATTTGCATATGTTCAAATAAATATTTAATTTGTTGGACAAAATAATTGTTTGAATTGCACATATCAATTTCATTCAAACCGATATTTAACATTCTGAACGATAATTCATCTTATCAAATAAAAAAAAAAAAAAATAAATTAAAATAAATGTATGTAATAAATGTACTAAATATTCATTTGCTTACGTTCAAATAAATATTTAGTACACACTTCAAAATTTTTTTGACAGTAAATAGAATAATTCCCTCAATTGAACTTCTCAGCCTGACAGCGCTGCAATAATCGGTGAATTGAAAATTTTGCAGTTTGGGCCCAGAGCGATTTCCGGGACGACGCGAACAACGGCCTGGCGAGGTTAGACGTGACGAGTCACGGGGCTCACACGCCCGGCGGGAGCAATCCGAGCACCCCGGGTGGCACGCCGTCGACGCCGTCGGGCGGTTACGCGGGCGGGCAGCAGCAACGCGGCGCTCACAGCGACGCGTCGCAGCCGAACTCGCGTAAGCGGACGATCGAGGTGAAGCACGAGCTTGGGGGCGGGGGCGGGGGTGCCGGCGGGGCCGCCGGTGGCGTCGTCTCGCCGGTCGTAGGAGTCAACGACGCCGACGAGAAGGACTCGAAGAAGAACAAGAGGCAGAGGAGGCAGAGGACCCACTTCACCTCGCAGCAGCTCCAGGAGCTCGAGGCCACCTTCATGAGGAATCGGTACCCCGACATGTCCACGAGGGAGGAGATCGCCCTCTGGACGAATCTCACCGAAGCTCGAGTCAGGGTGAGTACCTCTTGACCCTGAAAATAATCCCAAAATTCAGCACTGCGAGCTGAAATTACAACAGAGGACTTAATTTTTTCGATCCGAATTTAAATGAATTTCAAACTCCATTTTTCGACTCGGTGATCCAGTCTCGGTAGTCTCTCTCTTTTCATTTCTCCATTTTCCTCCCTCTCGACGAGAGATGCGATCCAGTCGGCGCCGGTTAGAGGAATATCGAAAAAATAACCGTATCCTCACAACGGCGCCATTGAGAAGTATCGATTACCGAGCGACTCGACCTTCGGTCCCTCTTTCTCGTTCGACGACTCGGTAAAAGCTCGTGAGAATCTCTTCTCTCCTAAAATACATATAATCCCAATAATATTTTGATACCTCCCTCCTTATTTCTGTATATAAATTTTTGCTTGTTCTCGCCGAGGTTCGTTCGGAGGGATCCCTCTGATTTTCC
This sequence comes from Goniozus legneri, assembly GCA_003055095.1. Taxonomy (NCBI): domain Eukaryota; kingdom Metazoa; phylum Arthropoda; class Insecta; order Hymenoptera; family Bethylidae; genus Goniozus; species Goniozus legneri. Next base: position 198,516 of record NCVS01000517.1, on the reverse strand, counting down.
GAAAAAGGTGAAATAGCCGGGCGAATGCGAACGAGCCGAATTCTCGAGGCAGTGCAAATGACGCGTGTTGAACGGGTTTGGTGGTTAAGCGCGAATGCGCAACGCGCAAAAGGCGAGCTTTCGGCGAGGACGGGAGGGGGGTGGGGCGGAAAGGGGTCTGGTGGGCCGGTAAGCCCCCGTGGATTTATAGAACCGCACACAGCACGCCGCGACGTTAGCCGCGCCACGCCACGCCACGCTATACACCATGCGCCAAAATTTCCGTGTGCGCGCACTCACACATACGAATTTCCCCCAAAACCGTGTAACCGCGCTCGCGACATCGCGATATAAATCCAACGGAACGATCTCCGAACTACTGTCCGCTCACCGAATACCCAGACGTTTTCGTTTGAAGTATTTCTTCGCTTCTTTCTCTCTCTCGCTAGAATTTCGCGACCATTCGGAGATGTTGCCGGAAGCTGGACGTTAAACGAGAGGAATAGCGGAGGTGATGGGACGTGTTTGTGTGCGCGCAGGTTGATTCAGGGAGAGAGAGGGAGAGAGGGCTGGTTGCAGTTATCTGCAAAGAGGCAGGCGTATGTTTCGGTCGGTCGGCAGCCGGAGCGCGCCTGTCCGAGATAATCCGCCGGTGATTAAGACCATAAATCCATCGGCGGATTAGTATGGTTGCAGCGCGGGCACCGCACACACGCATACACACACGCGCGTATAACCCTATCCTGCTTCTCGCCAATTCCACCCCCCCTCCCTCCTCCCCGATACCGCCAACCTCCGCGGTCACGCGAAAAAAATTGACATCCGACGTGTCGAGGAAAAAAAAAAAATACGTTTCGCGATATAACTCTCAACGTCATATTTCGTAGGATATTGAGAAAGCCGAGTCTGCGTTTATTCAAATTTTAGGATATATCGATTCGGGTGAAAGAAGTATGGGCGCGTCTGTGGAAATTCGTATGATTTGAAGAGCGAGAATACAGGCTTGGTAAAAATTCTACGCCATCGTACTATGACGAAAATATAACATATCGAATCATAAAGTCGGGCGCTCACAAAATTTTCCGAATTCTTTATATGAAAAATGAGAAATTCTGTAAGAAAAATAAAAGTAGAATAACTCAACGAAAAGTACCGGAAAACGGAGAATACGGTTTTTATTTCACAATAAAAGTGCGAAAAGCGGATTTTAAATAAATATAAACCACCCCGATGTTGATTTTACTCGAAATACGATTTAAACTAGAAAATCAAAATAAAACACCTTACGTATTTTCTCAGGCAAAATTTTAGGCGGGATAGTGAAATATTTGCAGTTCGCTCTACGTATGGTGAATGGGAGGTGGAAAGTATAGGTATAGTCGGGTTCGCCATAACCGGGGTACCGGTGGGTATATGAGGGCAAAGGATTACACCGGTGTCATCCGTATTCGGCCGGGTTAGCGTGCTGTCAGCGCCGCGGGTCCAATGCCATTCGGTTATATATCAATTATTACCGGGAGCTGGTCGGAGCAGTTTTGGAAAGCGCAGCCTGCTCGATTTGCATTTCAGCGGGAGCGTATGTACATGTGGGCTGCGTACGTGTACGTATAGGTTATTCAGCGCATATCGATAGCTCGTAAGTTCCGCTAAACCGTGGTTAAGAACTCGGCCTATTTGGCTCCGGATCATACGTTCCGGGCTACGAATTTCGATCTATCGATATACGAGTCGAAATTTTGAGTCCCTTCAAATCGAGACAAGAACCGAATTAAAGTACTTTATAGTTATCGCATTGTTCTCTGTGAACAATGCGTTACATTTTTGAAAAGGATTTAAAAAGAATGAGTTCTCTTTTCAAATGCTAAATATAGATTTGAAATTTCAACTTCGATCGATGAAAATGATCAAAGTGATGCAAATTTTCCTCACATCGCGTAATCGAAATGCAAGTCGAGAGTCCAAAAGTCGAGTGAACGCGAGTGACATTTTACCACGAACTCGATCGCGATCTCGATCTCGTGATCGATCTACCTTCCGGAGACGACAATAATCATAAACACGAAAATTTCTTCACCTCCGACTTTATTTTCGTCCGTCTCTTATCGATAGGCCGATTTGTTTTGCGCGCGATTTGACGTCATATCGACGAGGTGAAAGCGAGAGTGGAATAGTCGTGAAAAATCGAGAGGGAGAGAGGCACGAAATTCGATAAACGAAAGATATCGAACGCGGTATAAGGTTATGAACCGTATAACCATTTATAAATTACGAATAAGTGGCGGAGAGAGATTCGCTGGAGAGCGGGAGAGGGAGAGAGAGAGAGAGCGGCAGGATACGGCATTAAAAATCACGTGTTCCGCTTGAGCTCATAATCTCGTATAATCTTTTGCAAAGTTGTTAATACTCGCGGCTTACGGGTGTTAATTTAATATCCATACAGGTACGCCACATTGAATATCCGAATCCCACTGGCGCTCGAGCATCGGTTCTCTTTCTCTCTCCCTCTTTTTTTCTCATTCTCTCTCTCTCTCTCTCAGTCGCGAGAGCCACTAGCACAACGATAAAAAAAATCCATAAAACTGCTCAAGCCCGGCTATCTCCCATTCTCTGTCGTTCTGCTCGGCCATTCTCTTGCTTTCTCTCTCCCTCTCTCTCTCTCTCTCTCTCTCTCTCTCTCTCTCTTTCTCTCGATTTTATTTCGCCTCTCTCTCCATCCACCTCTTTCTCTCGCCAATGCGCTCTGTATCGGTAACTACGTAGGTACCAGGCCGTTTGGCCGACTCGCGAAATTAGGCGTTTATTTCTCGTTCCTCCCGAAGGATTTTCGTGTGTGCTTACAACTCGAACGGAAAAACCGGAAGTGGGCGTCGTGAGAAAGACCGAGGTAAATGCCCGTCCGATGAAAAATCGGGAAAGATCACGTACGCGAGTGTGTGCGTCTCACGGAACGCAGTCTCGAGTAGTGAGAGAGATCGGGCGAGGAAAAAAGCGGAGGGCGAAAAAAAAGAGGGCACACCAGAAGCGGAAAAACAGTGAACGGGACATGAATAATGCGTGAGAAGACGACGAGTGCGAAAATAGAGAAGAGAGAGCTTGGGAATTTATTCGTTTCGTAAATATCCAACTTTGGTTTTTGAGGCAAAACAAAGAAGCAGGGAAAGTTAATTTTGAGTAATTGCGAGGGGGTGTTACCCGCGGGAAAAAAATCGGCAATTTCCACAAGTGTAGCGAGCGAAAACTGTCGACAACTCTCGGAGCTGTATTACGACGGTGTATAGCGAAATACGTGGCGAAATAAAGCGCGTACATATCGCCCATTAGAATTATGGGCGGTGCCGTTACTCGTCCGAGAGCCCTCTCTCTCTCTCTCTCGCTTTCTCACGCCCATCTTCTCCTCTCTCTCTCTCTCTCTCTCTCTCTCGCTACTTCTCCAGCGTACGACGTTTAGGATACGAAAAAGGGAGTAAAGTTACCAGCGTGAAATCCTCGGGAAGCCCTGGATATCCGGCGGCTCCTTTGCGGAATTTATTTTTAATCAAGTGGGCACCTTTCTCTCTCTCTCCCTCTCGCACTCTTTCACGCTGTTTTTCCACCAACGGATCCTGCGTAGCCGAAAACGTCCTTCGAACTCTTTCTCGTTCCGAGACGAGGATGAAAGAACGAAGACAGAGAGATAGAGAGGGAGAGAGAGAGAGAGAGAGAGAGAGAGGGTGAAAGGAGGGTTGTTCTCCATGGATACACCCCCACCAATTCACCTTCCTACCAACCTTACGCCATCTCTTCAGTATCCTTAGCTCGACTCTATACACGCTTGCGCTCAAAAATCGACTTTCGTTGCGACGAAACATACAAGAAAACAAAGAGGGAGGAAAGAGGGAGCGAGAGAATATACACCTACCATTATTCTTCAACTTTCGTCAAGAACCCATGATGCAACTGCGAAAGCTAGCGCGCACTTTCTGGTCCTGAAGATTGGGCACTGACGTAGTGCTCTATGCAGAGCGTCTCGGGTTGTCTTATTATTCGTAAAACTTTTCAACGATACATGAAAATACAAGAAAAATACGCATTCCTTAGAATCTTTAAATCTAGACAAATTTAGTCCAACTAGGACACCCTACGCAGCTCGAATAGATTCGACAGGACGATGTGTATGAAAACATAGAAGCTTTGTAATTTCCACGACGTCTTTGTTTCTCGACGAAACTTGACATATAGTATATACATTTGTGTAGGTGAGGCATGCGAAATAGGAAGGACGGTGGATAATATAATGATGGCGTCGGGTAGCGCGCGAGGGAGGGGGCGGGGCTACGTGGGGGATCAATATTATCCTCTCCTCCGCCGCCTCCGCCGCCTCCTCGCCATACCCTACACGCCACCCCTCGCGTATTCTCTGTCTCGTTCGCTCCACGCTACCGCGCAAAAGTGAGTCGGGTTCCCTCCTCGAGTCGCTTTTCCAACTCGGAGAGTCGACGCCTTCGGGTTTTCCACGTTCTCCACCATCCTCGCTCTTCTTCTTCTGTATCGTTCTTTCCGCCAGTTCTTTTACTTTTCTCTCTTCCCTCGCGCACTTTATATCGATAAACTCGACCGGCTACATTTTTAACCTTCTCCACCCGCCTCGCTACTGATTAACAAAGATTCACGATCCCCGATTCCCGCTCCCCGTTGATTTCGTCGCGAGGATAACAACGTAACGGCGTAACGGCGAACAAATCTGCGTTACACGATTGTACGTAAGAATGGCCCTTACGCATCCCGTAGAATGCTAAGTCGGAAGGATTACTGCACTCGCTGTCCTCGCAAGTTTTCTGCCTCGCTCGTCTCTCTCTCTCTCTCTCTCTCTCTCTCTCTCTCTCTCTCTTTCTCTTATATCGCTATACATATAACCTCCTCCTCTCTCTCTCTCTCTCTCTCTCACTCTGGTACATAGGTGGTCCTCTATATTGGCTCGCGCACGTGCACGTGAACGCGGAATGCTCGCCTGTATGTGTTTGCGTGTGTCGGTGGGGGGTGGCAGCGGTGGTGGTGGCCATGTCGGTACGGGCGGTGGGGGCGTGATTGATGAGACTTCCCCGGTCACGGTCTCATTACATTTATATAAGCTTTCGTAGATTGAGCCGTACCGGAGGCTTACACGGTGGTGCTCGCGCGCGCGCGCGAGGGGTCGTGATTTGATGAGGTTTTATTGCTCGAATGACGTGACGCGAGGGGGGTGAATCCGAGAGAGAGAGAGAGAGAGAGAGAGAGGGAGGTTTGCGAAACTTCTATTCTCCTGTATACGATCTTCGGAATAAAGAAGAGCAGACGTAAAAACTATCGAATCGATCTTCTTTTTTTTCGGAGAGAGAGAAATCTCGTTCTCCTCGAGTTCGACGTGCGACGCCCAGATATATCCGAAAGTTCATTCATCAAGTTTATGAGCACCGTAAACCCGATGTCTCGAGGCGCATCGTAGGTACGAGATTCCGCACGAGGCACTTACGGATTTTACGGGCGCGACCGCTGCGTCGTGCCGGTCCAGGCGTATACGCGGTTTCCTTTCGGTACCCGAGAGTTTATTGATTCGCGAGTTACTTTTCCCCGAAAATTCGTACGCCGGGTCCCATTTTGATCCAACTTGGAACTTGGATCTCCAAATTTTATTTCTATTCGACCGAAGAGCCACAAAACCGTACGAAAATTCGTATTCCACTAGAGCAAGTGCGTACTAAGTGGACGAAAAAAATACATGGAAGTTGTTCCTCGTCCAAAATTTTATCGCGCGCAAAAAAAGGGAGAATCGTGGTCGATTTGGAAGGTTCGGTGAATAATCGGTTGCCGTCGGCAGGCGCGGGGGTGACATTATTCTTCATTAGCCTCCGTTCCGCTTTGAATGACTCCGTCTCGGCTCTTAGCGTTCCACGTCTAGAGCAAACTCCTTCTTTCCTATATATATACGCTCTTCTTCATCGGCCATCCATCTTGCCGGGATCCTCAGTCTCGTTCAGTCGTTCCACCCGATGCGCAACTCCCATGTCTCCTCTTCTTCCACAGGCACCTTGTCTTCCTCTCTCTCTCTCCTCTCTTTCTCTCGTCTCTCCTGTCTTTCTCTCACGACCCCCTTTTCTTGGCTAACAGTTACGCGAGAGCGACGTGTATCCGAGCGCAACCACCCGTATAATTGTCGCGAGGGTGGGTTCTCGAGGGTTCCCTCCCATTCACCCCCCCCCCCCCGAAACTCACCCTCGGACTCACCCTCGAAATATCACCGCGCTCGGAAGGTAGATAACGGACGAAACCGAGCGTGGAGTGAAATACGACCTCGCCGAGAGATAAAATTTCATTTATATTTCTTCTTTCTCTCCGCCTCGTCTACCGGGGCCCGGTGTTTCGATAATTAGGTCGTCATTTTCCACCTCGGTTTTCCTTCATCTCGAGGGTGGAACACGGGAAACGTTGAATCGTATAATTGTAGCTCGGAGTGCCGAGCGAAAGAGGGAGGAACAAAAGAGGGGAATATGCCGCGATATCGAGCGAGGTGACTCTGAATTAACGCCGTCATATTTCGAGGAGAAACCACTAGCCATTTGTCAGAACGTACCAGTTGGAATCTCGCCTAAATTCGAAATTTTATAGAACTCGTATCGTACGTATTCTCATACCTTCCCTTAAATTCCAAGAAATTTTTAGTCGGAATTTCTAGGAAAAAAGTCCTACACCACGAAAAGCTAGCAAAATATCGTAGTTCTAACAACTATCTAAGGCCCGAAAATAATTAAAAAATTGTCTCGTTGCAGGTGTGGTTCAAGAACAGACGAGCCAAGTGGCGCAAGAAGGAGCGGAACGCAATGAACGCGGCAGCGGCAGCAGCGGCGGATTTCAAATCGAGTTTCAGTACGACAGGCCTGAACGGGTTCATCGGTCAACCGTTCCCGGACCCGGATGCGTTGTACAGCTCGTACAATTATAACAACTGGGCGACGAAAGTCCCATCCCCTCTGAGCAGCAAGAGCTTCCCCTGGGTGGGCACCCTGGGTACGGTGATGCCCACTTCGTCGCATCACCACCACCATGCGCAAGTCAGTCCGGTGAATTGCTTCAACGCCGCAGCTGCGGCGGCTACCTCCGTAGCTGGAAATCACGTGGGCGGTATGTCAGTCTCGGTGGGCCAAGCCGCGACCTCGATGCTGCCAGGAATGAGCTCGGGCCTGGGAGTCGCTGGTTCCCCGGTAGCGGCTTCAGGAGCAGCGTGTCCTTACGCGGCGCCAGCGGCACCCCACCACCCTTACGGACCTCCAGTTTACTCGGCTCATCATCGTACATCAGCCACCACGGGGCTGCCGGAGTCCTGCACGGCGATGACCTCGAGTAGCATCGCCACCCTCCGGCTGAAGGCCAAGCAACACAGCAGCGGTTACGGCACCACGGGGTCCGGAGGGTTCGCAACGGCCGGCGGGACTCCGGGAAGCGTCAGTCCGGTCAGCTCGAGAGCCTCCTCCGTAGGCGGCAGTGTCGGTCCACCAGGAAGCGGACTGAGCGCCTGTCAGTACGCCCTGACCAGCACGACCGGCAACAATCCTCACTCCCCGGTGAACCCCGAAGGTCACGGAAGCGGGACGGCCCGGGGCCAAGTCTGAGGGGACGCGGGGGCCACCTCGAGCCCCCATCATCACCAGCAGCATCATCATCAGCGAGTTGTCGGCTCCAGCAATCAGTCGAGCAGCGGGGCACCTCACGTTCCGGGTGACGTTCAAGGTCGCAACTCGAGCGAGTGACCCAGGCCGAGGTCCGCGCGCGCCTCGTCGCCGACGATGTCCTCGAGCGCGGCATCGTCGCCATCCTCCACTCAGAATTACCTCATGTACGACGACGAGGCGACCAGCGCGGACCAGAAGATCGACGAAGAGCGGAACGGGGCTATAGACAGCTCCGGTTCTATCTCGGGCTCCCTCGGCAGCGACCAGCAACAGCAGCAACAGATCGTGGGCATTGGCGTCGGCGTGGGAGCGACGACCTCGAATCTAAACTCCGGACTGACCGGTTACTGGCAGCACGCAGCCTCAACAGCACCAGGTTACTGGTCCTCGATTTTCGATTGCTGGTCGACACCCCCGCTACCCTCGGCGGCCCAATCGCTGTCTCTCCCCCGAGACGACAACTGAACTCTGTTTCTCGCGTTTTAACACCGAATCTACCATTTTTTCAAATTTGTCGTTAGAGGAAAAATTTTTTCGGTCACTCGTCCATCCATTGTGGTTAAAATTATATACGCGGTAGGTTTTGTGTTAATTCGAGTCTCTACGGAGACCGAAAGCGTTAGGAATTTAGAAGAGGATTTGTAAATAGAGGAACGACTTTGAAGAGCTGAGTTCGGTAGCAGGCAGCTGGACTCCTGTTTCGCGTGAGAATTTCGTGGCGAGGATCTCGCCGACGGCTCTTCGCTCTTCCGGAGGAAGATGAAGACGTTGAAGATTGATCTCCCGGTGGATCGCGTACTCCGTACTTTTGTAGATATATGTATAGTAGCGCACTGACTTTATGCGAAGCATAAGTGTATACCGATGGGACGAGATTGTAAGGTAATATTAATCGGCGTATATATATATAAATATATATATAGAGGAGTGTCGAGGAAGAGAATGTTTTATTCGAATTCGTAGCATCTAAGAGATTCGATTGAAATTTTTCGCGCGACGTGCGCGCTTTGTACAGTGTAATCGAGAAATATTCTACTTTTGTTCGTTCCGGGAATTAGACGTAAACTTATAAATATCGATACCTTGTAATTGGAGTAAATTTTAAGCGTTCGTTGTGCGTGAATTGCTAAAGAAAGGACTTTTGAAGTCCGTCGATTCCTCGTCATCCAGAGACGCAAGCGGGAGTTTAGCGAGCATGAAGCGCAAGAAAATACCCTCGCGTGATATTTTCTACAAACTAGAGTTAACCGTGTAAGATGTAATTTTAAAAATGAGATTCAATTTTTATTCCCGTTCGAGAACGTATACCAAAGCCTTCCAAAGAAGACGAAACGAACTATAATTATACGATAAAGATTTAAAGAGGATAATCGATTCGAAATATTATTACGAGAGGAGAATTTAATTGAATTATTTGTTTCCTAATATTCTGCATAAAAATGATATATAAATATAAATATAGATATATTACTGATGTTTAAAGGAAATTAAGTGTAATAAGTGTAATAAGAGACGATGACGCGAATCGATAAATTTCGAAAGTCGTGCGTAAACGTGAGTGAAAGCAATTCGACGAAAAGCGGGACGATATACGAAACGATAGATCGATTATTATTAGCCATCGTAAGTTACTAACGAGTTTTAAGTAAACGACCGCTATTTTGTATGAATCCCGTGTGTCGTACAAATGTCTCGTCGTGTCAACATATCCCCCAGTTCTCTTGTATGCGCGGTGAGTTGATAAGAGAGCCCGGGTCGTATAACTTCGTCAAACACGACGAGGTGAAAAAAAATTGTGAAGAAAGAAATTTGAGCGAGCGACGTAGGAGGATAGGAATTTTTTGTCATCTCACTTGCTGTGTGTACCACGTTCCTAAAAAAAAAAAACAAAATAAAATGTGAAAAATTGGGCGTATCCGAAGAGAGCGAGAGAGAGAGTGAGAGAAAGAGAGAGAGAGAGAAAGATTTGCGCCGTGAAGGCAACGTTTGTAATCTAGTCACAATAAAAAGCCAATTCTATTCTAATTAACGCGAGTTGTGTTTTTCAATAATCCACCTTGCCACCGTGCCAGCCGATCCAGCGGTGAAATTATTGTCCGCGGAGGGATTTAAACGGTCCCTCGGCGATTCCGATCTGGGTGACACGCGTATACATATTCTCCATACAGCAAGACACCGTATGCTATACATAACTTGCGGAATCTGGGTGCATAAGCGCGTGTAAGTATTGCATTACGGCACCCCGCGCCTCGACGCGTTTAGGGGTCGGTCCGATCGAGAAAACGAACGATAAATTATGCACCCCGCGAGGGGTGAGTTGCGTATACGAACCCCTCCTCTCGCGAGAACCGTTCGCGCGGGCTAAACGTATATTACAACGATCGTCGATATCGTTAATGGCGACCACCGTAAGATATTACGAGCCCGTATGCTCCCAATTACATGTATATCGGGGTGTCGAGCTGTCATTGTCTTCCCAAAACCGAAATCTGCTGGTTGGATTTTATTACTTTGAATAGTAAATAGCGAATTAGTAATGGCTATTGAATTTTAAACACATTCTCGATATACTACGTCACGAAAATTCTTTAATTAATTATTTTCTTAATCGTCAACTACAGCTGTTTATTCTTTGTGCCGTATTTATTGATTGACTTTCCAATTAATTTTGAATTAATTTTCATTCGTGGAATCGATCGCTCTCGCTGATAAGATTTTATAAATACCCCTTTCGATGTTGTTTTTTATTCCTCAAATCGTTATTCATCGCGAAATTCGACCGTGAGCGAGTTAATTGCTCGGTACAAAGGGCGCGAGGCGAGGTTTATCGTTCGTTTTTTATGCGCACAACGCGAAAGAGAAGTTCACTTATCTGCTTCCGTAATCTTATCGTCAGCACGCGCGATGCGTCGCATTCGCGAAATTGCCTGTCGAGATCGTTATGTTGTTTATCTCTGTCGTCTCGTCGAATTCTGACAAATTTGCACGGAAAATATTTCCCGAGAATTTGTTCTTCTCTCGTTATTGTTGTTGTTCTCCGGCTCGCTGGCTTATTTTCTCGGCTGGCGTAGTCTATGGCATGTTCGTCGAGATTTCGCGGATTTACCGGAAAAAAAATCCTGTATACGACCTCGTGAATACGTCGGTCTTTACCTATATCACGGCCCGACCCCGCGTTCGTCTGTAGCTAACCAACTTCTTCCCTTTTTCTTCCAGGTGGGATAGGCTCGAGGGGGACGAGACTCCCTCGATATACAGACACAGTCGCAGGGGAAAAAAATCGGAGAAAGAATTTCAAAATTACCGAAAAAACTCTCGCTTGCAAATTTTTTTAAATAAACGAGATATTTGAAATAAATTAAACGATCAGAGAAACTTTTAGCGAACTGTCTCGATAATATTATTGCAGGATTTTAAAATTATACAATTGCATTACCGAGTTATCGTTATCAAAATACCAATTCGGTTGATCCAGCAAAGTCTGTCTCAATGTAAACATTTTACTGGGATATTTCGACTACGTGGCTAAACGAGAACGAGCGCGTTCTCATCCTCGCTTCGTCAGACGAAATCATCATCGCGTAGTCGAGATAAAGACGACAATTAACGCGCCTCGCTCTCGCGTTAATACAAAAGCGGGCAATAAAGATAGCCGTGGCGGTTTTTCGTTCTCGACCGATACACGCGTATCGCGTGTCAGCCTCGGAGATGATCGTCCTTATCACGAGCGCCATTGTCATAGAACATCGATCACCGTGAACCATCCCGCTCGTCGTCCCCTTATATCCAGTGCCGTATCTATATACCCCCCCCCCTCCTCCCTTTTTTTTTATTCCCCGAAAATCAAGCTCATTCGACCCGCTTTCGTCGCGAGAGTTCTCTCCCGGTTCGTCGGAGTCTTGGTGCACACGTACGCCGGTTTATACGGAGCCGTATATCGCGCGTCGTATGGGAGTGGATCTAGGACGTCGTGTTATTTATTGGTGATACGCGTCTGGGGTTTTTTTCTCTTCCCTCCCCGCCGGCCCTCTTCCTTCTCCTCCTCTCTGTCTTTCTTTCTGCCTCTCTCTCTCTCTCTCTCTCGCTCCCGCCACCCGGAAAGCCCGTGGAGAATCGGAACCGTCCGTTAACCGAGACGGGAAAAAGTATCTCGCAGGCACGTACCGCGAGAAAAGGGAATCGACGGCTGTTTGGTTACCTTCCGGCCACCATAATCCGATATTTTGTGCATATAGCCGAAAATGCTTAAGCCGCGACAATCCTCAGCCGCTAGAGCTCGTTAGAGGGCGTCCGGCTAATTATAGACTGCCCCCGAACATCTTCTTCCTTCCGTGGGATTAACCCGCGAAGTTTGTTTTGCATCGAACCGCTCTTTACGAATCGCTTAATCCCGAAGACGCGATATTTTTATCGTGAATTTTGGAGAAAAAAAAGGAGTTGGAAATCGAGAGCAATTTGCGACGACGGCCGTTTTGTTGTAGACCGGAATGTATTTTTACTCCTGAAATATGCGTCACGGGTGCAGCCGGTTGGATTATCGGTGACGTTTCTCGAAAATACTCTCGAAACTGGGATCAATGGGAGTGTGCGCTAAGACGAAAAGAAGCGAAACTAGCCGCTCGTTATTAAACACCAATTTCATCATTGTACTCGGAAAAAATCGATTCAATCCAAGCTCGAACAATTCTCTCCCGTTCGTTCCTTCTCGAATTCTTTCTGTCCCTTAATTTGATTAATTCGATTAGAGGCAGCCCTTTCGCGGGACAAGCACGAAGGGTGAGACGTCTTTATTTTAGTGCGCGCATACGAAATAACGACTCGGGTATCCACTCTCGCTGATTGCCGCCGTGTGCGGGTAAGGCGTAATCGTTCGCGCCGGCTCGTATCGGTTGAATGTGCTTAAGCGGCGAGAAAAAAGGAAGATTTTTTCTTTAATTGCGCGACCGTTGGGGGATCGTCGCGAGAGAGTAAAAAGAGAGGAAATCTCTCGGAGAATCTAATCTAAACCGAGGCGAGGAGCGAGAGGAGAGAGAGGGTGGAAAAGGAAAGTTGGAATCGTTTCTAGCGAGCTGCCGTCCATAAAGTCAGCTAGCGCATGCATAGATGCATATAAGGATCAAGGCCGCGCACGAGCGCTACATAATGCATCTCTCTGGCATTTTCGAGCCGACTCGCTCCCTCCTCTCGCCACCTCTCGCTCTCCTCTGTCTATCCCGGTGTATAACGCTGAAAGTAGCATCGACTAACGCGTTTCGAATGGAGCTCGGCCTCCCCATTCACCTTCCACCACCTCCTCTCTCTCTCCTCCTTTGTGGTTCCCGATTGAATATAAACGCGAGAATAAGAAGCCATTTTATCACGCTCCGCGTTGAGCTTTTTACTTTCTAGTGAAATTGAGGGCTTAGGCCCCTTCCCTCCTACCCCCCCC
>NCVS01000517.1:22094-185417 GCA_003055095.1 Goniozus legneri | reverse complement strand
CCCCCCCATCTCTCTCTCTCTCTCTCTCTCTCTCTCTCTCTCGACCCATCCGAGTTTGATGGTAACGTTGCCGAGATTTGCGCTACCTACTCCCCGCGTCACGGCGAATCGACGTAATACGCGTGCCGAGATTGAACATTCGCCGGTGCTATTTATTTTTGGTGATTATTTCGCCTTTGGGGTAATTTACGTTTCGCTATTGTACAATGAAAATCAAACCAGAAAACTCCAGACAAGAAAAATTGTCTTAATAAGGATGAGAATCGGACATACCAACTTTTATGTCCATCTCGTTACGTCTGCAAATTTCGTCACCTGAAATTCACGGTCAGGCATATTCTTGAGAAATACCAATCACCCCTGAGAGATAGCTGTGCATTGTCAAATACAACTTTTACCTGCTTGAATATCCAGTCTGGTTTCGAGAAAACTGTATGTACTCGATCAGCTGGATTTAAGTAAACTTTTCCAATTCATTGTAAAATCAATATGTAAAATTTTATTCATGTAGAACCAAGAATCAGTCTACTCGATGAACGCGAATCTCCAACTTTTCTTAGACACTGTGTACACACACAGAGCGTTTACGGTACTCGGTAGCATTTGTTTTCGATGTAAATCTCGTCAAGGTCTACTTTTAGGGGTCCAGTGTGTGTGTCAGGTGAAGGCGTCTCGGAATTCCCGCTCTAATATATAAACGTTCGCGTTTTGTGTTTTGCCCCGAGCACGCGTTAACGCATGATTCAACGTTCTGTCACGGAGTGCGTGCACACGGAGGAGTGAGGAGGGGGGCGAGTGTGGATGCCGTATCCGAAACAGAGGGACTGCACCTGCAGGGCACTTTGAAGTAAGGTAGGTAATCCCTGCTAGCACGACGTCGACTAAGCCTCCATGATTTAGAAGCTCTTGGAGTATTTTAAGAGTCCTCTTCTCCCTCTCTCCCTCCCTCCCTCGCGCGCTCTCTCTCTCTCTCTCAACTCCGTTCTCCGCTCAACCATCCCAGCACCCGATGTACACGCCGTCAGATTCGCTAGCGTTTCGTTGCCATCCTCACGGGGTCACGTCGATTAAATTTCGAAATCGCGACTCGTTGCCGATATTGCTTTTGCTGAAAAAAATATCGACAGCGAAGAGAGTCGAAATTTTGGCGTGTGCTATTTAGCGATTCGAAACAAATTTTTATTACGGACAAAGAACAGAAGATTTTCTAGCGTAGAAGAGTTCGGACAAAAATTATTTTCAAGGGTGGAAGTGCAGATTTTGAAATTTATGGTGATTCCGATAAATTCTAATCCTAAAATTTCGAAAACCACTTTAGTTTAACGACAAGAGGTAGGGGATGAAAAGGGTAATTTCTAGTCCGGTCCTCTCTCAAGTTAGGACTATCTAACGCTCGGGCAGCACCTTGAACCCAAGCAGCTCTCGGGGTTTGACCTCGTGCGCTTCCTGTATATCCCTCCGTCCTCCGTCCTCTCCATTCTGGAGTTCTCCTCTTCTTCTCGCTCGTTGAATCTAATTACGGTATCGCGGGGGTGCGCGCAAGACCCAGCCCGCTCGAGTAGATACCAACCACCGTAGTGAGCGAGAGAGAAAACGAGAGTGAGAGAGAGAGAGAGAAATATCGCGGAGGCGGCGTTGCTATGGGCGACCGGGGGAGCCATCTTGGAGGGTTGCAGCCACTAATGGCCTAATGAATTTAATGGAGGCTCCGCGGAGAGAGACGAGGAGAGAGAGAACAGCGTGGAGTAGAGCCCTCCTCCTCTTTGTAACTCGTTTTGTTGAACCGACTCCTCAGAAGCGTGAATACGTAATTCTTATATGGCCAGATGATGAGAATGACAGACTAGAGTCTTCAGATTCTCTATTTGAACCGCGCTTTACACATCACCGCTCATAAATATTCAAGTAACGCCGTGAACGAATGGCGAGCTCGAAATTAATTAGGGGACTGATTAGATTTATTCTCTCTTAAATTTTGTTAGTTTTCGCAGAAAAATAAAAGATTCAATGGTTACAGAGATTTTTCGGCAATTAAAACATTATAATAAGCCGATCAGGCGTGTGATTCGTCCAGCGACCCGTGAGGCGAGGGGTTGCGTTCGACGATAAACATGCCTGCACCCTCTTCCCCCTCGGCGGGCACACGTGAGATGAGATTACGACAAAGATAACCGAGGATTACAACGGCGATTACGATTTTACTATGATCACGATAACGAAATTATCGGACCCCCGACAAATTGGCTAAAGATTAGAAAAGGGAAATTTGTCAAATCTCACGGCGGATCATTTTTCAGCGAGAGGGGAGGGGGAGAAAATCGGATTGAATTTAGCGCCGATTTTCGAGTATTGAAACACAAGTAGAAGCTTAGCGCGCTTTTAAACGGGAACGCGATCGAATTGGCCATTAATTTGCCGTGGATTAATAAACATTTTAAAAAGTTCGATCGACGATGCGCATCGGGTGTGAGAAATCTATATTGAATGCGTTTTTTACGGCTACCGATTTGCGAATGCGAGCGCGATATGGCAGAAGCGAGAGCCGTATCGCTACGCCGAGTCGCGTTAAAACGTTAAAAAGCCACCTGTAAGCGCCATTATATTCTTGTTTTGTCGCGTGCGCTTTAGCCTTTATGTAAAAATTGCGGCTGTGTGCGCGCGTTATCATCGAATCGCTCATCGTTCTTTTTATAGTGCGATATAAAAGATGCACCCATCGAACCTCGTAAATCGTCGAATCAGTTTTGTATTAAAAAACGTTATAATAAATCCTGTTTGCACTCACCACGCGTCAACATCGCCGTATCGAATCGATCTTATCAAGTTCGGCACACGCCCCGAGGATTAGAATTCTCATTCTCCGTGCTCGCCCCTCTCTCCCTCTCTGTTTCATTAACGAAAGAAAGAGAGAAAACAGACCGAGAGTGGAAATGAAACCGGGACTCGGTAGGTGACGAGTTTCATCTCGACCCCTTTTTCCAGATCCGGGAAAATAAGAGTTTGGATGAAGAGCGAGGGAGATTCCCCAAAAAAAGGGGAGAAAGATAGGAAGACGAACTCTATCGATGTGTTTCACTGTAATCGAAACGTAAAACGAGTTATCATTTATCCAAAACAAAACCTCTAGAATCACCTCATCTTTTTCGTCAAAAAATGAAAATTTCTTACGTTCTCGAATGAGACAAATTTCGGGAAAGAAAATAAAATGTAGTTACAGCAATCGTGATGGAAGAATTATCATTCGGTCGGAATGAAGACTGGGAGGTACTCTTCTTTTTACACCTCGTTGTAAAATTTATCGTATTTTTTAGGGGCTCGATGACGGGGGTACGTCCCTGGGCGAGGCACACGGAGCGCGGGCACATTGCATCCCCGGAAAATAAAGGAAAGTAGTGACGGTAATCCAGAGCGCGGGCCGAGGGTCTTACCGTGGGGCTTCCGCGAATGTTTATTGAGTCGGTACATGCACGCGAGAGAGCTGTGCGCGCACGCGCCATCATCTCATCTCATCTTGGGACTCGGTCTCATCGCCCCGTACAACCATCCTCTCGCCCGCCTCGTCCTTACTTTATCCCCCACCAACCCCACGCGACGTCCATTCAATCCTATCTCATCTCGACCCCCGAGGTTAGCTGGAATCTAGCACGAGAAACACGATTTTTTTCCTCTTCTGTTATTTCTTCTTTACTTCATGATGTTCTTAGCACGTTATTACTTCAAACATTGTATTTTACGGTCGCGCTGGGATCGGTATTAAAATTGATAACCCGATAACTAATTCGTCTTATTTCGCTTCAGGTTTTTGGGTAGCAATTTTCTAAAATTACAAATTTCCTTCTCTGCGAAATGATTCTAATAATTGTATGTTCACAAGAGAATTTAAAAAATATTCTTTCTTCGATTCGAAAAATTTGTAACTAACATTTTTACAATTTTCAATTTGTAATGTGTTGTAAAGAAATAGACTACGTTTATTCCCCGTTTTAATGTTTTGAAAATCGAACTTTTTCGTTTACATCGTCATCTGCCAAAGGAGATTGCAATTTGAAAGTCTTGAAGAAATAAAAAAGGTGGAGCACAGCTTTTGTAAGCAAGCGGAGGACTCGGGGAAGAACGAATAGGTAGAAGAGGACGGTGAAGTAGCCGGTAGGTGGAGGGCTAGATACTCACTCCGGGGCCCTCACCTAAACGGTAGGATTAAGTGCTACGTAAATTCTTGCAGCTGCTTTCGGTAGCGCGGGATAAAGAATCGCTCTTGCCGTGGTTCAAACTTTTTTGCGGCATTTCTGTGAAGGCAAAAGGTGAACGCGCACGATAAAACGTGATCGATCGTTCAATTTTCTTTTTTTCCAACGATTATCAACGAATGATGAATGAAGAAAGTGTCGTGATAAAATGCAATGAATTATCGATATTCATGACTCATCGATTTATTCAAAGTCGTTTAACGTTGCTTGAATATTATCGAGATGATTCGTTAGTAATCAATGATATATAAAGAATAAATTAGTTTGTGCATTTTTTACTCTATCGGTAAAATATCTTCTGCTGCAAGTGAAGAAATTATTTTCCACACGGTCGTCGAATAATCAGAGTTTTCCATTTTTAATTCGCCAAAATATAGATTTCTTACTTGTCTACATTTTTAAATTCACGCAGGAAAAATATATTCCAAAAATCGTTTAGTAAAAAGTAGACTGGACCATATTGTAAAATTTACATCCATTTTTTATTCCACCTAAAAATAAAAAGGCATTTTTTACATTCATATATTTTCATGTTATCAAAAAAGTACAATAAAGGAAGTTTGCTTAATTCATGCATTTAAGATTAATTGTATAGATTCATGTTCTCAATAACAAACTCTCAAGAAAAGTTTGCTTAGGTTTATTCTTTTCTCTTTCTCTGTCAATTAAATCGGCGATGTAATAAACGTTCGTTTCTTGAGGAATTTTGACCTATTATTGTGTGAAAATTCTAAATCAAAGGATTAGGGCAGGACGTAGTCAAAAATGACTACACTTCTAACTTTCATAGATTAAGATAATTTTACTTACGATCAATAAATTTATATAGTTTTCGTAATTGATCTTTCCGGATTTTGGATCACAAGCAACACTCATCATGTCGGCCACTTCTTGTTCCGTAAGTGGCTCTCCAGCCTGAGTAATGATTTTTTCTAAATCTTCCCTCATGACGTATCCACGTTTTTCAGTATCTAATAAATGAAATGCTTTGAGTAGATCTTCAGGTTCGGCTGGCTTGTACCTATGAGATGAAGTATTATACAATTTTTACAATATTGATATAAAGGTAACTTTGATGCATTGTTAGAACTAACTTTCGCTCAGTTATGGCTTTTATCATATAATCTATGAATCTTTCAAGTGAGACATTATTGTTTTCTACATCTTCGAGTTCCACTTGAATTTCTTGTAACTCTGTTTCAGTGATAACACATCCTACAGAGGTATACAAAAAATAATACATTATAATTGAATAAAAAAGTTTTATTTATATGTTATCACCTAATGATCTAATTATGGTCCCTAGATCTCTTACGTCTACTTCTCCACAGTTGGCGTTGTCGAATACGTTAAATGCTTCAGTCAGGCGTTTTTCCAATTGACTTGTCTCACTGGTCACTGAGGATTTTTATAATTGAAAATTCGTACAGGCAATGATTAGCATTATACTCACTGTCTATAATTATAATTTAAAATAAGCTTATAGTAAATTACAAATATCGTTTTATTTCCACTGTTCAGTAATATCCTTTGCAGATGAATTAGTTTGTTTGATCAATAAGTTAGGTATCGTAAAAATTTCATGCTTATACATTAAAATCTCAATAACTTGAATTTCTATAACCCAAAACCCGTTAGTGATCAAATTACTTTTTTCTTTTTTCACCAAAACCCAAAGAAAAATATTTCTTTATCTTATAATCTGAATCACGATTTTTTTTAGATTCTCTTGAGGTTCTATTGTGTTTTATATAAATATGAGCAGAAGAATGATAAAAAGAATACAATAACTTCATATTAAATATTTATTCGAATTACCTTGTTCTGGAACTTGAAAAAATTTGGATAATCTACTAGCTCTTCTTGGGTCAAGGCTTAAGCGTTGTATCGCAAAAGCTTGATCTGGATTTATCGATTGCCGGAATGATATGCTATGCATTATTCTCAAAAAGAAAATATTTAATCGTATTATATAATTTATTAAAAGAATATGATGATTAAATCATTTCATGATACTAAAAATATTCTCGATCATTTACCTGCTGATGTAATTATATCAAATTTCAATAAAATTGCTACAAATGTTTCACGGAATGTTTAATAAAACAGTCGACAATCGTAAAATAATTGCTTTTATAATAACAATTATTCAAAGTTTCATCCTATTCATATGTATAAATGTAGTCATAATTATAGCAAATGAATGGATTATACATTAAGTATACATAAATGTGCGCATATTCAGTTTCAAAAGTCATGATTTTCTTTACATGTTTTCTCATTTGTTTTGCAAACGTCAATAAATTATCTATCTTATCTTATATTATTTCATTTCATTCCATTTCATTTCGAAAAATATAAAAAGTGATTACTATTATGTAACAATTTATATAAAATTCAATCACATATTTATTACTACATTCAATTAAAAATGAGCTGTTTGTCGGTCAATTTCAGTTAAATCTTCGATAATTTCTTGTACACGAGTTCCAATTTTCTTTGCTATATCTATTTTCTCATTATTTGGTAAATATAAATAACGCCAAATTAAATCGCCATCAATAATACCTCTGGCAGGATTACCTTGCATTCGTATATAGCTTTTATATGTTCTAAAAAAACAATTTATAATTTAAAATTAATATTATATAAAAAATATAACTATTATTAGTTTTGTGTTCATACCTGTAAGCTTTGGGATTCAATCCAGCTATATGGCATATATGACTCATTAAAACATTTTGTAACATGAGAAGTCTTCGATACGTTTTTTCAGGGACTGGAAGAATATATCCCAAACTTCCATCTAATGATGCTGAAATGAAATTATAAAAATTTTATGATCATGAAAATAATAAAAAATACATAATATACGTAATATATTGGTTCATAGAAGCAACTATTTTCTTTAACCGATATAATTTTACTTTTACTAACCAAACATTGTAACATGACGTTTATCAGCTCCATGAAAATGTTTTTTCTCATCAGCTGGATCCGTTACTCTACATCTAATACGGAAGAATGTATTTATTTTTTGCCCCATATGAAAATCTGCCTTTCTGATCAATTTTTGACCACCCAAACTCTCTCGAGATTCTGGTTGGTACATGAATAATGATAGATTACTTTCGCCATCAACAACCAAAAAACCTAAATTATTATTGTCAATTAAATATTCAATGGTATATACTTCTGCAGGTCTGAAATCCTGATGAAAAACCATCCTATTAATATATACATTAGTATTAAAGATTTTTGATTGTTTGTATATACTTACTCTGCTCACTAGTGAGAGCGTTCTATATTCTTCTTGAAACCTCAACAGACTGATTGATTTATATACATCTGCTATTAAGATTAAACTTTTTATACTTAACATTTGATGTATATAGATTTGAGTGTCAATAAATGCTACTCCAACAAGATCACTATCTTTCAATTGCCATATATAAATCTGAAATTGATTTTATTTTAAATACAATATAAATGGCAAGGGGACAGTATCACATTTCTGAAGAATAAATCCAAATATAATGTACCTTCTGTCCAACTGCTGACACTAGAAATCCAGAAACTTGTGTTATAGCAGTAATTGGACCTTTTTGTTCTTTGGCATAGATTTGTTTGAACCTATTTTTTGTTAATGGCTGTCCCGGTTCAGGTACAACTTCTATGATATCATATATTAATATCTAAAATAAAAATTATTATAATTCAACGGCTACAATATAATAAGCGAAATAAAAATAATTAATCAAAATAACTTACCCTTCCTCTGCTAGTTATATCTTCACCATAATTGTAATTTGTCCCTAATACGATATATCCTTTTAAACCAGATCGCGTTCCCTCGTATGCTAAAGAAACATTTTTCAAACACGTAACATGTTCCCATTGTTCCAACTCTATTCTAGTATTAGGGATAGTTTCCCAAGAAACAGGTGAAAAAAGGACAATTGAAAATTGTTCTTGAGTTGGGTAAATAAATCGTTCTGGTCGCTCTTCTTCCGTAAATTCCTACAAAAAAATAAATAACTATTTACGTGCTCTTATTATCAACCAAATAAATTTCATGATTACCTTGTCTTCCCCATTAAATCTATAGTAACTTTTTAATGGCTCAGCAGTGCTTGTAATTACACAATATGTTTTACTTTCGAGATGATACGTCACAAAGTGTGGGGTACACCGAAGAGGTACTTTTCTAACTGGCCAAGGAGCATCGTACGATAAATGCGTTGGCAAAACACAAATTCTTAATTCTTCCTATATAAAATTATATCCGATAAATAAATTCATACTCTCGACAATAGGAATAAATTTTTTTATGTAAATTTTCTACCTACTTTTCTATTAAAGTATAAAAATCCTTGTGGGCAATTTATGTTATTAAAAGGTGCAAAAGACATCACTGGTCCATCAATACCCATCGAATGAGTTCGTAACTCACCTCTACTTGTTAAAAATATCCAATGAGGATAATCACCGCATATAAAAACGCCGTTATAACCAGCAATATTACTGAAATAACGCATCATAGAAATACGATTATTATTCATATTCGAAGCGTCATCTTCTCTCTGTCTAGGTCTGGAAAAGTAAGAAATTAGATCATATATAAAATGCAAAGAGTGTACTGTATTGAATTCAAATTTAGGTACACATACCTCAAATTACCAGGGATTATACCATGATCCAATTTCTTAAAACGTAGTTTCAAATTACCTTTTGGATATTTATATGCTTGATATATTTGCAATTCAGAATCCAGCCGAACTAATAACATAGGTCTATTACCATGATGACCTAATGCAACCATTAATATTTCACGCACCTTTATAACAGAAAGTTTTAGAGTATGTTTAATAGTAAACGGGGAATAAAATAGCTAGTAAGTTCTTAATGAAATTATTTTTTAATATTTTTTACCTGCATTTCAGGAGGAGGTACTTCATTCACTGAATTGGCTTGTAATGTTGTTGATTCCATACTATCATGCAGGACATATTGCCCATGTCCAAAATTACGAATTAAATAAGATAAATGTAATTCTGGTATAGAATAAATTTCTAATGTACCACTATCTCTATATACTAATAACCAATATGATGGTTTGATTTCTTGTAAGTATTTTTGCCACCTATTTGAGTGAATTCAAATCAATTAGTGATATTTTAATATTAATTCATATATTGATGTGAAATTAGTAATTACCAAGGAGACTTTTTGTTAGTTGGATCAGCAACTTTTGTTTGAGAAGGTAAAGGCATTTGAAAAGCTGGTACATCCCCGTATAATAAATCATCTTCATTGTCAATATTACTAAGAACAGATGGTTCTTCTGTGTTGTGTTCTTCTTCGTCCATTTCATCTTCGACATTTTCTGGAGGTTTAGTAGTAAAAATACCACTTACATCTCTATAAACACATATAGCTTCTATTTTTGGTCGCTAAAATGAACGAAAAGAAAATTAAAAGATATATCTTCGGCAAAAATACATTATAGAGAAAATACGTTTTTAGATACTAACAAATAGTAAATTAGCAGGTTGAGCATGTAAACGCGCTACACCTCTTCCTTCTCTTAATGTTAGCAACATAATTTGACCATCTTCTGTATGTAATGCGACATATGGATCAGCACAGCTAGCATAAACAATATCAGATCCCAAATCTAATGGCATATGTTGAATCTGTAATATTTTGAGAATTGAATAATAGTAAAATAAATGTTATTTTAAAAATTAATATTTAATATTTATAAAAAAATCAACCTGCTCAATTCCCTGCATTAAACGTACACCTTTTTGTGTCACTTGCACTATATATCGATTTGCTCCTAAATTTCCCGCAAATATAGTAGGACTCTGCGTACTAAACCCACTATGATCAACTTCATTTATTTCTTGACCAGTTTGCAAAACCTGAAAAAATTTTATAGCTCAAAAAATGATGATAACCAAATAAAATCATTTTATTTTTTTAATACCATTGTTGAATCTTCTTGACTCAAAATGAGAAACGCATGAGACCCTTCTGCTTCCGTCCGTGCTTGTTCATCGTTATTTAAATTACCTATTACAGTCCACATATCTTCACAACCAGGCAATTCAAATGTAGTAACCACCTAGCAATAGACATTATGAATCAATAGTAACTTAGATAATAGTAATTCAATTATTCTGTAATTATAGTATTGTTTATTCTAACAACAAAATTGATTATTTTTTTTTACCTGAGGACGTATGGAGTGCTGGAGAATACACAGAGCACCATTTTTACCATAACCAGATGTAGTGACTAATTCAACATCCGGATCTTGATTGTGAGAAAATTCTTCTGACAGAAAAGCTGGTTCTCCCATTGAAATGTTACCACAAGGCCCAATATTTAACAAACTATCACAAACCTATAATTAAATATTAATTTTAATTTCACACTAAGTGTTTGGAAAATTAAGTCATGTTATTAAAATTACTTCAAATATATACGATGTAATCTGGATTGATGTATGAGTTTCACTTCCATAGACTTCTAATTCTTCTGGGTCTTTAATGTCTAATACATCAGAAGCCATCCAATCACCTAGATAATCTTGTTTCACTTTTTTTGCAGGAGTTTCTTCGCTTTCATTATTATCAGGTACTACATCAGTTGATATTTCCATCTGTATATTTTCCGGTTCTTTTTCTGTGAATCTTAGCAAAAGGGAATTACCAAGACGAGAACCCAGAAAAAGATAATTATCTTCACACATACAAACCTAAAATATTTGTATAATTTAATATAATTTATATGATACATAAATTATTATGAATTAAATTAACTAATAGTTACACATGAAGTCAGAACACTGGCAGCAGCCTTGTCAAAATGAAAGCCACGAACAGAACGCATACTATCAGCAAATAACGATAAAACATACAATTCTCCAGTTTTTAAAGACAAAACCAGACGATCTGTGGATATAAATGCAACCTGTGCTCCTTCTAAACTCATTTTCACTCCTTCTTGTACCTCTTTAATTATTGCAAAAAAATTAAATTAATTTACATAATTGTAATAAAAATTAATGAATTATAAATAAACTTACTCAATGGGAAATTTGTAGTTGTATCGGCTAAACTATTAAGTGATACTCCATATGGAGGAATACTTTGATTAAGATAGATTAATGAATTAAACGCCATTATTAATGTACCTCCCAATGGTTTCTTCACAGGTACAGCTTGGTAACAATCGAATGGTAGATTAGACACTGACCATATAATCGGATGAACCCTTTGTTGAATATTTAACGAGATTGCTACCATGGCACATGTATCTTGTCTTACTGCAATTCTCCTATATACATGAATTTTATGAAATGATATTAAATAAGATATCATCTACAGAATTAGTATATGTGCTTATTATCTACTTACCCAGCAAATGTTTTTACTGGTTCATAAAGGATCAGCAATGTAGGTTCATAATAACCATGTAAAAATTGTAAATCTATAATATTATCCATTTTTTCTTCTAAATTTTTCAATACTATCATATACGAAGACAATATGGGTGTTTTATTTTGTGATGATTTGGTATTGTCCAATAAATCGCCGTCATCTAAAACTGGATCTTTACGAAAAGGTAAAACTACTAATTTTCTTCCATAAATTAACATCACAGCGCAACGACCTTCAGGGTCTACTCTTACTATTGGAATATGATGATGATTAGTCCAACCATCCTATAAGTAAGATTAACATATCTCATAAATTAAATTGTATAAAGAAATAAATAAAGAATTATGATTATTACAAGAAGTTCGTACTTTTATTTCTTCTTCTTCAAAGTAATGTAATGATACAGTTCTAAGATCATGGGCATCTTGATCGTATTCTACAACGGATAGTTTTGCATCTCGAAAACTTAAAAGTAATGAATCTCTTTGGGAACCAATGAGATGTACAGCTTGAATCGACATTATATTACCATGTAAACTGTATTGAGCTAGACACTCTAATTTCATTTTAGGAGGATGACTTTCTGTAATGAATAAATACAGAAATATTGCATAGTATCATTCAGCTATCTAATTTCTAAGATTGTAAACAAAAAACTAACCTGTATATTTCTCTCTCTTAGATACATCTGTATCGGGAATTAATCGAAAAACTCTTATTATATTTGCACCCGCCACTACGAGACATTTTTCCGAGCGATTGAAAAAATAACATGTTATTGCATGTTCAACCCCTGTAGCTGGATGAGTACTTTTACAAATAGAATACATTGTTAAAATAATGTTTACAAAAACAGTACTGGTATTAGCACCAGGCACCGCGAAAATTGAGTCTACTGTTTGCGCGAGGTTAGGTTCCGCATAAGGACGGCCCGACTGGCGAATGCTGTAATAAAAATAATGAATAAAACTAAAATTTTTATTTAATTTAATAATACGCCGATGTATATTTTACCTCTTATACTAATATTAGTTTAACCATTAACCGTGAAAATTATATGATAAATTAAATTTCAAACCGACGAACGGGTCCCGCCATCTCGTGCTATAACGCTACATTTAAGGTTTCAAAGTGACGCAAAAATCGAGAATTCATATCAGGATCATAGGATGACCATGGAGGTCGATCAAGATTTTCAGACCGCATAAAGCTCCGCCGTGTCGCGCACCTGTAGCGCGACTAACCTAACTGACGCATTCTTCGAATATCTATATTCCTCCCCTATTTTGTTCTCGTCTTTGATTGACAATATGTTGTCCAATCATCAACGAGGAATTTAAAATTCTCGGAAGCGGTACAATATTCAAAAATGATTCGCTGATGGTTCTCCAATCATAACCACTTTTTTCATTGATTGGAGAACGAGTGGTCAATCAACGTGGGTCCTTTCCACATCACACTCGAGAAAAACGATGGAGGGGGTAGTTTTCATAAGCGGTGACGGCGTCAAATAGGTTAGTCGCGCTACAGTTGCGCGACACGGCGGAGCTTTACGCGGTCCGAAAATCATGATCGACCTCCATGGTCATCCTATAATCCTGATATGAATTCTCGATTTTTGCGTCACTTTGAAGCCTTTCAGATGCAGCAGAGTAGCGCGAGATGGCGGGATCGGTCCGTCTGTTTGAAATTCAATTTATCATTTAATATTTGCGGCTTTATTTAATATTATTATAAGAGGTAAAATATGCAGAGGAATATCATTACGTTCAATTGAAATCCCAGTTTTATTAATTAATTTAATACAGCATTTTCCAGTTGAGCCCTCCTAGTTCGAAGGTGTAAACTAACCTCGCTCAAACAGTAGATGCCTTGAATGGCGGGAGCAAATTTAAAAGAGTTTGTAAGAGAAATTCAAGGGTTAGTTCTTTGTTTACAATCTTAGGAATTAGATGGTTTAAAATTACTGTGTAATATTCTTATATTCATTCGTTATAGATAATCATTCTTCTAAAATGAAATTAGAGTGTCTAGCTCAATATACTCTACGTGGTAAAATAATGTTGATTCAAGGTTTCCAAAGAGATACATTACTTATTAAGTTTCCAAGGTGCAAAGCTATCCATTGTAGAATACGATCCAAATACTCATGATCTCAATACTGTATTATTACATTACTTTGAAGAAGATGAGGTAAAAGTATGTACCTTATGCAGTAGTCATAGTTTTTTTATTAATTTCTGTACAATTTAATTTTAAAATAGTTCTATCTCCTTTTTAGGATGGTTGGACTTATCATCATTGTATTTCAATAATGAGGATGGACCTTGAGGGCTGTGGACGGTAGCAAATCATCACCGTAAAACAAAATACCTATATTATTTTCATATATGATTGTACTGAAAAATTTAGAAAGCAGAATGGACAATATTTTAGATTTACAATTCTTACATGGTTATTATGGACCTGCATTACTGATTCTTTATGAATCAGTTAAAACATTTACTGAGTAAGTATTGAAATGTATATATTTGAAATAACTTTTTCAATATGATCTAGTTTTTCAAATACTGCAAATAATGCAAAATTAAAATTAATATTCTTCAGCAGTCTATACAACCTCAGGTGAAAATGATCTATTTTAATATTGTGAACGATATTATGATTACAGCATAATTTAAAAATATATGATGTCAGTGTACATCGTAACAATCTTTTTGAATGTGTGCAGTACAGTCCACTTAACAATATCAACGCACAAATATAAGTAATTTAGTTTATGGTAATGATAGGTTTACAAATCATATTAAAATTCTTCAGTTCAGTAAGAGTATGTGTAACGGATCAACAAATTCTTATCAATCCTTACGCAATCCACAAAATAAATCAGTCGAATTTTCAATCAATTACACATTACTAAGAACTGATAGATCAATCTATTTTTCAGAAATTATTCAAGGGATAAATTTTCTGTGATTTATTTCTTCTACCGATTTCATTCCCTTTTCTCGTCTGCGCCTTGTGAATCAAACTTATTAATTACTCTTTGCCATTCATGTACCGTTAGAAAATCTTGCATAAATCAAGAAGCCTTTCGCAACTCATTATTCTCGTCGTCAAGTGGGTCCTAACAATTTCAAAGACAGTTAAGCGATTATTCAACCGTCTTCGCGCGTTATCGGCACCTGCCACTGCTGTCGTCCCGGAAACTCAGAAATGTGCATACCAGGTACCGATTCGTCCGGTTTGCACTGAGTAGTACAACGCACGCTAACGACCGTGCTAACCCTTCCCCCCCTCACTCCCCTCTTACGTTAAATCGACATTGGTTACTTCAAATCGTTATGTAAATCCGTATACGCATTTATCGATCCCGCTATATAGCTGGTGTTTTCTGTGTCGAATAGCTGTAATGGCCACTCTTCTTCTCGCACGTGAATGGCGAGGAAGGTAGGGAGGAACTTTAGAGCGCGTGTATTACACACAAAGAAATCGCGGTCGCGCTCACGAAATCGTATCGTGACATTTGGGTCTATCTCTTCCTTTAATACTGCAATTTTTTGACTTTCGTGAGGAGATTCCTCAAAGTTCTACGAGGTAACGCTAAAATAGCGAAAGAAGTCGAGAGTCAATTATATTCAATTCTTGTTTACAGGAAAGAGGAATGACTTCGTTCGAAACGAGTTTTTGAAATTTTAAAGCTCTATTTTTAGTGCATTTTTTTATGAATGAAAAGTAGGTATAAAAAATTGCATCCACTCGATGAATCGTTACTAGAACTTCGACCCGATTGGAAACGAAAGAAGAGGATCGTGTAAAAATTCGCGATATGCCTCCAAGTTCCGATTAGGCACTTAACGCATTCGCACAGTGAAAGCCATCGAGTGTTGTCACGACTCGCGATCGCTCGCGGCATGCTAATTCATGCGCACACGCGATCGCGGAAATCTAACTTGGAGCGGATTCTCGAACCCCAAGCGAGATTTGATAAAACGAAACAGGAAACTGGGCGCGTCGGAGAGGGAATCGAGTGTGCACCTCGCGATGAAAAAAAAAGAAAACGAAACGCGTTACAAGGCGAGTAAAAAGAACGATAAACTTAACGGTAAGGGGACGTCGATAGCGGTCGAAAAGGTTTTCTCGTTCGTTTTTCGAAACGCGAAAAGCGGTAACGCTAATTTGCCGTGATTGAGGGGCCGAGGTGTTGCCGGGTAGTGGGGAGGACTCGTTTCCGATAACAAAATCTTTCGTTTGTACACACGACATTTTCGGAACGCGTATTTCCAGGATACTGTTACTTTGGGACGCGTTTTCTATCCTTCGCGCTTCTACACGGAACGTAACGAATTGTGCATATAATCGCAAGACTGGAAATGCTCCGCTAGCGGTTCGTGCTCGTATAAACGCACGCCGATGGGATTTACGCTCGCATAACCCGCTATATAACGCGCTCGCAATCAGCCGCGGCTTATAATCGTATATTGCACTCACGTAGGCTTGCCTTTTTCGTTACCGATTCCATCTTCATTTTCGAAATTATCGGGATAAAAAATGAAAGGAATTTGTTTAGAACGAAAAATTACGAGTACTTCAGAGATCTAACAAGAAACAAGATGAAAAAACTTAAGAAAATTGTTTTCAGACAACCGAGATTCTTCATTTCCGAAATTATCGGTATGAAAGAAATAATTTTTGAAAAATTACGAGTGCTTCGAAGGAATCATCTAATAAGAAACAAGACGAAAAAACTTAGGAAAATATGGTAAATTGTTTGCAGACATAACCGAGATTCCTGTCGAAATTGAGCCAGTTTTTGCGGCGAACCTCGAAGTGAATGAGAGGAGAACGGGCGAGGAGCGAAGGATCGTATCGAAGAGGGAACGGGCTCGTACGCTAATGCTCGTATTGAAAAAAACAGGGCCGCGGTCGGCCGTCGCGGCTCGATTCGCGAACGAGCGTAAGAGCTCGCGGAAGCGCGACGTTTTAGGAAAAGTAATGCTTAACCTAGAAATCGACGCGATTTACTCCCCCGCCGGAGTTAAACAGAGCATGCGGAGGCTCGTGCAGGCGCGTGACGCGCGACGATACATCGATCGCGAAGGAGGGCCCCTCGAGCCCTCCTCGGATCGCGAGCGATCATTATAACTGATTATGAGGAAACGTAAACCGGGACCGGGTTACCCATTGAAACAGCCTAAACGGAAGCGAGCTCTAGTACACATTTTTAAGCTTGAAAGGGCCAATATTTTCTAAACAAAAAACTCCAAAAAAATTCGACACTCGTCATTTTCAAGCGGTTATAATTCGATTAAAAAATTATTGAATCGAATTGAAGATGATCATGTTCAAGTGTCAAATTGAATTTGATCATTCTTAGTCGACTGGTAGCCGTTTTAAACAAATAACTCTCTCTTTAATTTTTTTGAGAAGTGTATAACTCTTTATTACAAATTTTAACGATTTTTTCGATTATTCAGCTAGTCGAGATTTGTTTGCAAATTTCTCAACGACAGAATACTGTGTTCGAAGCGACAAATTACCAGTCACTTTAGGGGTAAACCGGTGAGGTAATAAAAATATGTTCAACACAACCTGTTACCACATAACTGTTATCCCGAGAGAAAATCTTCCCCCGAGATTGAAAATAACGACGTAGCTTTAAATCCATCGGTTCGAAATTTTGATTTTAATGTACGTAATCAGGGGAGATGAATGGAGTTGTAAAAGAAGCGCTAGGCCTGCGTGAAAAAGCAGGTAAGGCCTGAACTCGGAAAGGAATGCGTTTCCGCGGCTGGCCTTGAGAATCACGGCGCCACTAACCGCTCGATATCTTCGAAGGTCGCACGACGGTCCCGTTAAGCCCTCATCGATCGATCTCGATATAAACACCTGTAATACGCTCTTTCCGTGAGACGATGACGATAATAACGATGATGATCGTCAAGATCGGCGGAATCGGCGATATATTCCCGCCGAGAAGAGCTTCTACCGCTCGAGATAGCTTCCCGCAAGGCCACGATTAGCGAGTTCCACCTAATAAGAAGAATTCACGCAGCATCCCGCTACTAGAACAGTTATGATGAATTGCGTGCCTATCTCTCTCTCTCTCTCTCTCTCTCTCTTTCTCTGTCGCTCACTCTCTTCCTCGTCGAAGCTCTCATCCCGGAATCTGTGAAATTGATTTTACACGATTGTTTAGCGCAAAAACGCATTTCGGTGCAACGCTCGTTCCAACTTGGGTAACGATGCCTCGTAAATCGCGAAGGAAGAATACCGAGAGAAATAATCAACGCTCCGGCGAACATGGAGGCGGGAACGACAATCTGGAGAATGAATAATTTATTAAGGACGTTCTAGTATTACGGTGTTTAGGATTAGATGAAAATTTGTACTCTTAATCTTCGACCAGTTTTATGACAGGAATAGCACCTCCCGAAATTTGAAGAATTTTTATCGATTGGCTAACACCAAACTTGGCTATACTACTTAGGTGTGTCTATTTTTGTCACAGTGCACTAAATAGAAAAGCAGAATGTACCACATTTCGCTATATCGTATATAATTTCTTGACTAAACATAAAAATTACATGTCAATAGCATCCATTTGATGAACTCGTGAATGTCCTAAATTTCGATATTCGAAATTTCGTAATTCACGAGCACGATCAACGACCCGTCAATTTATGCGTAAAACCGTATCGACGGGCGTGAAATTTTCGACGGTGCGTAGATCGATTCGCGCTTACGCGACCATCATCCCACGTTTCAATCTCGTTTTCGATGACTTTCACATTCTGATGCGCGGAAAGTTCCTGTTACAGATTAAACGGTTTGTCCATTTTTTTTTTTTTTTTGATGCGACAATCACGAACACCTTCGCCCGCGAAATTTCTAATCCGAAAGTCGGAGGATCAAGAAAGGAAAATAGAGGACGAGACGTCGCACGATTTTCGCGATTTCTCACCTGAAACGATTATTTTCGCGGTTCGAGGAAAACTTTAACGCGACCTTGCACGACTCCTTGATACTTCGGCAAATCTCGCGAATCTTCCCGTGACATCTTTCTTGTGCACGCGTGCGCTCTATCACGCAGCTGCACTTTCAATTCGATCCACCCGGCGTTTCGAGATTTATTTGCCATTCCGCGTGCGTTCGCCGATCTCGCTTCCAGAACTATCCTGTTTCACTGTCCGACACGATTTCATCCACCGAACGGCGATTTTTTTCGCAAAATTCAGCGACAAATGGAAAAAATCGTAAAGATTTCTCGTAAGAATCGTCTTGAAGAATCTCGAAGATTCATATCCGAGATATGTTTCGTTGTTTCTTTTCATTCGACTTTTTGCAGCCGATATCGAGAACAGTTATCGCGGAATACTTCGCCGTTAGCGATGACAATTGCACGTTTTCCTCGTCTTTTTTAGGCGTAAAAACGAATTAAATTTTCTCTCTCGCAACCGTCAATTTTCGTCGAGAGATTCCAGAAGGATCTCTCCCTCTTCCTCGAGAGAAATTTTCCCTTCGGGGTGACGTCAATGCCGGCAAAAATCGTGACTCCCGGCTCGTTCCGCGGAATTCGCGTGCTCGATCGATCCAAATGCGAAAGGATCTCCGTATGAGAAAAAATTAACGATTCTCGTTACAGGATATCGAGCTTGTGTCGCAAAATTGTTTTTTGAAAAATCGTCCCGAGCTGTTGCATACCGCGCACGAAGCCAACCGATTGGCCACTTCCACTGAAAATCGTGCCAAAGGTGAGTGGCCATTGGTCGAACGATTTTCCCCCACGTGGGGCACGCAGGCTATATAGAAGACCCCGCATGGAATTTCATCTTCAGAACCAAGAGTCAGTGTCACGGAATCTACTTGGGAATAGCTAAGTGAGTAACAGAGAAGATCAATTTTTCTATCATAGTTGATATTGTCGAGTGAAAATTTGATACGTAAGATAGTGAAGGGAACGTTGCAACTGCATTCGATGCATATTATCACCGGCCGATTATTATCTCGTATTCTACTTGGTATTGTGTTTCGATTTTCCGGTTCTCGATTTATTTTTGGCATAAATGTTTAGTTGAGAGCTGTGCACAGGTAACGAATTATTTTATTAATTGGAGTTTAAAAATTAAAGTGGGATTCAATGAGTTGGAATTGATTTTTAATTGAAATTTTAAAATTTTAATAAACTTTTATAATTGATTTTAAAAGTAAATTAAAATTACTTCGCTCAAAGTAAAATAAAATTAATAAAGTCGTATAAAAATTTGATCAGGTAGGAAATACTTCCGTTTGGTACAAAATTGCAGTTAGGAAGTTGCTGGTATCGTCTTGTTGTTACAACGCATAAAGTTTCTGCATTTTTTCTTTGTTGAAGACACTTAAGCAGTTTTCACTTGTTTCTCTCATCGTAACTCCCACTTGTGCGAACTTAGAAGCATTTAAATTTCATCTCGATACAAAAAGGTTCAACGATATTCCAAGAAGAGCGCGGTTACGTAACAAAACTAATTAGACGCTCTTCAACTGATCTTTCAGTAGAATTTTATAATTAAAATTAACAATTACTGAGATTAACGAACTGTAATTCTTTACGATCCGTAATTAGATATGTCGTACCCGTTATATGAATTCCGCTCCTCGCAACTCTTCTTCGTATTTCGAAAAATTCCAATAACCAGTACCTTAAAGGTACTCGAGTTGCATTTGTTACGATATGCAGTTTCGGACGCAACACGTAATTGAGTATGCAATTTGCAATTGCATTTGGGACTCGAATTCAAGAAAGACGGTAATCAACTTCCGATTTTGAAACGATCAACGAGACCAATCGGAAGTTGGAGAAGCACTCGACTCGAAAGTAGTACAGGTGGAAAATATTGGTTCACTCGGCCGCGGTACGGGTCACGACCTTGAGCAAAAAACCAACCCGAGGAATCCGTTCCAGAGTTAACGCGAAAACTTTCTCCGCAGAAAGTCTTCGTGGTTATTTTCTTATTTCGTCAAATTTTTCGCGATTATTAAATCCGGTACGTCATTCCAGTTCGTGAATCATTGCGATCATCGGCGATCGTTTTCACCGATCGCTCATTGATCGGGGTGGCACTTTCGCGGGATTCCACGACGATTACTCACGAAAACGAATTACGTCAATGAAAAGCTAGCTGAGAAAAATTTTCTATCGAAAGTTAACGGATTTGAATATACTCTCCGAAATTCCTCGCTGTTTACTTTACGGTATCGAGGTTTCGCTCGACGAAATTTTACCGCTACTTTTATAATATTCGAATAATTTTCGTAGCGACTCGACTCGACTCATTCGTTGAATTCAGCCGATTATTTTTATTTTTCCCGCGATCTACCTGGGCTCGATTCTTTTTCCCCCTGGCGTACTATTTTTTCGGGGCACGAGCAACTCGACGAAGACAGTAGGTCGTGACCGCCTTTTCGTGTAACGGTACCCGGCGGGTTCAATAAACCTCGGCGCAGCGTCGCCGATCGAGAAGTGGGCTAACGAGCGATCGCTCGCGAGGCCGACCTTAACCGCCGTGACACACTTTCGTGCGCCGGGCGCGTTCCGATATGTCTCTCTCCGTCTAACGCACGCACGGTGCCACGATACCAAGATCAAGGTTGTATCCGGCTAAAGAACCGTAGTAAAAATCGTCCAACGACTGTCGTTCTGTGAACTCGAGGGTAACAAAATAAATAAAAATAACTCGATAGAAAAAGTCGGTGAAATTTGGCTATTTATCTACCTGCATATTCTGCACTTAAAAGTTTGTTGAAGCTACTCGATATTTATTTGAATATATGAAAATAAACGTTTTATTATTATTTTTATATTTGTTTATATTTCTTAGTATCTTTAATTAAAAAAAAATATTTGGTTGAATTATTTGAACGTATGCAATTAAATACTGAGTAGATTCAACAAATTTTTACTTTCAATGTACTGATTTTATTTTGAGTTCTCTTTTTTGAAAAATGGATGCAATTTGGAATATTAAGGAATGTTTTTTTTTCTCTAGAATGCAGTACAATCAATACGTAGCGGTGTGCCTGATAGGGCTTGTCCTTGGACAAGCGGCGGCTTTACCACAACATCCTCAGTACTCTCATCACCCTCAGGAATATCAGCAAGTCAGAGATGAGAGGAAATTCGCCGAAAAGCCGAACGCCATGAAGAAGGTCGCGCTCGATGATCTCGAGGATATCAGCACGAATTCGATTCAGGTAAATCGAGGAAAACCAATTTTCGATAGGAGAGTGATACCATACACAGTTTTAAAATTGTTCGATACAGAATAAATATTTTATTCATGAACACGAACGGATAAAATCGAAAAGACGAGTTTGAAGAGTCTAGAGTATTAAAACAGTTTTTAAAAAATGCAGGAAGGCAGCGGTGGTGGCTTCTCATGGGGCAACATGCTCGGCATGTTGATGCAAATGCTGCTCGGTCAAACCGCCGGAATAACCGGACCCAGCAAGAACGACGTCGACGATGGAACTCCAGCCAGCCCGTGGGCCAACCTCCTTTCTGTGGGTCTCCGTGTTCTCACGGCGTTGCTGGGCGGTCCGCAACAGAACGTCGATGGCATCGACAAAGTCGACAATCAGAGCAGCCCCATGCAGGTAAGAGAAAGAAATCTCGTTCGCTCTGTCTCTCTCTCTCTCTCTCTCTCTCTCTCTCTCTCTCTCTCTCGCACGCGATGCATCACTCTTCCTCTCTCTTCCACTCTCGCACTCATTGGAAATATCTGTTGAACGTTTCTGCTCGAATTTCATTGAATTTCGTTGATTCGATACATATTTCCATTATCGAGCGATCTTGCGATAACGCTAAACGCAGCTTGCACCGGCCTGTAAATAATCGAATTTACCGAGCTCGCAGTCCGTTACCGCGCGTTCGTTATCGCAAGTAAGATCGAGCATGAGCTATATATCGACAGAGCCCGTTACATTTACAGTTAGAGAAACGATATTAGTACGCTTTACATGTTAGCATATATTAGTTACACTCATATGCTGTTTAGTAGGCTGTACATTGCTGAGCACGTAGAACCTAGTTGTAGAAAATAGCATATCGATCTTCGTGCATCTAGCTGAATACCAACCCCCGTCGTACACTCGAACGCCCATATTTGTACGATCAATTCGCAATTAAAAATACCGACGAGTCCAAATTGAATTTCAAGAATCTTTCGAAATTTTAATTTCAAGTAGCTTCGAGAATTAAAAAAAAAGTGAACGCATGTGTAATCGCTTCCGGATACGTACGGCTGGTTTCGGTAACGAGGCACGAGCAATTAAAAAGACCCGAGCTCGCGCAGCACGAGAGAGCCGAGTGTGATTTTTCTTCTTGAGTCGCAACGTGTCATTACTTTTGCATGCTTCGGGGAGTAAGCCTCGCGCACACAAAACTATATTGTACCTTCACGTTTTCTAAACCGTTTAATTCGCGTGCGTCGACGCACGATTGACGATAAATTACGAGACAATTTAACGAGACGCAATTATGAACATTTCTTTTTGCGAATTGCTTTGCTTTGAATGACCCTCTGTGGAAGAAAAAGTGTTTCGGATTGGCTGAATATTTATATGAATATGTTATATAATAATCTGTACAATATTTCATTTGATCGGACAAATTATTTTGTTTCGTGTAAATATTTAGCCAGTTCAGCAAATTTTTTTGTCAGTCCACGAGACAGGTTGCAGAAATAAGGACACGTTGCGGCTGTAATGAAAAATGTAGATAAGCCTTTTGTAAATAAATATATTAAGCGCACAATCTGGTTGGTGTCGGTTGTTTAGGGCATTTTGACTGCGGTGCTGGGTGCGTTTCTAGGACAGGGTAGAGACCCCAATCAAGTTGCAGACATGGCTAAAAACGCTTCCGAGGTTAGTAGAAAAGTCAACATCGTGTCTTGTAAAATATTTTCAACTCGAAGGACATCGAGGTATGAATTCGTTTTTTAGTGAAAAAAATGTTCCGAAAATTCAATGTTTTCGAATAAATCGAATATCGACAAATCTTAATTGAGTAATTAAATAATCGAAATAAACGAAAACAATTACACCATCTAAACAATTACGCAAACATGCACTACTGTCAATGTCAATAGTCGATTTACTCGGAAATTATCGATTTTATGAAATTTCTTTCCGAACCTAGCTTTAGTAGTAGTTTGTTTTATTTTGTCGTTTGCATTATTGGAGTTTGCACTTTTACGTTCCACTGGTCGCTCGCTGCGTTTCGTCAACGAGGCGGACGATGCATAAATATGGATTGGCATCGATCCTATCGCAACGTCGATTGAGACAGCGGTTTACACAGCGAGCCGATATCAATTCAATATTCATAAAAAAAGAGAAGTGGAATAAATGACGAGGACGAGCCTGCGGGTCGTGACGGAACGTGAAATTCGTAGTTTTCCTCGCGTGACGAGATGTCTCGAAACGGCCAAGTGGGACGATTTCCAACTTTCCAGACACGCATTTAGTTACATCGAAAAATAACGTTACGAGGACTTTCTCACGGATTCATTTCGTTTGTCTCCATTGCAGTTCATCAGCATTGTGATCAACCTCCTGGATGCACTCAAAACGTCCTTCTCCCATCGTTCCTTGTCCGCTCGCTCGATCGGAAAGAGGGATACCGTTTCCGAGGCTGCCGTTGCATCAATCTCTATGCTCAAGGTGAGGATTAATAATGAATATAAGAATTAAAAATAAAAAGAATTATAAATTTATTAGTACGAAGAAAAATTTTTGCCAAATTTTATTCAGTTCTCGCAATAAAGTTGAGTGGGTATTTTTGCGGCAGGAGCTCTGAAAATAAAATTTTGCGATTCCAGGGTTACGTAAGATCGATGAAGTCCTTCAGCAACGTGGGTCGTGCCGATGACGAAGGTCAGAGTGGCTGCGCCGAACGAGCACTCTGCGAGGCCAGCGCAGAGTGCGTCGCTGACGCGCAAGGAACATCGTCCATCTTCTGTCAACTTGGATCGTGAGTGTCGAATTTATACAAACTTGAACATGCGAATAAAAGATCATACAATTAACTGAATGACATTTTTAGATACGCCACGAGCTACTTGCTCCAGAGGCAGAGCGGAGTTGGATTCGAGGCTCTCTATGAGGCCGGCAGACGCGGTCGTGTTGGCGAAGACTGCCGAACCCTCTTCATGGACTGCAACGCCGTTTGAACAGGAAACACGTCAGAAATCCCCACGCATACATCCGACCGGAGTAATTCTTAAAAACAGCGTCTTCCGCGAGAAAAAAAAAATTCAACACTACGTCGCCTAATTGCTTCATTGTTTCATTGTTCTCGTTGTTAACTTCCACTCCGCTAAGATTTTCGGCTCGTCACCGTGCCGAGTCTCGTCCCGGTCGGGTGGATGCTGCGCGAGTCAACGTCCAGCGAGTAGAAAAAAAAGAAAACGAGAAAAAAAAATTAGCCGGAAGCGAGAGAGAAAGAGAGAGAGGGAGAAAGAGGGAGCGAGAGAGAAAGCTGCTAGCTCGTTCTCATTTCTTCGCTGTTCTCTTCGTCGTGTTACGTCATCGCGGCGGGAGATCCTCGCGGATCTGCGTTTAGCCGGAAACGAGAGTCGAACTTTCGCGATGACAAGATCGAGACACCCTTTCATAGAAGTAGACTGAAAACGGGGACTCGTTCGAAACTTGGAAGAATTCTCATCCCGAATTGCACCAGGGGACGATCGAGTCCCAAATTTATATGATATTTATTTATATTTATTTTTGATTGTAGAACGTAGGTCATCGGCTGAAGTTGGTGATTCTCTTTACAAGCACTATGTATTATTAATCCTATTTTTTCTTCTCAATTGAACGATCCGTTCGAACTCCAGTTTCACGCCCGTGCGAAATTTATGAGGTCCCTCCCTCGTTCATTCCCGAGATGCGTTGTGCGCTCGACGCCTCTCAGTCTTAGGAAATATCGACTGTAGCGTTAAATTTATTTGAAACTTCAATCAATTATTCGGGGAGGAAGACGAGCTCAGAGCTGTTGGCAACTAAGGCTCGGTAACGCTGACGAGTTTGTCGAATTTCGTTCGCTGGCTTCGATACGTGTGAGATTTGAAACGAGCGAACGAAATTCGGCGTGAAAGACCCTCCCTGCTTATTCGTACGAGTTAACGTCTCAGGATCTTCCCCTCGCCCGCTCGAAATTATCTTTTGTATATAGGCATTGCGTTATATTGCATATTCGGGTGGAGTTCTACGAAATAGCCGAGTTATTTAGCTCATTTTAGCATATCGCGTAGTTCGTAAGTTGTATGTATGTGCAGTATGATTGTATTTTAATGAGTATATCACCAATAAAAAAACATCACTTGAAATTTTGTTTTATAATTAACCTATTCCTCAATTATTTATTCAAAAATCATCGTACGATTTTCAAACTAGAATTTCTTTTGTCCTTGATATACCTCGTTGTAGGTATATTTATCGAAGTAGGGTTGTATTTGAGAATAGAGCACTGGCAGAAAATTAGGTGTCGTCTAAATAAAGGTGACCCGACACTCGAAGCGTGAAAATTGTCAGAAAAATTCGAGGGTACGATAACCGTGATTAACAAGCGGAAAGTAAACGCACGTTGGTCCGTCAAGGAGCGCGTTAAAATTTGTCGTCTGTGACGAGCCCCGGAGGACGAAGACGTTCACGGTTACGAAACAGTCGTGAGAAGAGCTTCGCGGAAGGTGCTTCCTAGATTTGGCAGTCAAAGTTTATTGTATTGTGTAACACTGGCTCTCCATCAA
This sequence comes from Goniozus legneri, assembly GCA_003055095.1. Lineage (NCBI taxonomy): Eukaryota > Metazoa > Arthropoda > Insecta > Hymenoptera > Bethylidae > Goniozus > Goniozus legneri. The sequence continues at coordinate 158,930 of NCVS01000517.1, read as the reverse complement.
AGGTCAGATAATCATAGTGGTGAAAACAACTTACCTTAACAACTAAACCTCGTTTTGTTTCTCGTTTTCAATTTGAAAAAAAATTTTAAATTTAAACCCCAAAAGTGAATCGAGTTTTTTATTCTGAACAAGTTGATAAAAAAATAACTCAATCGTCCACTAACGCGGTTTCAGTTTTTGATTTAGATGGAAATATTTTTTGAAAAATGCGATTGCTGTAATGACATTTTTTCAGATGACGTTCAAATCTTTGATGAATTTCGGTTATTTCGGAAACTCTGGAAAAACATCGTATCCGGGTATTGACCGGTATCACCACAGCGGCTCAGGGGGCGGCTGGCACCACAGTGGCTCGGGGGGCGGCTGGCATCACGGTGGGTACGTACATCCTGGTTAGTCGATACACATCAAAGAGCCATTGTCGTACGGGATACATCAACTGAGGCATGTTCGATTAATTTTCAGCGGCTATAAAAGCGGCAAAGGAGGCGGTGGAGGTAGCGGAGCTGCACTCAGTGCGTTGACCCTCCTTGCCTTCCTGTTCCTCATGAACGTCATGCAGGTATTCGTCGTTTGATTTTTATTTATTAATTTTCAATTATAACGAAAATGAAAAATTCTTGAACGTCGGATGAAATTTCTATTTTGGATTGAAAAATTGTTTTTCTCTTCAGCAATCGATGCAAAATGATGCTATGATGATGACGACGACTCAAACAGCGATACTTCTCAGGAACGAAGACGAAACGGCAACTCTAGCTTCCGTAGAAGAGAAAGATGCCAAAAAACGGGATGATTCGTTGGATATCCAATCCAGCGCGGACGTAAAAAAGAATAACCGGAGAGACTGAATAAATAATATAAATATTATTAAGAAATCGATTAAATATAAAACTAGGAGTGAACTATTCATACTGCAAAGTATTATTTCACGAAGTTTGGTATAAAATAAATCAACAACCGTCAAAACACATAAACATTTTATTTCTTTCGAACATGAGGTCGTCGAACGTACCGTGTGTAGTTGTGTTAGCATTCGAAAAAATGGTACTCCAATCCCGTTTTAATCTTATGTACATAACATTAGAAACATTTAAATATTCTTTATTTTTCTCATAGTTTTTCTTGTTACGCCTTAAAAATAATCATGAACGTTCACGTATTGCTAGGGGTCGTTTGGAAGTGTCCAAGGAGATCGCCCGACCTCGCGTCACTGAAATGATTGATCGACCTTAAACCTACTGCCCTAAACAATACAATAATGCTAAAATACACGTTCGACGATCGCCATCGGATTCTCTACACGTGTTCGTTTTCTTAAATACATAAAACTTAAATATATCGAGTGCTCGAGAATCTCCGCATCTTTTCACAGTTCCGCAAGTTTTTCACAGTTCCAATCGAGACGCACCATTTTTGATTTATGTGCGGTCATCGATGGTCAATCAAAGACTAACTCGGGAACTGCGAATTGAATATCCGAATAGGACATTCTTTTGTTGATAATTTTGCAAGCTACCCATTATTCGAAGATCTTACTGTCGTTCTAGGACACCCTGTACAATTACACCCTTTAAAAAATCCTTAAATTAACGTACAAATACAAATACAATATACGCTGGTTAAATATATTTATATATTATGTACAAAATTCGTTCCCTCGTACAGTCAGCAATAAACAAAATTGGATATCGAAAAATCAAATATCATACAACGAGGTGGCGGGAGGTCCCTTACGCGTGAACATTTCGTTGAACGAAATCGATTTAAAAATTAACGACGCGCGATCTCCTTGGTCGCGTTCCAGCGCGGCTCTTAGAGAGCCGCCTTATTATTATTCATAACATCGCGAAAAGTCTTGTTTTATTTCGCGCGATAATTCATCTAGAAAAAGATTAGAAAAGATATTCGTGAATTCTAAAAGTCAGAGTCTTGGGGTCTCTGTCGGAAAATATGGCGAACGCGACAAACGTCGTCTATTGTATCGATTATTCGCTATTCGACCCACACACTCTCGTTTCCCTATTTCGTATAATTCTTCCACTCGTTATATCGACGTTATTTTTCCGACAGCCGATACTCCCCTAAAAAATTGCTTGCGCTCGTTTACTTACATGTTTTAAATTCGTTAAATTATCTAGTTTTAAACATCAAAATCTAAAAAATTATATTTTAGAACGTGAACGAAAAAATGATAAATACGCGGTGCACCGCTCGGAACGAAATCGATAAAAATATGGACTCCGGTATGGTACAGGCTAGCTACGAGAGAATTCTCCGTTTTACAGTATCCAATGAAATTGGGAGCGGCAACGAAATAGTTCTCCGATACAAAAATTCTATTATACGAGATCTCATTATACAAATTCCCTAGTTCGAGAATATTCTATTCGTTTAATGAGTTTTCGAATTTAATTAATACATTTCCATTTCACCCAAACGTAATTGAATTTTCGATTAACCGCGAGCTCATTAACCAGTGATTTTGATGTAATAAGCGAAACATTGAGAAAGTGAATAATACAGATAGGAATTTAACTCGCGGATCCACAGATGCGATACGATTTCGCTCGGTCGAAATATCATTGGATATTATAAATCGGATATCTTTGGTTTATTTTCACGAGTAAAATATTGAGAGAGAGAGAGAATGAGAGAGATAGACGCTCTGTCGATTGCGATCGGCGGTTTTGTTCATTTTTCATGAGTTTGAACTTCGATTAATACAATTTCCGTCGTGACTGCAGTTTTAATGTTCGGAGACGGGAGGGGGCGAAGAAGGGGTGGAATGGCGGAGACGACATGAACGAGGTTTCGGAGAGAGCTATAGTGGGATGCTTCAAGAGCGCATTTCAATTCCGGTACGCACTTAAGGGAACTCGAAGAGGACTCTCCTCGGTACCGCCAAGCGAGTAATTCACCTTCTCTTACTTCTTTATTCTCTCTCCATCCCTCTTTCTTCCCTTGTTCGCCAATTGTTCATTCGAGGTTCGCAGAAACTCATAACGCGAACTATTAGATACGAATAACGAATTTCGAAACTAGAGAACAAAATAATTACACGTTCATTAAGTGAATGAACACACATTATTTTTTCACGAAAACAAAAAGAAATTCGCCATAACTGCATAGAAAACATTGCTTTCTTTAAATAGCATTCGAATAGATAAAACAATTTTGAAACTCCGACTTTCGAAAAGAAGCTAAACGGCCCGTAAGTGTTAAGCGCGTGTATAATTTTTTAACGAGTTTCTGCGAATCTCATTACCCGATACAAGCTAAAAAGACGCGCTGGTCTAAATAACGATCGTCCGGGTTTTCGTACGAATCGACATAACTGGGACGGGTCGCGGTTTGGGCTCGAAAAACAAGAGAGAAGGAAAGAAATCGGCGGCTGTGCAAATCTCGAAGAATAGAGAGGTGGAGAATATAATTGTGATCCCAGTTATAACGGGTACTTGAGTTTCAAGGTCAGAAAGAGGAGGTAATTACACGCTTGGCTCTTTGCGAAATGGACTCAGCGTCTAAATTACGAATGTACGCATGGCGCCGTTCTGAACACAGTTTTTAGTCGTATAGCCGCTTTGTTTCTTTCGTTTGATACGAACGGCTGAGAATGAAAACGAAGAGATATATGTATATCGAGAAGAGCGACACGAGAACGAACGTAACGCATTGAGCAGGAAAAGATTTAAAACTCGTACAGATCTTGCGTTCTTCACCTTCTTATTATTCTCATCGTGGCGTAAACGCACCGCTTACACCTCGTCAAGAATCGTTTTATATTCCTTATCGTTATACGGATTTAAGTGGTTAGAATAAACGCGTACCGATTATTATTTTACAAGAAACACGATCGTCGATGCACTCAACAAGTCGCTCGCAGTTATTTGGGAAAATCTTCGAGTCCCGCAAAGCTTAACAGCCATGGCACCCCTATTTATTTTCGACACGAGTCGTTCTCGATCTCTGTCGCGTCAATCTCCCTTTAGCTTTTCACTTCTCTGTACCGAGAGAAATTTGCTCGCTGGATTTCACTATTTCAAGCGTTAAACGGGAAATTAGTCAAAGTGATTGATCCTTACGCAAAAACTAATCGGAGAATTTATATTTTCAATTGCTCCATCAGAAACAAAAAATATGTAATAGTAGACAATTTTCAGTTTTTTATTATCTCATTTCACCAAATTTTTATAGTCTCATTTTAGTTCGCTAAAAAATAGGAAATCCATCAAAAGATTTCTCTACATTATTCTCCAGAAAAATCATATATACACGACAATTGGAATTTTCGCGCGTCGTAATAACTCTAACGTGAAATCGATCTCACGTAACGCAATTCTATTCAATCTCGTCGTATTTCTTTTCGATTTTTTAAAATTTGTTCTCTATCTCTTTGGTACGTTTCAGGAGGTAGATAATACGCATAGAAGCCAGAGTTCCGCGAAACTTCCGATATATCGTCGAACTCGTTTTTTTTTCTCTTTACGTTTTGACGTTTCGCGAAACTCGTAACCGTAACAATTGCAGTGTTATCGAGCGCGGGAAAGCAGCTTTTTTAACGTCTGAGCGACTAAAATCGCGCCTACAGCGTGATTCTTCGTCTTTTTACGTTGCTCGCTACGCGTCTTGCTTCTCTCGAAACGCATCTTCCTCGAAACTCGTCGCGATCCCGAAAGTCGTCGCGAAGAATGGCCGCCCTCTTCGTTATATTTAGCTAACAATTTTTTTTACTCTTTACGCGATAATCCTAATAATCTTTCTTCCTTCTTCGAAAGCGTATTACGGGGGAAACAGCGATAAGACTCGCGTCGATAAATTTCTCAAAAATGGTTCTATTCAACATTCAATAAATTCTCTTATGTATATTTTATATATAGCTCTAAGTGCGTAGATAAACTATTAAAGTGATATGAAAAACGCCAAGATTTATCGGGGCTCGAGCGTCACGATACCAATTTTTCGCCGATTCGTTGGTCGATTCACAAACAACGGTCGTTAAAATAAATTTTATATGTGTATATATATTTATTCTGTTACTTTCTTGTCGTCGTACCATTACGAGAGGTCTCGTGACGTTGAGAAACCGTGAGCAACGTAGTTGCGTTTACGAGAGTGCGAGAGGAGGTGCGGGCCACGACGCCTTCGCGAGTACAATCGGTTACGCGTCTCTGTCATTCGGGTTGCCGTCGCGCAGGCTCGCGAAAACTGCCAATCGGCACGAAGCGTCTTGGACGCCTCTATTTTTATTCGAGAATGCAAATTAAAAGCGAGCGCACGATCGCGTCAATTTCGCGAAAGAATGCGTTTCTCGCGATAGTTCGAGTAAGAAGGAAGAGAGAGAGAGAGAGAGAGAGAGAGAAATACAGCCCTCGGATTCCAACAAAACGAATCGACGAATTCCACTCCGTATTATCGTCTCGCGAACGATATCGAGAATCACGAAGAATGTAGATAATTTTGTTAGCGTTGTGGATAAGAAGGCCGAGATTGAGCACGCGAAACTTGGCGAAACGATTGAAAAGATTCTTGCGCTACTCGCGAGTCCTATGAGAATACTTTTTAAAAATTTATTATAGAATCTACTCTATTAATGCATTTATCGTAAGTACGTAAAATGGTTTGTACACAAGCCTCTGCGTTAAGAACTCGTATTTCGATCGCTGAAAATCTTCTTTCGTCTAAGGCGTAGCGCAAGAACGCTCTCAACGTCTCAATGAAGAAATTTCTCTCTCGACGAAGACCGGGGCTGCCGGTACACTCGTTCTCATCGGCCCTGGACGCAAGCACGGTTAACGTTCTTGTACGATATTACATTACACCGGAAAAATGCGCTAATTAAAATCTCCCCACGTTTGCACGTTATTTAATATCCAAGCTCTGGCACGTTATACCTAGAATTTACCTAAAGCTCCGCTCCCGTTACGACCGTCGTCGCAGCGATAAAAAGTCAAAATGAGAGGATAACTCTGGCCCTGCGTGGCAAAACAGTTTACGTCACTCGCTACGCTCCGCTCTCGCGATACAATACACGATGTACGCTATTTATAATACAGACGCGAATGAGCCGCTCCGAAAAAACGCGACGGAGAAAAGAACGTCGATAGAAAAAACGGATGACGATTCGATGACGCGTTATTTTTTTTACGTTTTTTTTTTGAAAATTTCATTCTTAATATTGGTTCGGGGTATCGTCAGTCTCTTCTTGGGATATGATGCTTGAACGGTTAGACCTGACGTCCAGGTCCATGCCGAAGGGCTTCGACGGACCAAGTAGAGCCTGCGTACCCTGACCCTCCTCGATGCTCAGACTGCACTCCAGCGAGCTGTCACTGAAAGTAAAGGAACAGTCTTCTACCAATCATTAGCGCCTCGGGCGATCGCCTGGCTGACGCTGTTTTAACTCGATACGACGATCGTGCTCTGATAGGTTTTACCTGACGATACTGGCCCTATCGGCCGACGTCGACGACGGTACAGTGCAATTCTCGCTGTTGCACGGTCGTTCGCCGTTACTGCTGCACGACGAAGTTCGAGTTACGCTGGCTTCTCTCAGTGAAGCTCTTCTTGACTCTTCGTGACACTCGCACCTGTGGATGATCGTCTAATCAGGTAAGGAATGAGTACGACCCAACGAAGATACCAACCTGCACTCTTCGGGCTGGACGTAACTGTAGCTCGCGCCCTTGGACTCGTCCTCTGGCCGCGGTATCGTCTGAATTCTCTTCGGTGCTTTGCGCTTCTCCGGTATCTCCTCGAAGTTTATCCAGTTGCTCGGTCTCGCTGTGGGTGCTCGCGGTGGCAGCGGCGGAGGACTCGGCGATTTACCGGCCGCGCTACGTCGCCCGGTGTCGGAAACTTTGCCAGCGAACTCGCTAAAGGTATTAGCCGAGTGTTTACGCGGGCTTTTCAGCTTGAAGCTGTCCTCGCGCGGCAGCGAGATCTTCATGCGCTCCACGCGCCTCTCCTCCGATGCCGTCTGCATCACGAACTCGTCGAGCAGAGTTGGATTTATCGGAGTGGTCGATCGTGGCCTTTCGATTGGAATCGTTCTGAAAAATTTTAATTTTACAATTAAAAATTTGTATTATGAATTTTTCTAGTTTTACCTACCTCACTTCCTGCAGTCGTTGTTTAACGGGTAGAATAGGCACAGCGACGCTCTTCTCCATGGGCAGAGTGGTGGGCACGTACGGAAGGTCTTCCTCGAAGCTCTCTTCGTTGAACAGTCCCTTTCTCTCGTCGGGCAACTCTTCGGCGTGCTTCTCGATTTTATTCTTTACAAACTCAATCTCGGAATCTCTCTCTGACTCTGAACTATTATGATCGAGGTCGGAAATGACACTCGGCGTTTTCGAAATTGCGTCCTGACCGGACCTAGCGGCACCTTCATCGGGCAAGGGTAACCTCTTCGTTTCGTCTGGAACTTTCGGTATCGCCCCTTCCTTCGCTTTCTGACGGTCCGCTAGTTCCGCTTGTTTCTTCGATTCCACTGGCTGTACCTCTTTACTCTTCCTCTTAGGCTTGACGATATCTGGCTTCTTGATCGATTCCTTAGAGACGCTACTCGATAATCGATATTCCGTTTTCTGCGCTTCGCTGGACGGCGAGACCTTGGATTCCGCTATCCTCGCGGCGTGAACGGCTATTTTCGATTCTCTCGACGCGCTCTTCGACAGCTGAGATTCTTTCGACGAGCTCTGAGGCAAGTGACCTTCCCTTGGTGGTTTCGGGGGTGTCGGTGTCTCGATTTTCGGCGTGGTCACCCTGTGGTGCTCTATGGAGACCTCCGTCACTATGCTACCCGAGCGAGGTTCCGAGTCGTACTCGTCCAGCAGCTTCGTGGGTGTCTCCAGGGGTATGGACACGCTCTCGGAGGGCAGAGCTTCCTCGTAAGTTCTGTGATCGCCGTGCAAGCTTATGAAGATGGAGTCGTCCTTGCGACGTTCTCTCTCGTTGAAGGTGAACTCGACGTGACCTATACTATCTAAGGATGGATGCTCGCTGGTTCTACTGTGGTGATCTGGCGTGCAGCTAGACGCGATAGCCTCGTCGTAACTCTTCTTTCTCTCTCGCTTCTTGAAGAGACTCAGCGTCGACGAGAACACCCCCTTGTTCTTCGACTCCTTCTTCAGGGTCGAACCTTTGTCGATGGAGGCTCGTTCTCGCGACTTGGATCTGCTCCTCAGGCTCTCGGTGGTGTCCTTGATCTTCGAGGTGATGCTCCGTCGAGGTTTCGAGCTCGGCGTGGGTGACTCGGGACTCAGGATGTTGCCGTCCGTTCTCGCCTTGAAAATCACGAAAGTCGGAGTTTAGAGGTTATCGTTAGTCGAGATTGGCTAGATATGCCCTACCTATTGGAACGCAAAGTAAGATATAGAAGACATACGCTAGCGGATGAGGAGGGCGATCAAGCACGGTGCACTACCTTGAACAAAGCTCATAAAGCGACAGGAGGGCGATCAAGTTCGGTGTAGTACCTTGAACAAGGAAGCGAAACTGCTCTTTCTAGAAACCGAGGAGGGGCTGGGAGTCCTCGAGCCCTCCAGGTCGCGAATCTTCTGGTGCCTCGGCAGCTTCGGGCTGCCCGTCGAGCTCCCAGCCGTCGGCGTCGTCTGGACTATCTCCTTGAAATTCTGTGCCTTCTTCCGTTTGTCGTTGAAGTCGAGCGTGACCGGCTTCTGGAGCTCCTGAGCCTGCGACTTCGACGTCTGCCGCGACGTCGACGGAGTCTGCTGCTCCGGTGCGACCTTCCTGACGATCGGGACCTGGTCGAAACAACGTTTATTAGAGCAAGAGTTAATTCCGAGTCGGAAAATTTGATTGGTTGTTTAATCGTATTTTGTTTTATTCAATTCATTCATAGAATTTTTTTAAAATCGAGGGGGGTCAAAATATGAACAACCATGTATTTCATCGCCACCCTGAATGAAAAAATTGACTCATACCTTTTACCATTATAAATTTCGTTGCTGACCAATCTTTAATTACTTTGAACTGCATTTTACACTCCCACTTACACTAAAAACTCGCGAAAGAGTTCTCACAACACAATGCAACTGACATTTCGAAAACAATAATGGCCGCTCCAGCATCACGTGACCAAAACTAGAAGTAAGTAGATGCTAGGCCGTCACCACCAAAATTGTTATTAATCGTGAAAACTGGTATAAATTGTCCAGTTACGGTTAGTTTCAACGTTCACCACGATTGGCGCTAGTAATAATTCTAGCGGTAGCATCTGCGCAGATCCGAGTCTTGGTCGTGCGACTGCGCATGGGCGCTGAACGGCCATTATTGTTTTGAAATTTCATTCGCGTCGTGTTTTGCGAATTCTTTGCGAGTTTTTAGTGAAAGTGCAAGTGTATAGTGCAATATTTCGTGAATGAAGCGGGGCCGGCTCGTTAACGAAAAATTTGATTTTGATACGTCGAGGTATCTGCGAAAATCGTGAGTAGAAAACCAAACGAATCGAATAAATTAAAATACAGACTATTAAAGAAGGCTAAAGAACCGATCGAATTTTTCGACTCGGGTTCGACTATCTCGTCGTTTGGTAAGAGGCCAGATCGGGAAAAAGAGTACTGGAGGCTAGCCAAACCTACCTCTATGTTAACCTTCTCCAGAAACTTCTTGGTGATCTCCACCTCCCTCCGAAATATCTCCTTTCTCTCTTCTCGCCCGCGCCTTCTTGGCTTGTCCAACGGGTCTGGCTTCAAATTACCATCGACTATTGGCATTTTTATGCTCTCCGGTATCAGTGCCTTCGTCGTGTCCGCTTCCCGTTGCAGGAGAATCTTCTCGAGGTCCTCCGTTTCCGGTTTCGTTGGTTCCGTGAACACGTCCGAGAGCATCGGCTTCGAGCCGCAGAACGAGGTTTCCAGGAGGCATTTGTGCGGACTGGGAGATCTGAAATAATCGAGAATGAATGCTTATCGAAACGAGTCAGCGCTCTTTTACGAACGATCGATCTCGATTCTTACCTCGACGAAGTGGCCGAGGTGGCCGACAGGACTGATAATTTGCCGGACACGCCGGAACCCTGACTCCCCACCGAGGACAATCTGGACGTACGGCCGCTGATATTGAGCAAGATGATTTCGGAGCAGTTGCTGTCCTTCCGCTCCCTCTCCTGCAGTATTCCGCCAGCGCTGTAGTCCGAGAGCGAGCCATCCTCTCTTTTTCTCTTGGCCAATTTCTTCGTTTGACTCCTCAAGTCCTGCTCGTGGATCGGATCTTGAAGATCCAGCTCTTCGGTGGAAGATCTCAAGTCTTGGGCGTCTTCCTTATAGCCCAAGGTCAGCTTACAACCGGGTGGAGGCTCCGCGCCTGTGGCCATTCGAGGATATCGTATTTAATTATCGTTATTATTATTATCATGTTTCAATGGCCGGATGCATCTCTGGGGCTTTTTAATGAATTCAAAAACCGATATCGATACGGTAAAGCGAGCTTGTTGAATACAAAACAAAATCTCTTTTGGCATGGTCCGTATTTTCCTCTTGATAATTTGCATAATACCCGCGGTGGGTCTATTTCGACCGATGCGCAGGATAATCGAATTATCCCGATGAGATGAATCGTTTAAACGTTAAATCGCGTGAACGTAACATCGGAGAATCGTTTCGCTCGGCCTTGATTTCTACTACGCGAAGCGTTTTACTGTACACCGCTCAGAGCTTAAAATAAACGAAACGAGGAAGAAGTTTTTCGGTATCAAGAATCGATCCAAAACATGTATTCATCGCGGGAGGAACGGAATTTTAAGTATTCCTTATTGGGCTGATTATTTCATACGATTTTACACGAAATGGAATAAATGTTTACTCTCGTGCGTTTAAATAAATGAAATGTGTACCAGCGTAATACATATAACGAACGGGTTCGCGGTATTTGCAAACGTCTTCTACGTTAGCTCCGCCATTTTAGAATTTAAAAAAAAAACAAAGATTGTGCTGATTTGTGCTTAGCTTGTGCCGTAAAAATTTTTTATTTATCTACATTATTTTAGAAGTAATCAAAAAAACAAATTTCTTAAAAAAAGTTAGCTTCACCATTTCTGAATTTTCAAAAAAGTCAAGCACAATATAACAATTTTATTTTTAAAATAAAAAATGGCGGTGCTAACTTTTTCAGAAAATTTATTTTTTCGATTACTCCTAGATATCAAATCAGCGCAATCATTGTCGTTTAAAAATCCTAAAATGGTGGGGTTAACGTAGAATACGTTATTTATAATAGACGGGAATACGCGGCATCCGCTCGTGAAGTTCAAAGTTCCGGTTTCCGCAAATGACCAAGTTGGGTACCTGCGAGGAGCTCCCTCTCCGGCGACGACTCCCTGGAGTTACTGTCCTCATGATGGGAGGAGCTGCTCGCGCGGCTGATGTCGATTCTCGGCGTGCTGGGGGTCTTTAGCGAGCTGCCAGGCGTTGCCGGTGTTGTCACCTCGACGATGCCTGGCATACGACCAGCCGTCTCGCCCTGCATTCAAATTCGTTATCGTCTCTCGCTGAATCGTTACTCGTAGGGATCACGCAGATTTTTTTGTGTGTGTTTTTTTATCGCAGGGTTTGGTGATGGTGGTGGTTATTTGCCCCGAGGAAGGATCTACACAGCCACGCGCGCTTTGGGTTAGTAGAATTCGTTCCCTCGGCATCGAAGAGATTCTCTTTCTGTCTCTCTCTCTCTCTCTCTCTCTCTTTCTCTCTCTCTCTTTCTTTCTCGCTCTCTGGACGGATCGGTCAGGATGGATAGAAAGGTTGAGGTTCGGACGGAAATAAAAATCTTAACGAAATCTCGAGTCGTATCGCGCGAACACGTGCTCAGGAGCGATACTATCCTCGCACGACGACGCTTAGTCAGGCGAAAGCAAAAGAAAGCGCTGGTTAAAAGCTCGAGGGCGACGATCGTACGAGTGGCGATCCAGGAGAGGATTTGGCAAACGTTTTGCGGAGACTATTCAACGCCCACGATTCGAAATTAAGCTTCTTTTTTTAAACTTTATTTGAGTTTTCTTTTGAGCTTTTCAAATTTTCTTTTTTCGTTTGTACTTTCCTCGCGAAACACGCAATACAGAAGAGGATTTAGGAAGATCGGGCGGAACAGGAGTCAAGGAGGACTCACGTTTTCCACCTCGTCTGAAAGGTCTTCGAAGGACGCTATCGGCGCTGGTCCAAGCTTCCTCTGATGAGCGCTCGGCAATCCCGACGCCATGTCTCGATAAAGCTCAGATCACGATGACGCTGAAAAGAAACGAACGAAAAATGAAAAATCGATCGGGCCAGCGAATCGCAGACCAGAAGTGCAAACGTTGAAACGAGATTGAAGAGGAGTTGTATAAAAATTACGAGGGGACTAGAACTCTAGCAGATTCACGAAAGTTTTTGTCCAAGCGTGTCGAAATATATCGCAACGAATGGAAATTTGTTTTTGTCGTGCTCTCGATTCAAGTGCCGTTGAAAAATATATATTTTCATGATCAAGATAAATGAAAAAAATTTCTAAATTCGTTTATGAAAATTGATATCCCAGTTTGGAAAATGAATGACAGCTACAAATCGGAAGGACGTTCGGGAAAAAAAACTTATTAAAAACTAATAAATTAAATTGAACTTGCGCAAAACTCGATTGAAAATTCAATCGCATTTCTGTTCCGAGTTTAATTCTACTGCATACGACACGAGTGAAATACCGAGGCGCCATTAAACTAATTAACCGGTCATTAATTTCGGGCCGCCAACCCTTTTATCCACTCTCGTAGTTTAGTTACGGACGCGAGCTACGAGTATACACTGTTGCATAGTTAACACGATCTTTTATGGACTACGTTCAGTGACGAATTGTATCTATTGAATAGCAAGGTTGAATTTATAACTTTTAATTGATGTCCTCCGAAATATCGATCGGAACGATCGAACTAATAAAAAAGAAAGTAGAGAGAAGCTTTAAATTACAAAAAAATGATAGTTAATTAAATTTGCACATTTTGAAGTAAATCGCACTCCATAAGATTTCCCATTAACTAAAAGTTGATCCTCTTTAACCTTATGACTTCGTAATAGCTATCTTACTAAATCGGGATGTATTTAAGTCTTGCTGAAATACGCGCTCGAATCAAGGTCAATATTACCAAGAGATTCGTTTCGCGTTCTATCGACAAAAACTTCAACATGACCCAACGAAGAGCGTTCCAATTATTAAATCCGTGTCACTTTACTCAGGACACGAAGAGGAACGCGTTGCTATAGCGATAGATTGTCCGGCTGGCTCGAAACAACGAAAAAAGCTCGACTACACGGATCCTTCGATATTTTTTTTCACTTTAACTCGTTTAGAGATAAAACAAATAAACGTCGAAAAAAGGAAAGGTATCGAGTTCTCTGATCGCTTTGACGGACCGCTATACGGCTCATGTAAAGCATCGAACACACTGGCCCGAACAAAAGGGGAGACGTGTTTCCAGGTAGTTAATCACCTGCGTTAGTACGTTTAAACGAAGGACGGATTGGTTAGAGCAGAATGACGCGTCGTTGCCTCAATTCCTTCAGTGTTGATCTATCATCGCCCGGCACTACGATCCGAGTTTTTCATTTCACAAACAACTCATTTTATCGTACGAGTTTATTCAATTGTAGAATGGAATTGAATTAATGATATAAGAATCACGAAAAGGTATCTCATTTGGTAAAATGTTACTTTTTATTTTTAATTATTATTTACGATGTACGCCTAGGGTACATCTTTGGTTGATGTTGATTCCACGGGACCAAATTAATATTTACAGTCTATCTTGCGTGCTGATGCTCCCTTTTAATTGACCAGATATATTGTAATTAGATTCAGCATGACGTAATACGCTACGTTAAACAGACTGCGCCGCTAACTATGATACGCTGGGTCAAATTAGGTTTTAGAAAGTTGCCAGTATTTTACGAGTTTGCGTTCAAAGTGCAGAAATAGATAAATGTATTTCAGTTCGTTTTCAATCAAATCATCGAATTTCCAAAAAATATTAATATCGTCTCTTTCTGTGATTTTCTTGGCCAAAATGTTGTTTGACATCCAACTACACATGTACGTTAAATTGAATTTCTAGTGATTAAAAAGTAAGAGAAGGAGCTGGGGGTAGGAAGAGAATTTTCAATTAATAAATATAGGAAAGTTACGACTCGGTACTTTCAGATGAAAGGAGAATTTTTCCAATTTTGCATGTAACAATTTTTACCTTTGACGCTGCTCTCTTTTGCGAACGCGAGCACTCAGAGAATAATGCACGCACGGTCTGTCGTATCGCGTGGTACGACACGTAGGTGCAAATTTTTTAATCGATGAAAGTTTACTATCGATGAAATTTTAGGAAGGGCAACAGCGCGAGTAGCGCAAATTACGTTTGGCCATCCTTTCCGTTCGAAGGAGCACGCTATTTTCCCTTCCCCTTTCGTTCCCTCTCTCTCTCTCTCTCTCTCTATGTATATACATATATATATATATATCTCTCGGTTCCAACGTCAGTGTCTGCAATCTTCTCTCTCACGTTTTCCGTCATTCGGTCTCTCCCTTCTCGACTAATGAGCAGCGCAAGAGGACGGATATAAACAAAAAAAAAAGAAACAGAAAGTGGAAGACGACGTAACGAGTCGTTACTGGTGGACGTGAAGAGTCGCTTACGGTTTATGCCGTTGAAATAAAAACCCAGCAGAAAAGTGGAAAAGAAGGAGTATACGGAATATAATCTGTTCCTATTGCCTTCTATTTTTATTCTGAAATTGTCATTTTTGCTATTTTGTCGTATAAGATGCAAAGGATTTGCTCGTCCTGAATGAAAATGACCTTTCTCGAAATCAGTTCATTCATTTGAATATAATTTATGTAATATATCAATCTTCCGAATTTAGGTGTCGTAATAGTTTTCGAATATTCGAACAAAGTTTGAAGTATAAAACTTGTAGTACACGTAAAAGTACGAGTAGATAGGAACCACGAGGGTAAAAACGTCCAGCGTCTAGTCTAATTAGGACAGATGGATTCGACAATATACGCGAATAATTTTTCGTACGTTGGCACGATTCCTCTCTCGGTTTTGTTGAATATAGCACATCCTAGTACATCGTTCGCGCGAAACGTAGTTTTCACGCACGAGATGACGGTACGTCACTCGCGAGAGAGAGAGAGATAGCGCAGACTCTGCCATGGACGTCGATTAATGCGTGGGAGCGATTCCATCCCCACCATTTCATTGTGGGATCCGTGCCAATATTTAGCAAAGTACCTACAACATATATTCCCAACGTTGAATTTGGAAGAATTCACGAAACGATTTGCGTAAATTTCTCGCTTTCTCTCAGCGCCACAGGGGAAAAAATTTTATGCTAAATTCAACACAATTCCATTATCTATGTAGAATAACATTGATTTTCGGTGTTGATTTAGTACAGTGCACGCTTGTGAGAATTTAATGCAAGTTTTACATTCAATTTTTCAGTAAGTTCCGAGGCAATTTCAAAGCTAATTAAACGTATATACTTTTGTACGTTATAAATATGGCAATTTTATTTCTGATATTTTAAATATTGGATTCATTGGAAATTTAACGGTTAATTTCATCTAACATCTCATATTCGTTTTTACCATGTATGTAATTGGTTTTTCTATTCTACACATGATACAGTACCACGGAGCGTTAACAAGGTTACTTTATTTATAAGAAAATTGCGGGCCGTTCTTTTTATCTTCAGTCCACCACTAGGCGAATAATTTTCTTTCTCTCCTGGCAACAACTTTTTATCTCTCTGGATACTTTCGGGAATTCCGTATTCTCAATTCGAGACAACTTCGCCGAAGCGACGTTGTATGTCACTCTCTCGTTCTCTGTTTTTATATTTACATACGACAAGATCGATACTCCAGAATAAAAATACTATATTATAATGAGTTTACTTTTTTAATCGCGAAGTAATTTTAATTCGCCGAGTACTGTACGCGCAACTTTTTCCATTACGAGTGACGAGAGAAGCAATTATTATTTCTGTAAATTTTTCGAGAAGTAGATGACCAGACGAGCAGCGATTACACAGTCGAGGGTACTCCTATGGGTTGCGAGAGGAGGCGCAAGGCATTTTTTTTTCTGCAAAACGCGACGTCCAGTACGCTCGCTCTCAGTGCCCGAATACGAGAGCGTTGATGTCTCTTTTCAGTTTTTAGGTTTCTCGAGGGGATGAAAGAAAAAAACGCTCGAGCGGACGCGTCTTAAAGAAGACAGAATGAGAGAGTGGCGAACTCGATTCTGGACGGCAACTTGTTAGCGTCGCGAAGGTGCAACGAGCGTAGGAATTCATGAATAACTACGGAACCTTTTGTCGAATGAAAAGCTTCAAACTAATCAAATACTGGCTACTCGACTAAACAATTGTTTAATCCGTTCTTTCGAGTCGACCGATTCTAAGAGAAATCAAAGAGGTTCCGATTTTATTTGATAGTCGAGAATCCAGCGTATTTAAGACTCACGGTGAATTAAAGAATCTCGGATCAATCGGTACAAATGAATATTTCAAGATGACAAACCAAGCACAGTTGCATTTCGTACACTGAATGTCAATAGAAACGATAATGATATAAGGGAACGAGGGCGCGTACTGAAAATTACTCTTCAAGTGGCGCACATACTCTCGGCACACACGGCAATCGCGTTATCTTTCGCGACCGAATATTCTCCGAACGATCCACTTTGAATCGTAGGTATCTGGGTTATTGACTAGGTACTTAACGATATATAGGACTGGGTTACTCGGTTATAAATTGTCCTTAGAATCGCGCCCATCGTTTCTCTTTCATTCAGGCTGCACCAAATAGAGAAATGAATTGACCCAAAGAAAAAAAAATTTTTTCAATACTATGAAAATAATACTGAGAATAAAAATCAGTTGAGCATAAGTAATATTTATTTAAAAATATAGAAATAGATATTTTTTGGATGAAATGAATTATTACTTAGAGAATATTGTTTATAATAAAATTAGTATCTTTAATTCAAACAAATATAAATTCAACAGATTTTCAGTGAAAGAATCTATATTTTTGTAACATAAAAACGTTAAGAAAATTATGTAAAGATAGCGAATTATCGAGAACGAAGGATAGTTTTGTCCACCGAGGCTGTTTGAATTTCGAACTAGGAAAGGGGAGTTGTAATCGCGTCTGGAGAAATCGCTGCGAAAACTGGACTCAGGGAGCCCATTGTGTATACAATTCTCCATGGGATAGCTCGCGGGAAGCTCTTGCCGTCACGCAACGAGCGATATAGCTCTTCGTGTATTCCCTCCAGTCGTATTCCCAGTTATTTATAAAAGTCTCATCGGCCGACGTTCGGACGTTAAAAGCGCGTTAAAAGCTCGTACCTCCTCGTGGAATCTCGTACTGTTTAACGCGTAACGCTGCCCGTTACGCGATTACGTTTGCGGAATTCGGCCTTGGAATTTCCGTTAAGCCGCAACTGGAGGATCATCCCAATCGATCCGAATCTCGTTTTCGGCGCCGAACCAGCCGCCAGTAACGAATATCGATTAAAATTCGCAACGACCCCCTTTCGGGTCAGCGTTCGTTCTCTCGTTCAGTCTTACACTATACAAGGTGTCCCAGTATTATCGCAAGATGATATTATCGAGTAGGCAATTTTTTCTATCATATTTAGTCAAAACTGACTAAATATAAATGCTAAGCTAATTGAGATCATTCCGGATAAGTTTGAGGTCACTTCTGATTGGTTAACGAAAAATCGGAATAGCTCATATTCTGTGACGCTAAGACGTAGATAAAAGGAGATTTCTCATTTAGAATTTCATCCGCGGATATTCCGACGTATAACTGGCCGCTTTTGTGATAGCGAATCTCATTCAATAGAAGCCACGGTGAAGTTCGTCACGAAATAAACTCGGCTTTGACATAGCAACGAAAATAGCGAACTCTATTCAAATAGAGGCCTCTGTTGATCTTCATTTTCGATATTATCGACACGTTGCGTTGTACGAAAAAGGGAATAAACCCCGAAATTGAGAATCCCTGCGTGCATCGAACGAGCCTAGAGTCCGTGGAGGTGCTACGAGCCTGTCGTCACGTGCTCGATAGAACGCGACCTACAATCCGATCCTACAAACCCATATACCGTAAACCCGTCAAATTTTCATCCCAGGCGGGTGACATTTGCGCTCGGCTCGTCGATACAACAATTCCCCAGCACATGGCGCTTTTGCATCCCGATCGAGTTCGACCCCAAGTCCTCCAGTCACGCTACGTACCCTCCGCGACTAGCGAAACGTGCCGAGCGAATTTCGGTTCGATAGAAGTACAGGCACCACGTGTGCGATAACCTCGATAAGCGCGATAAGTCGTTAACTCCGTAACGATTTTCCGAAAACTTTTCCTGGATTTCAGAATCGTCCATCCTGCCGCGGAGTGAAAAAAATTGGAGCGTTTTATCGAACGCGTAACCAGTCACGGTCCACGAATCCCTCTCCCTCTCTCTCTCTCTCTCTCTCTCTCTCTCTCTCAAACCCTCGCAGCAATATACTTACTGACTTACCCCAGTGTCGTGCGCTCCATGCCAGCTATCGGATGAGAAAGCGATCGATCCCCCTTGTTTTCCGCTATGCCATTCTCTCGCTTTGACGCTGGCTCCTCTCTCTCTCTCTCTCTCTCTCTCTCTCTCTCTCTAGCACACTGTATTCTCTTCTTTTTTCTCGGTTCACCCCTACGCGTATTACCTCCCGTGCATCGCGTTCCTCGAGGCCCTTCGCTCTCTCGCTGAGTCGCTTCTGGAAGGCGGCTCACATCTTGAACGACGCCGAGCCTCGGCTCGCGGGATTATTTTTGAAAGAAAAGTTAAATAAAATGAAAATAAACGAGCCCTCTCTCTCTCTCTCTCTCTCCTGTTCGACGCGTTCGACACACCGAGGTCTCACAACGCGCGCGACATCGGCCCCCACGCACACACGCACACAGCCACTTTGCTGCCTCCACTGCAGCGGCGCACACCGCGGTACACCCGTACCGTCCACCTCCGGCGACTCGGCTCGTTCTCACTGTGGCTCCCACCTCGTTGCCTCCTCGTCGAGTCAACGCGCACGCGTCATCCCCCTCTCGCTCGCTCGACGCACGCGCTCGTGCTCCCTTCCGTCGCTGACGTTCGCCCGGTGTCGTCCGAGTCACGCGCCAATTTTTCCTTTCCCAAATTTTAACTCTACAAGATTTTTAATTTTCTGAGGACGATCGAGAATTTTTTAGGGTAAGAGAGTTTTGGGTGGAAAGTGCGAATGCGCTAACGAGACCTCGAGTAATATAACTGGAGCGTACGTCATCGATGCAACCCCTTCCACGCGAACCCCCGGCGTGCTCATTGACCGATGACGTCATTCGTGCCAAGACCAATCGCGCTCGACTCCACGCGGACGGGCTCTTCGCCGATCGATGCGTCGTGTTCACCCCTCTATCCTCTGCTCTTTAAAAGAGCAGGTCTGGTGAAAATTGGACCACTGATACCAACTTGGAGAAAGTAACCAACCCACGTCTTGTCTGTTCTTTATCATTACTACTAGCGCACGGACGCGATCTGTTTCACTCAAGGATGTTACGATGAAAAATGAAAATATTTTTCAGCTTGTTTTTTATATTCTTTATCTGCTACAGATATTTTTAGAATTTTTAAAATAGATTTTTTTGTGACTATCAATTTTCATTGCAAATAAAAAATTCTATAAACCGTAGTTGAATATTTATTCGTGGACACAGGGAAGTAATTTCAATTGTTTTTTCATTTTCGTATAAACGATTTATTCAGTTAGTTACGTACATTTGCGCCAGCACAAAACGAAAATCCGTGTAGTACAACATCGGAACGACAATGAGAAAACGAAAATTGAGAATCTATTCGACGAGAGACTAGACTCCGGTCTATATTCTTCGCGGTCGATTCGTGTAGTTTTTAACTTCTCGTTCGTTTATTATCGATCAAACAACTTGTGGCATATTCGACAGGAAGTTACCGTCATTTGTGAGACTTTACTCTGAACTTCGACTGTTCTGCTCAAGCGCGAGATACGAATATTCTTCTCGTTTGATGTACATTCTACAGCGTTAACAATGACAATATCGCTTCGATACGCTCGATAATCGTTCAACTCGAGTAGCATTCAATTTCGCGAATTTTTGACGAAATTGAAATCCATTCGCTGGAAAACAGCGTTCATACTTTTCCAGCTGATTTATCGCGTGCGCTTGCATCATTCGGCGCATTCTCGAGTGATAAACGCTAGGCAGAGCCAAAGTACGCATTTACGGTATTTACAAGGCAGTGTTAGAAGTATATATGAGTTTACACTAATAAAGACAGGCACTAAGTAACTCTTCAAGGTTTCACACTGATGGTCGAGAAAGCACCAAAAGTTCGTGATTTCTCACCTCGGACACGTAGTACGTCTATATGTACAAGTTACGCTACCCCCATCGTCTCTTCCGCTTGTGGCAATCGTCATTATTATTTTCGAAGAGCCTCTTCGAAAATAAGCCGAAGATGTTTTATCATTACTCTGACTATATAAATAAATTCTTTTCTACATATACATTTATATTAAGGACATTTCACGGGTTTGTCAACATTAATTATAAAATTCGTAAACGCAAACAATGAAATTTCGAGATAAAAATTTATCTTTCTCTCTATAAGAAAATAGTCGTAAACTCGCAATGCGATATTGTACGTGTTTTTTTGATTTAAATTTTCCCATCAAAACTTCTTCGGCTCGACTGATGCGGGTCCTAAAATATATATATTATTTTCGTGTGCTCTGACGGGATAATTACGATGAGACGAAGTTTACAAAAATATTTTATATTTCTTCTCGGCAGCTCGTGTACTTATAATCGAATATTAGTAATTTTAACAATCGGCCCATATCACATATTTCATTTATGAATGTTGTCGTTGCTTTATCTGTATATTGCATTTTGTAGCGAATGTTACAAGAATTAACAACCGATAATATTAAAATTGACAATTATGCATCGTTATTTTTCACAAACGATGCAAATGTCTATTTTTTCTCGTTGAAAATCATATTATAAAAACAACGTTGAGAGCGTAAAAATCGATATTAACTCTAACGGTTCAATTTTTCGTAAACGGAAATTAATTGCTACAAATGATTGAGAAATTGACATTGGCCACTCAACTAAGTACTTTACGTTGTATCTATCCCTATTATCCTATTTATGTCGGAGACATATTAGGGCTTAACTCAGTTATAAAGAGACTCCAACGAATTTTATTGATTCCGTACGAGTAGTAGTTATTAATTCATCGAAGTCTCTTTGCAAAAAATGCTGTTAAGCATCCAAAAAAATCACACTGCTCAATAATCGATTGAGCCTAATTCGTCATCCACGCTTGGCACAAAATCGCACAAATCCCTTTATTGTAAAAAGTACGAGTATTGAATAAATCCGAATTGTCTCCCTATGTACGAGATTGATCCCAGGAGATGGAATATATACCGAACTGAATTAAAATAACTGTGAAATTTATCAAAACTCAGTTCTATACACGATGCGAACTACTACCTAGGGATGACTCGTCGTATGAAATTATCTCAAATGTTTTTTAATAAATAAAGATTTTTACTTCGTATATCACAATAAAACTCATATACTGTATGATGCAGTTATTCAAAAAAATCACTTTTTTGCCAAGATTGGATAATTGCGATATTTATTATCGACAATTCCGAATTGGCTTCTTTTAGTTTTACTCGTTATGGTTTCAACCATAGTGCTGTCCGGTTCTTAACCCTGAAGAATCGGTAAATAAGACTACGATATTAATACTTAACACATATAAGTGTCAAAGACTGTCGATTTCAGGCTCTTGATCATTGACCGATTATTTTTCTTAACGATTCGTAAATCGTTGTACGATCAACAGAGATCGGTAAGCTACTGAATCAATCGGTATTATCAATACTTTCAATGTCGATATTCCTTCAGGATCTGATCGAAGACGATCTCGAGGTTGAAGCTGAACGATTGAATTTACTATCGATTATAATTTCGTCACCATTTCTAATGTTGTATCGGTACAATTGTTTGTTGGGATACAACATTTCTTCTGGGCCATGTTGCGCTTTCATCACCTAGAAATCGTTTTATTATTATTTTTTTAGATTTATCGCGAGTGATAAATTTTACCTAAGTAAATATTCAGATTTATCGAGACGAAGAAAAAGGATTTTCAAGGATAGGAATGAAACGTGAAGGTAGAAAAATACATCATACGTAAATTTCTGGATTCTCTTTTGGGTCTTCAAGGAACCGAACATTCTAAAAAAAAGAGCATTTTGACAAACGTTTAATCGACAACTAACCTGGTCAACGTAGAAAAGTCTCATTTTATTCGCAGGTATTTTCACCATAGTCTCTAATTTTGTCTTTAATTCAAAGACCGTTCTATAGACATCGACCAGTCGTACCTGAAAATTCGAAAATGACAAATTCAAAATTCCCAGACGATGAATTGACAAACGGACGAAAATTTTCTTCGAGTATTCACTTCCTTACCTCAACGAGATCTCCGTACGTAAACGTGACCTTAACCCTCTTCTCCGGAGTGAGATCAACGTGCACCAATGGATCTAATTTTCCATGAATAGCCACGAGCTCGGAGTACCTGAAAATCGCAAAAGAGGGTCAAGTCGAGAAGCCTCTTGGCGGGGACAGCCCTAGCCTTGAAAACGAGAATAGCATTTTATAGGTATAACGGTTACCCGATGTTAGAATAGAAATATTCTCGGACAAAATCGGCTGAAAACAGGAACTAAAGAACGACCATCGAAAAACGTCGTTCCTGATTCTTGCTTGGTGCTTGAAATCGAATCGGTAAAAACTTCAAAATGGTCTTTGCAATTTCAATACTATGCGAATCGAGTGTACCATTGATTTCACTGATTCAATTTCAAAGTGCAACGATGCATCGACGCGCGTATAAAATACCGAATCGGACATATCACCTTTCTGGCCTGTCGGCTTCCGGCTTGTCCATGTAGTAACGTATGAAGGCCCTCTCGGCGTCCTCGCGCTCCTGAGATGATATCACACCGCCGCCATTGAGCGTCTCGACATTCGGCAATCTGGCAATCAGCAGCTGCCGCCTCTCGTGTTCCGTGTACTCCCGAGGACTCTGTAATTTCAAAGCATAATTAACGAAAACTCGACGTTGGATTAAACGCCCGAGTCCCTTGTAATTACGCATAAACAGAAAAATTGAATTCACGGAAAGGCCGTACGTAAGAGGATACGAAGTATCGATTTGGAGAACTTGTTTTCGGAACTCGGAGCATTAATTTCCGAACTTGAGCTCGCGCCAAGATTCTTTCGGAAATGGCTACACGGGAAGTTGAGATAGAAATTGGATTGTATCTGCGATTGAATTATACGTTCTTATGGAAGGTTTATCGATTTTTGAAAAATTTTTATGCTGTTATATTCAGAGGGAAAATTTTACTCAAATCAGAGTTTTACTACTTTTTTTAGCGAAACTAAACTACAGGAAAATACTGTATAAAACAATTTATTAGAAAAATTAATAAAGTGTTAGTAACCTCGAACAAAGGACATCCTTGGATCCTGAGAGACTTCATCGCGGGAAACCGCGCGAGTCGCTCAACGTCGTCCCATGTGGACAGCAGAGTTCCGTTGAGGTTGAGAAACCTGAGCATCCTGAAGGCGTCGTGGGAGGATTTGACCTTGGACCCACTCGACTCGGACTCGGATTCCGATCTGTCGTAGTTGACCTTGCTCTCGTCGAATATCCGGTTGCTCTTATCGTCATCGGACATGAGATGTTCCTCGGTGACGTGGTTCATATTCTCGTTGTCCTGACGGAGGTCGCTCGTGTTCGCAGTCTGTCGACTCGCGCTGTCCTCTTCACTCGGCAAATTACGATTCTCCTCCAGAGCTAACGACCGAATCGGGCACTCGGCTAGCACGAGGCTCTCTAGGCTCGGGAAAACGTAACCCAGCTTCGAGATTTCGGTCCAGACCTACGAACAATAAAACTCGAATAAAGTTCATTTTTTTTTCATAAAAGTGTTCAGTAAATTACCTCGACAGGGTTCCCAGTGAAGTGCAGCTTTTTCAAAGACGCGTGAACGGTTGTAGGTTTTTCGTACTCGAGATCAACAGTTTTGTATTCGTTGAGGGAAAGATGCAGTTCTTCGAGATTCCTCAGTAACCTAATGAGCTCTTGAACGGTGGACCACGACACCCTGGTACCGTTCAAGACGAGATTTCTGAGCTGCTCGTAACTGCCGTGCTGAATATCGAGAACCTCGGCGAGACAGTTGAAGCTGAGATTGACGAACTTGATTTTCGGCATGTGCTGAAGAATTCCGAAGACTTCGGTCCATTGCGACAGTTTGTTCTGCGCGAGATCGAGCTCTTCCACGTTCTTGCACTTGTTGCGCAGCTTTTCGGCGTCGTTACCAGCCGACTCGATGTCGCAGTCCTGGAGGACGAGCAGAGCTGGCACCGTGTGACGCGGTGACTTCTTCGGAATAAAAATGCTCACTGACAGGGCAGCCTTAGGCGAGCTTGACTCCGTCTCCTCGTCGGTTAACGAGCAGTCGCTAGTCGAGCTCCCGTATTTCAGCTCTAAAGCTTCCAGTAGAGACGGCATTTTAGTGCATTCTGCGAACAAAAACGATGTTGCGTTCGTATAAATCTATAAAGTAAAATTAAAAACTAAACATTCCTAGATTTTTCTTTCGAAAATTTTCATAAATCGTCACTCTCTCGTTTTAGCGAGACTGAAATGCAAATGAACTTTTTTTTCATTCTTCAAGGTTAAGAGAATACCTTCGATAACGCTAAAGCGAGTCAACGACAATTAGACCGAAAAGGCAACTCGTCTAATTAGAAACGCAAAGTCGACGCGCGTCGTTCCTACTCCGTCCTGGCGAATTGTTTTTCTTTTTTCGAGATATTCATTGGTTGAACCGGTCCCCGAGATGGACCAGGGAACGATAGCTCGATTTTAATCCGTATTCTCCTTCTCGAGCGTTCGCGATTAGTCATCGGGGCAGGGTCAACGGTGCGCACCAAGAGACGAAAAAGGGACCTGGAAAAACCTTCGGAGCGG
Source organism: Goniozus legneri (assembly GCA_003055095.1). Taxonomy (NCBI): domain Eukaryota; kingdom Metazoa; phylum Arthropoda; class Insecta; order Hymenoptera; family Bethylidae; genus Goniozus; species Goniozus legneri. The sequence continues at coordinate 133,750 of NCVS01000517.1, read as the reverse complement.
GCATCCTCGAGAGCAATGCACAGCCTCACGTAGAATCTGGTCTGACCATATCCGTTAAGGTCGCGCCATTGTTTTTTTGCGCCGCACTGGAGAACCGGTACTGAATATGTGTACATACACGTATGTGTACATACTCTCTCCTTCCATCTAGCCGCTCGCCTCTCCCCGCCCCGCCGTCTCGCCTTCGAGGCCTAGCTGAGGACTCGCGTGCCTCTCGTGCAACTCGCCCACACATAGAGTGCTTCTTTCCACTGCACCTCTACCTATCCAGTGCCATCATTTCGCTGGAATAACATCCCGGCGAAATGTACTGTTTTCATTCGACTCGATTTGATCTTCGAGACGGACAAAAATTTCACGTCATTTTCCTTGTCGTTTCGAATTTTGTCTCGAATTCTAGTGGAATCGGACGATTTACTTTTTATTTTATTAACGAGCAATTGTTTATTTAAATAATTGGAAAATTATTCGAAAAAACTGGGTTCTTGCTTAAGAAATATTTCAAACACAGTGTTCGTTCACCTTGCGCGGAGTTGAACGATCTCGAACGGCGTTAAAACGCTGATTTATTGTCTATATCTCAATGTTGTGACGATTTTCTATTTTCAGCAATTCATTCCGTGGGCGTTGCATTTCAGTACGTATTGAATTTTATAAGCGATGCAAATTCGAAGTGACACACTTCGAGAGTAGCTGCATAGTCGTAATCTCCCGTTTAACTCCGATATTAACAATTCTCCGATATCGAATTTATGTCATCGACTGCTGCCCCGCAAATTCTTCTCGAATATAATTCACCCAGACGCGGAACACGAACTCGGGGAGAAACTTCGAATGGGGTTTCTGTTTTATATATTCTTTTTTTTCGTAACTCGCTGTACAGAATCCGGGTTTAGCACGAGCGAGTTTCTCGCGTACGAAATAACCCCCATTGTCGTGCGAAGGTTGTAGATCATCGAGCGTTACGACATCGCTGATCGACGACAAATGCAACTCCGAGATCTATGCGCGATTGTTCGAAACCTTTTCCACTTTCCCACGTCTTCCATACGATAACGTCCCGAACGCTTCTCTGCTCCTCGTTCTCTTTTTCCCTCTGTCCGCTTCGCTTCCAGGCTACGACCTCTCTGACTTTCCCACAAAACTACCAAGTTCATTAACTGCTTGAACGAGCGCGGGCCTGATCACCGATTTCCGTGGAAAGTCGGAATCCATTATGCATCGTCGCGATTCGTAGCATCCCGAAGTTATTTCAAACAACTTGCGCAGATTAGGAGGTTGATCCATAAATCAATTCAGCTCGTTTTCTCGTAATTAAAATTGAGGTGGGTACAGGTGGGAGTGGCTCGTAAATTTGAGATAAAGCCTGACCGATTGATCATGGCGACCGCGATAACGCTCGCGAGTCCAATTTCATAGCGTATATCGATCGGCTCCGTATCGGTAAATTCTCGCAATCCTGTAGCTTCAAGGTCGTTAGAATCGCGAAATATGGCCCGAAGTTAATTAACCTTGACGCGTACGCTCGTATTGTCTGACGTCTCTCGCATCGTATCCCACGTTCATAATTACGAGCTTTCGTCTACCTGGGTGACACGCTGGAGTAATAAGCTGCGGTTTATCGAAACGCCAAACTCGTTTCACGAGGCGGCGCGACGCTCGAAGTAATCAATTTCGACGTCAACCGAAATATCAAAACCTTCTCAAATTCCTAATAGCGCCTCCTCGAGGGAATTTTTTTAATATTGCAGCACGCGCGTTACGCAATTCAACAAAATTTCTATGTGGCGTCGTTCGTTAAATAAAATGAATGGCCTCACCGAGACAGCGCACGTAAACGCTAAAATGAATAACCGCGAATGTCGCGTGCGAGTTCGCGTACGTTGAACTCCCTATCTTTTTTCGCGCGAATTTTTGCATCAGACAACGTTATTCGTCCGGACGGCCTGTTACGTCAAAAGCCGAGGAAAAATTTTCCTTTGACTCCTCGGTAACCGCTGGCGTCTAGCCAAACGTCTCGTGAACGAGTATCGCGAACGAGGGTCTTCACGCGATATACGGGCAACAACAACGCGAATTCTGCTCGTTCATCCGTATGTTTTACAACTCGCGCTAGAGATATATATCTCTCAACGGAAAAGTGTTTTTCTCGTGAGAATGTCTTTGGCTACGACGCATGAATGACGTCAAGGCTTACAAAAAAATTTCGTATCGTACATTCATTGAAAATAAATCGAGTTAACTTTGAGTTCTAAAATAATTGTTCCGGGAGGATATTTTGACCATTTTCAACTTAATATACGTAAACGCAGGCTGAACCTGTTTCTCCGCTCGTTCGGCTGAATTTATCGCCCGCTCATTGAGAGCACGTGAACGAAAACAAACTCGCGAGAGTGAAACTAGAAAAAGATTTCCTAGTTTCGCGCGAGGTTAAAAACCGATAGGAAAATAAATCGGCTGGCAGATGCGAGCAGGGTGGTCGCTCGAATCGAACCGTGGCGCCCACGTTCGATCTTTTCGACAAGGAAAAACAAATGACATCAGTGCGATCTAAAATAAATAGCGGTTTCTTGGTGGCTCGTAGTCGACGTGCTTCGCACATCTGGGTCGAGGAATTTTTGCGCGATAGGCACTCGCGAGTGTGCCCAAAAGAGTCTCAGCCGCGAGTGCTAATTATTTGGTAACTATCGAGTACAATAGTCACGAGTTTCGTCATTGTCGTATGAGTTGAATAACGAGAACCCCGCGATAGAAGGGTATACAATTAGCTAAGAATCTCGTGCACTAGAATTTTCATTCCCCACTACAGAATTTTATTCCACCCCAGCTAATTTAAAATATTTATTTTGTTCGTATAGATAAATCTTCATTAAATTGGGTGTGTTTTAATCATTGTAACAATATAATTTATTATCATTATAATAGTTTTGTTCATTGAAGCATACTCGTTCCACGCGAATAACTCGAATACAAAGCAATTACGATTGGAATAAAATTTTCTCTGCTAAATTTACAGGAGTACTGTGGTAGCTCGGGAAGGATACAATGTACAGTGAAAATACACGAAGCTGCGAACGGCTAGCGCATAGAGGAGCGAGAAAGAGCGGTAGTGAGTCCCAGCGAGCGAGGGGGGTTCTACGTAATCGCGATATCGGTTCAACGGCCACGCGAAATTAACTTTCTCCTCTCCGCGAGCGCGCGAAGCCCAGCAGAACTCGTGCGTTGCACTTCTAGCGTCACGCTATGCGTTAGGCCCGTTGCAGACGATTTTCGTTTGGCCAGGAGGTGCCGCTGTCGTCCCAGCGTCCCGACGGTGAATCCCGCGCAACTGGCTTCAAGCTCGAGATCTAGAATGACTCTACCGGGTGACGGAGTACAACGGATGTGAAATCTCGTTTCCACGTGCGTACCGAGTGAATTACAGGGATTGTTTCGCAGCAATTGAACTTGATTTTCGCGTTACTCCTTTTTTTTTCTCCGCGATGAATCTCGAATTGAACGACTCTACGTCGAAAAGTTTCACCCATTATTTACTTCCTAGCCTTCCAATGACTCTAATCATCGGCGAAATGTGTTTCTTCGCTGCGAGAGATAATGGACTCCCGCGCATCCAATAACCGCAATTACGACATCCGTATAAATTGGCATCGATACGGGAGGACTTTGAGAATTGCCAACCACCGATGCGATGCCAAATTATCGAGATTCGCGCAAACAGTATAAATTAAGGAGGCCCGAGCTAAGCTAATAAGCTAGACTAATGTTAGTATTCGTTCGAATTTTTTAAACTTTTCGAGTTATTAAGAAGATTTATGTTATTATTGTTGACACAGCAGGCTTTAGTTAGCTATCGGTAAATTTCAAAAACAGTTTAGAGGTATAATAGGATTCCGTTGCATCTTCTCAGTATTAAACATACGATTCGAAAAAAGTTGAAAATGCAATACGGAAAGTTAGATATACAATTTATATTCAAGAGAATTATTCAGTAGCTGTGCTGGTGCATTAATAGCCGATTGCGAAACGCGACATCAATAATAACGATGAGCGATGTTTCCAGTCACGAGTAACCTCTGCTTTAAAAACAGTCCTGAACGGATTTCCAAGAAGGCTGAGAAACTACTACGACATTCCCATATAGGCGAATATGGTCAGACTACTGTAGTTTGATTCCTGTGTCATCCAAATTTCTTCGATAAAATTTTCATACTAATTCGATATAAACTAAGAAATTCGTGCTAGGGTGTACGCCACTGTGCGTCTTCTAACGACATTAGACAAATTCAATAGAGCTCACTCTGCGTTTGCTCCACATCGCTAAATATACGTGAGTGTCGGTCCGTTACGAAATGTCAGAGGCGCAGCAAACGGCGCAGTGGGTCACTCTGGGTATCCAGTCACTTTTCCGGAGTGAAAAGAGAACGGGGAGGGGAAAGCCCGACCTTCGTACAGGCGAGCCACCTTTGAACCAGCCAGGGATACAATTACGTGGCCGTCATCGCGGTCCAATTAATCGCCGAGGGATTGCGCCTTCGCGGACCGAATAAAATCGCACCGAAACTCGAGTCGATCGAGAGGTACGAAACTCACACGGGGAGTCATTAGGAGAAAACTTACGAGATAATTGATTAATTGGACTCGTACAGCCAATCTTCGTTTTTTTTCCGCGAGACAGATGAAAGTTACCGACGGTGCTCCAATTCGATCGAGAGTTTTCCTGTTATTGCGCTCCTGAAAACCAAAGACACAATTTCGACTAAAAATAAACCGATCTTCGAGTCTATATATGCAAAACGAGGTCGACCGCATGGTGGCGCGGAAGCGATATGAAATTTACGTCTCGCGGCTGTCCCTTTACGCGCCCGCATCTCTCCGCGTGGCTTGTGGTGCGAAAAATATTGCTCGATAAACTTATTTCGAAGTACAGCCAAATTAGATTTGAAAAAAATTCTACGACGTCCGAGGAATTTAGGTATCGTGAAAATATTCATATTATACATAATGAAGTTGTTATTATAATTGAAACGATTCGCGTAGCGCAAATAAGCAATTTTGATTTGGCGAATTAGCAACCTCAGTCCAGACGCATACCGCGAAGTTAATGACAAGCTATCTAAATATGATCAGAACCTTTCCTATTTTTTATCATAAATTTCCATAGCCATAGCTTTTCTGAAAGCAAATAGCCGTTTGCAGCTCGCGGGCAGGATAATGATGACGATCACGCGAGAGTGTGTCCGAACTCGCGCGGGAAAATTCTTTCTCCACGGAAGTGAAGGAAATGAAACGCGTTCCTCTGGACAATAATTTATCGAAATAATCGTAATTACACGCTAGAAACGACTGCGCAAAATGTTTTAAAAATTGGCGTTGATGACTTCATTTTAAAGGAATGACAAGTGGAATAGTTAAGAACGTGTTGTTTAGATGTATTGTGTATTAGATCTATAAAATTACTCATAAAAGAAGGTTCGAAATGAACTTTAAGGCGAATGAGAATTTAATTTTGCGTTTACGACGTAACAAAGCAATCCTCATTTTCTCACAATGCATTCCTGACCCTCGGTAGCTCGCCAGCGACATCGAAATTTCGTCGCCGTAAAAATCTTTCATCGACTAACGGTACAAATATTCATACCCCGAACCCCGTTAACCAAGCGCAAACTCTTACTAATTAACGCAAGAGCTGTTATCAAAAAACTGGGTGAAGCAGGAAAAATTTTCATTGCGTATCGTTTCTATTATTTCCGTTTCGAAATATTCCAATTAGAATAGAACGAGAGAGATAGTATCTGAACGAAACGAGAGATCGTGGATGAGACCGTTCGACCGTGACGCTACTTTTCCGGGCTGTCTGTTAAAAAAAAAAGAGGAGAAAAGGAGAAAAAGGATGAAAAGGTTTGACGAAAGTCAAAAGCCGAGTGCACGGCGTAAATTATCCGTTCATCGCGGAATATTACTCGCTCACTCAAGGTTGCTCGACACGAGCGAGCGAGCGTTGCATTATGCGTTCTCGTTCTCTCTCTCGCTCTCTCTCTCTCCTCTCTCTTTCTCTCTCCCTCTTTCGTCCGTACGTTCAGCACGTTCGCGTCTCTTTGTTCGTTTCACCGACGTTAATCCTACGAAAAGATCGAGCCGACCAATTGGTATCGGGTGCCGCGTAAAAGCGGAGAAAAGCCAATTTGAACGAGCCACGCTGACAGCATTAGCGATACTCTAATGGGATCTTGATGGTTCGACTTGTCGAGGAGTGATTTTTATGACTGGCTGTTACACCAGATGACCGTGGTGATGCAATTATGCACTTTCCGACAAATTGGGTTATAAATATGTTGGATATTTGTCAATTTGCAGAATTAATTCTATTTTGATTCGAAATTATTGGTTTAATGAAAGAAATCACGGTCATCCTTGACGATAATTTTTTCCTCTCAAACGGAATATTTTTAATATCCATGTAAATATTTATCGACAAATGTTGTTCTCGATCTCGGAGTTATCGTAATTATTCTTTTATCTTGTTCTCTTTATAGAGTAGAACTCGATAGAGAAAATCAATTACTAAACTTTTATCGAAGACAAAGGTGGAAAACCAATTAGCGCTCCGATGATCTGAGAAACAGCGATAAGAGTGTAAGCGAGCATCTTGGGTGTTGGGCACGTTTAAAAACGATAATTCTAGCGAATTTACGTGACACCCATGTAATCGAATATATGTATCCGTCTTGGTTTAAGTAGAGTGCGAAAGCGGAAAAGCCAATTTGTGTCGCCGTGCGATGATAAGTAATGAGGTCAAGAAAGGGTGGTAGCCCGCTAAAGCTATAAAATGCTCAACGTGTCTAGAGAAACGAATCGAGCCCGTCTAAACAGTCCAAGCGAAAATTTTATCGGGATCCATCATTGCTAATTAAAAATCTCCAACTCTTGGTTCATCATTGCGAGATGAAATTTCAGTCCAAACAAGAGGAAAATTGTGTAATTAAATTTGTGAAAATCGGACCGAGCTAGTTTCATTAGGATCGATCGGTCGGAACCTATCGTAGCCAATTAACGAAGGATAATTTCCAATTTGATATCGTCGAATCAAATCGCGATCCGAAAAGAAAAAGGAAGGAAAGCCACTCCGACACGAGTAACCCAGTTATTCCTCGCGCGTCAAATTGCGCGAGGCATCAGACGCAGTTAACGAGCGTCTATATCTAACAACGTCGAAGCTGTCACGAGCACGCCTCTCCCTTTCTCGCGAGCTGCTCGCCGAGCGCTCGACGATTTGCTCGCAGTTTTATCGCTACCTCGAATCATTGGCTCGAGACGTAAGGTTAGACGTAGTATCGTAAAAAAAAAAAAACGAAAGAGAGAACGATAGCGAAAGAGAAAAAGAGATTCCAGTCTTTGTTGTTTCGAGTCGATTGCGTTTTAAAATCGAGAGCTGCGTAGTATCCGCGGAACGGAGAACTCGACTTTTTCTAGCATTTAAATCGCGAACTCTTGAATCGCAGCTTCGAGCCCGCGGTAGATAAAATTCTCACTGGACGGGCTAACGACGTCTTATATCGCGAAAAGGGGTAAGAAACGTATCTATGACGAATATTTTAACTCTCGAAGATGTAAAATACACACACACATGCGAAACGCATTTAAAACTTTCTAATGCTTCGGTAATATATCGGTACTATAACCGTTATCTCCACGAGCGCGAGCACACGCCGCGTGTGTTTCGCAATTGTTGAACTTTCAAATCAGCGGGGTAATAGCGTCCAATTGGACTTTCGAAAAAAGCCAAGAGGGACGAGAGGAGCGTTTTTACCGAACGTCTAAATAAAACAGCCGCGAGGGGTCAATCCTCGCGGTGCACGCGAACGCGTGACCGTAGGATTATCGCGAAGAGCCACGAGCTTTTCACGCGACGACAAATCGCTCGAGTCAAAAATGCGATTTACATAATCCGCGTCGCGCTCCGCGTACCACGGAAATCGTCAATTTTCGTCTCGAGAATAATACGTACGAGTGCGAGCAAGTCGGACCTGCGCAAAAATTTTAATTCATTCTAATTTGATATCTCTTTCAGTTATAATTCAAAACTATATACCAAATTTTACTATACACCGCTAATTCCATATTTTTTTAAGTTTTCTAAAATTTTTTTATTCTAGTCAATTTTTTCTGCGAGTTAAAAAAATAAAATTACAAAACCAATTAAACATCAATGCACACGTTTCAGCCGTGAGATTACAGAGAAGCGCGTCATTGTCGCGTTTGGCGCAGTTCCACGGTCCCCCTCTCTCTCTCTCTCTCTCTCTCTCTCTCTCCCTCTTAGATGCACCGAGAGAAAAAGAGCGATACGCCGCGCGCTCGTCGTATCGGAGTAGGAACGACGTTGCGTTTATCGCTGGCAAGCACAGACGTTACATAATTCCGCGCGCGCACGCGTTATTTTCGCGTGCACACGCGCGAACTGTCAAAACCTCGAGAACCCCCCGAAACACCGAATGTCTCAATTCTGAACTCAAGAGGTCCTTTGTTCTCTCTCGAGTGTTTCTACTCGCCGAAAAAAAATGCAACGACGAGGTGCGCGAGCGTGTTATCGCGTCTTATCGATCGCGCGTGCGTGGAGAACGTGCATCGTACCGAGGAACGGCCGGAATCGGGACTGTGCATTTTTATTCTCCTTTTTTTCCCCCCCGTCTCTAGCTCCCGAGGATTCTCCGAAGGATCGGGAACGATCGAGGAACGCGAGAGAGCTACTTACGATTAATCCGTAACGGCGAGACTCCCGCGGGTATATCCTCCCCTCGGTTCTCCACTCGCTGGTGCACGCGGAGCCAACTGACAATCCTTCGCTCGGTCACTGTGTACGCGTGCACACTCGAATGGACGGAGAGAGCGCGGAACGAGGGGATAGGGAAGAGCGAAAGGGAGAAGAAAATTTTACAAACGAACGCGAGGGTTCGCGACGTCAACGGGAACGTTCCATTCGCTGTTCGCCGTTCGACTGGTCTCACTCGCCTGGCTTCCTTTGTTTAGTAAACAGAAACAGCTGAGCCGCGCGCGCGAGCCGTATTAAGGACGGTGTCGTGTGGAGGTGGTAGGCCCCTACGGAACGGCCAGTCTAGTGGCGGGACCAGGTACCACACTCTCCCGTATCGACCGTGAGCGTTGCCAACGTAAAGCCCGTGAGGCTTCATTCCGCGAGATCGACCAATCAAACCTCGAGACCGGAGTGCACTCTCGCCGCGCGTTTCTCAACTTGTGTATTCGCCGTCGAGTTGCGCTCCGTCGGATTTTCGCCACGGTTTACTTTTGTTGACAAGAAAAATCACTCAATCATAGATTATAGAGATGTTTTAGGTGCTAGGAATTATTTTGGTACCGGGTATATTGCAATGGAACGGTTGAAAATACTGCCCGTGCGTGGTTTTTTAATTTTGTTGCAACGAAAATTTATAAATGTAGGTTAGATTAGAAATAATTTGAATAATAAAAAAAAGAAATACGTACGTCGACTCCGCGGTATATCGGGGACAGAATTTTCACTTTGATTTCATTTTTGAATTGTTATTTGTCACTTTTGAATTTTCTAAATAATTTGTGGGACACAAAGTTCAAAACGGCACTCTGAATTTATCTGCTTATCGGTTCAATCGATATCGTTTCGATATCGATACGCAAAAGAATTTTTCGACAACGAGCGAATAAAGGACATAACTCCACTGTCGTTTAAACAATATTATATTATTTATCGATACATAGAATTTATCGATGGTACCATTAGCTAACAGTGTTACATACGGTCTCTATTCTTTCGTCCACCTCGAATATCATTCATCATCACGCGTTTATAGTACATACATTGAGGAGGCGGATTTTCGCTTAATTTAAAATGTGTCATTGCATTAGGGTTTTTCTTTTTTTGGTACTCTCTGTATACACCGCAAAGATTACAATATCGTTTAATAGATTACAATTACGACATACCGTACAGATAATAATAATACATTAGGAATTACGTACACGTATGTATATATTTATATTTATTTATAAGTTACAGTTACGAGTTGCATATTAAAGATCAGAAGAGGGCTTCACTCCCATTCTCGAAAATTTTCTTCTCTCGTGGAATGTTCGGATACTTTTTGGCCGTAGCCATGGAGCTTCTCGTGGAACACATGGCTCAACTGGCCATTCGCGAATGCAAAAATCAATCGAAAATCGGAAACGATAATGTCTCTAAAGCTACCGTCTATTCTACGTTACACAGTTACACGTGCACCTGTCATGCCGTTCGTGAGCGCCAACGAAAAAATTGTATACTGTCTTGTTAGATTTGAGCGCTTCGTCATACTCGTCATTTACGCTCTCACACGTTACATGATTATACATACACACAAGGTACGTTCAATTCAAAAAACTACATTTTAAGGTAACGCTTTTTCGGAATAAACCACCGTCGGTTCAACATCTAATGCGATTCGGAAAGTCTGCATCCAATTACGCCTGCCTGACTATATTCTATCTTGCCCAGACACCTTTCGGTTATTTTATATTTGCTAAATACTTGTATAATCTCTCTTCTCGATATGTAACGAAGATCTTTCTTCCAATGTAGCTTCATTTGTACTAACCGCCATCGAAAAACGATCTATACTCAATTCACATTCAAAGATGGAAAATTTACAAAAATTCATTCGAGTTCCATCATTCAGTTCCTACAAAACTCACGCTTCCGTCGATTCACTCTCGTTACTACAGACTTTCGTTATCTGTACAGAAATGTATAGTAAGAACAACGATGATGCTACATTGATACATTGCTTTACTCTTCTCGCACAAGTTGGCATAACGTGGTCTAGATTTTACTTATTCCATAAAAAGCAAACGATTCATTAAATCGCGAACAAAAATTGTTATGAATAGAATGCGACAGTGAGGTAAGAATAAATAAAATGCATTTCAATTTACGTTATAAATAAATCAGTTAACGCTAAAATTAAGTACAAAATCAATAAAATAAGGTTTCGAAGAATACTTCGAACTATATAGTAATGCAATAATACGCAACTGGTGAACGTAACGATTTACTTTGTTACGCGGCACCAGCGTCGTTCTTTTCAGGTAAACTTTTTGCCTCGAACAAGCATTTATAACCTTGCGCTTCTTATTAACATTTACATAACATTCTTATAACATTACAACAACGCGGGTCGAAAATTGGACGCGCAGATACACAAATTCGATGAGGGACGTTGCACGATATACGCAGCGGAATCCGAGTATAGTACATAATTCAAGGTCTCACGATATTTCGACATAACATTCACGTACCGAGAACAAAATTTGTTAAATCAACTAAATATCTCGTTAGATAAAATGAATTATTACTCAGAATTATTATTATTATTATTTAATTATTACTTTGGGTTGACAGTAATTTTTTTCGTTCTGAAAATTATTTCTGTTATCGAAATATAGTTAGTTCAACAAATTTTTTCTTCAGTGGACCACCGATTTGTAATTAATCAGGACCTCGCGCTCGTCTTTCGCTAAAATCGACGGGACCGACAGGCTCTTCCAATTTGGTGCTTATTGCTCGTGAGAATTCGAGGTCATCTATAACTGGACGATTTTTCGTTTCGCTTTTCATTCCATGTCGAATGCAAATTTATTTCGATTGAAAATGGGTGGACGTTTGCACGCTCGTCTTTTTTCCGCATAATTAAATTTTACAATCGCGATTATATATGTTGATATCTATATATTTCATTTTTTATTGCTAGAAAGTGAATTTCTCTGGTATCCTTGGCGGAATAACAGCACGTGAAGAACATCGGGGATCGATAAAGATTGTTTTATATTGTTACCATCGAACGCCATTGACGTACTCTTGATTATTTATACGGCCGAGAAATAAAATATCGCTGAAAACGAAACTGTCGCGTCTATCGTTCTGTCTTTCGTTATTTATTCAACACGTTGGTGAAATCATATGAGAGCGGAATAATTCAGTGTTTCGTATATTTGCTAAAATATCATTTCGCTATAAGACCCTATATATGCATCTTATAACTGTTTCGTTAATAATTCATTTTATTCATTTTTTTTCAGTATTTTTGTATTCGTTTATTATAATTTAAAACACACGACGTCGTTTCTAAATCGCGCGACGAGTTTGCACGAATTACACATTTTTTATTTGAGATCACGAGCTGGAAACGTATTTCGTCTTGGTGCGAGCTCTCGCTTTAAAAAACTCGCCCGAAATCGATTTAAGGTATCAAAGCAAAGATAAACATGGCACTGGTGACAAGAAGCCTCTTGATTAGCATTTAGAATCTATCGATATTTTTTATTACTTAATTTTTGCTTTTTCGTTATGGATCTATGAGCTTGAGCTATTTTACTAATATGCACAATTTTACACTAAAAGAAATGTTTGTGGAATTTTACTTTTAAAATATCAAATATTAAATTAACTACAATAATTATTTTTTTAATATCTGCTCTAGTTAACAATATCATAATACTAAGAAAGAATTAATTCCGTCCTCAACTAATTTGTCAACTAATACATATTTGAGTCTTTTTCTATTAACAAAAATATGTAAAGTAGTGAATCGAACTAAAAATTTCTCTGAGTGTGTAATTGAAGTAATTTTTCATTTGCTATGATAAATTTTATAGGAATAAATCTTACAGAAGACTCTGTAGCAAAAGAAGCACTTGGAAGCCAGTATTGAGAAATAATGACGATCAGAGTGACAATCGATTACTAATGCTATTATAGTATATTGTCTCTATTTAAATCAGTTGGCATATTTATTAAATAACGCGCGAGAAACTCTTATAGCTTACTTAACCGTAAATAATATCTATGTTATAACTATTCGTGCATAGAACCGTCTGAGCGGTACCGTATGACTTTCTTACAAACTAATGACTAGAGTGAACTCTTTTGACGCCCTTCACGAGGGGTTGAAAATGCTTAAACTGAAAATCAAAAACGAACTAAAACTTATTTTTCTATATTCTTAAATTTAGTACCTTAGACCTATCATACGTTCCAAAATTCATTTTTGCACAATTTTATTCAACAATAATCATCGTACTTGCAATTTTTACTTCGTGTGTGAAGTAATTATTCATTGGCAACTTAATCTAAATCTTTGGTTCAGCTGCTTATCTGCAATTTTATAGGCATTTCACCGCCTTTTATCAAACAGATAATAAAAGAAAGTAACAAAACAAAAACTTATCCATTAGACTTACTATAACAGTTTATAGAATTGAAAGTTTTTCAAAATGTTCTATTATACCTTAATTATACGTATAAATAATGATTCCTAATAATTTACACTGTATATTAATTTTATGATATAGTTAATACGACTCACCTATAGTTAAGACGTAATACAATGACAACGTGCTAAATTTTTATTTCGATAGATGAAGTTTCGTCTAATAACAGTTTCAATTGATTAAAAACGAGACTAGATAACATTACGTAGATTATCTGCAAGCTCAAACAATTAGATATGCACACTATTAGAAAATTATGACAATTCTTATATGCAAGTGATGATTGTACCCTGATCGTTGCAATATCGTATCGTATTACATGATGCAAGCATATTGAGATATGTTTATTTAAATCGCGGAATACAAACTAAACTAAAATTTAGCGTTGAATGGTTATAATTTATTTCGTCTACTGAGTTGTTGGAGTTTCTTTCTCAAAGTATTTCTGTTACCTTGGTCGATGTTTAAAATGCAAATTGCTTTACGAGGCTCTCGTCACGGGTGCCCTACCACTTACATAGCAAGCTAAACTAAACAAAAAAGCAGTATTGTCTTTTCTTACAAAGTAATAATCTGTTTTCAAGTTCTAGGTACTAAATTTTATGTACATGTTTACACAATATCACGTGAAACAATTAATAAGACTAGTAAACAAAAAAAAATCGTTGATTGCGAAGTTCATAAATTGATTATGTGCGTTGGATAATTATTTCCTTCGCAATTTTCAAACTATTCATATCAAATTCACCACAGTTGGATAATAATTTATAGTCCATTACAATGAGTTCATGTGATATTTAGTAACACATAGTACACAATGCACATCTCATACACAAGTTTCAAGACTGCATTGCACTGAAGGCCCTATTTGCATTGAAAGCGTCTAGAATCAACTTGTTAAACGCATTTATCCAACCATTTTTGGAATATTTTTACTCCTTTTTTTTATATATATATGTTATGTTGTCGTGTACGAATATACATATTAAACACTACCTTACAGAATGTCCATCACTCGATGCATGCCTCAAAAATTATTTCTCCATTCACTCCGACGAATCCGAATCGGACTCGACTGGCGCGTCTGAGACTTCACCGTGACTGACGACTTCTGGAGTCGTTTCTGGTATTTTCTTAATAGCGGTTGCAGTCACATACGCACCTGGTCCCTCGCCCTGAGTGTGCTCAATACCAACCCTATAAAAAATAGAATAAGTAAAAAAAATTTCGAAAATCGTTCGATAACAATTCAAACTGGAAAGTATAACAAACCTGTACTCATGACGCGACAAATTTCTCACATATTTCTCAGGCGGTGCATCGCTGTCCGAGTTCTGTAGGCTGACACTTCTCGCCGTAGTGTGAGATACTTGAGTAGCTGGCATTGTAAACTCAACGTAACAATATTCGGCCAAATTTTCCGGAATTTGATCGTAAGACGTAAGCGCCATACGGCAAACCAATTGATGCGTTGTATACGCGCCTGTGGAATGAAAATTAAATTTAAATAATATTCGTATAGTTTTCCATTGATTTTAATATTAATATTGATATTAATTCTTTTTTTTATTTTTATATTTATATTTATTCATATTTATAATCGAATATCGCTCAAAATGTCCTCGTTACCTTGGCCCTCCTTTGGCAGCCTAGGCATTCTCCACACGATCGCACGATGTTGATGTTCGTATTTCGCTTGACCCGACGTCACCTCCATAAGTTGTGGTTCCAACGTGTCAACTGCGCCGAGAAATCTTTCGATTCCTTTGATCTTGCCGGTTCTGCGATGAGCCGACTTCACCGAGCCGTACCTGAAGTGCTTTTCCACCCGGAACAAATAGATCCAACATTCCGGAATGGGGAAACGCACCATTACGTCTTCGCACGGTACTTGACCCAATTTTCTCGATGCGAATCCCGGTACCAAAATATCCGCTCTCAACTCCACCTAAAAGTTGAACAAATATCTCAAAAAACTACGTACACAAATAAAATTTCAATTAACTTTTAATCGAAATAAGTTTCGATTAAAACTGTTTCCACTATAATCAATTTTCTCCGTACACCGCTAGAGAGAGTTAGAGTGTTAATATAAGCTAATTTTGAGTTAGTAGAAGCCTTTACCTTGTTACCAGTTACGCACATAACGGCTTTCAGTTGAAGCGGTAATTCTCTGTTTTTAGGTGGCCTCACGCGAAACCGCATTAACTCGATATAACATGCATCGGGCGGCTTGAATCTTAGATTGCATTGTAAATGATCAAGCGATTAGTACAGATGTCTCGTTGACAAATTAGCAAATTTATTGTATTCAAAAAAGTGTCTCTAGTACTTACTTGATGATTCTCGACTTCTCGTATTCGTCCTGCTGAACGCACGAATGAAATTCCACATTCTCGAGACGAATCCACTCTTCCGTTACCACTGGAATGATATCGTGTCTCCCAACGACTTCTTTGCCTTGCCGCCACATGTCGTTTATTCCCAACTCGACATCAGGCATGCCTAGAAATAAAATAGAAAAATCAAAATAAAAGAAAAAATTAAAAATACGCTATCGATAAATTACCCGACAAAAATCCTAAGAAGAATAGTCTGACGCGTGCGATTTGTTTGTCCACGTGACCCTCGGCATTTTGCTCGACGTAAACCTCGTCCACTACGGTTATCTGAACTTCTTCCATCTTATAAGTGAGCGCTCGGTCTCTGTGAGCCGACAATCTGAAGAGAGCCTCCTCGATCGCGCACGAAAAAGTTTTCAAGTCTTCGTAACACTGAGAGCCTAATTTGAAGAGTTGGGACACCTGAGGCGCATGCTCGACCGGAAGGCCCAATTTCTTCAGATCGCTTCCGAACTCTTTGACACCTTGATAGTCTCCCTGTATGGCGTACGCCGCGAATTGACTGAGCTTGTTCGTGATTCTTTCGGCTTTAGTGACTTGACCGGGACGGACACCGGGTCGTTCTTTGTAGAAAATATATTGAAGCTTCACCGTAAATATTTTGCCATACTGATCGAACTGCTGAGCGCCTATCTCGGACACCGAATAACAAGCGAGCAGTGGTAACTCTTGAAACGGATCTTTGTCGTCCGGCTTGTTAAATAATTGCAGAACAGGACTGTCGCCTTGGTACACCAGCTTGACGAAAATCTTCTTCCAGAATCGCTGGCCGGTAATTTTCTTCTTGTTCGGTTGACGTAATTGCATCTCCCAACCTTCTCCGGTGTACGTTATTCTCGGGAAATCCTCTAACGGTTGACTAACGTCTTCGTCAAAAAGAGGAGTCGGAGGTGTTTCCTGAAATTAAGAAAAAAATAAAATCATAATTTTATTCTTAAAATATTGATATGTTTATTTGAGTTGTTGATTTATTATCGAATGACAGAAATTACTTGTGAATCGGTTCTCGTCATCTCGGCAGGTTGAGCAGTTTCGGATGGTAACATAGCGTCTTGAGCAAAGCCACCGGATTTGTCGAAGGGATTAAATCTAGGAGATGAATCGGCGTAAGCAGAATTTTGTGGACTTTTCGGAGGTGGCGCCAGTACTGGAACAGGTCCCCCCTCTGGTATCGGAATTTGATCTCCTTCTCTTGGCCTAATGAATCATTAATAATTTTAGTATACTGAATTATAACGAAGAGATGATTTTTAACGTTTTATACAAACTTTATAAATACGCTGAAATCTGGAGCTTCGTCGGAGTCAGCAGATTCCGATCTTTTGATTTTCGTTTCCTGCGGTGGCGCTGTCATACTCAAGAACGAATCGAAGCCATCCGTTTCCCCAAATCCGGACAATCCGTCTGTGCCACTCATCGTTGTATCTCCCCAAACTGCGATAAAAGTCAAGTTATGGCATTTGTCCAACGTATACTTAGAGTTACGGTAATTGATTTCCGAGTAAATACTAAATTCACCAAAGAATCTCTCAAAGTATAAAAATAACGTTAACAAATTTGTTACGATATCGTTCCGCTACACAAACAAAACATGAGTAACTAACCGTCGCTCGATATATCCATCGCTGTCTGCCCACCTCCACCGAACGCGTCTAAAAATGGATCCGCGTTCGGTTCTGGTTCGGCAGCTTTGTCAAATTTCGAAGCGAACGCATCGAAAGCGTCACCGGTGCTCTCGATGGCCTTGGTGGTGGCTGCGAAGGCATCCAACTCGGGTTCCTGTCGATAGCTATCTGCGACTGGAAACTCCGCGGCAGGGGTAGGACTGGTCGATATCAAACCAGCCTCCTTATTCGCCTCCTGGAAATCCCCGAGCAAATCCGAGGTGAACGATTGCTGAACTTCGGGCTCGGGAGCGAAGAACTGCTGAGCCGCTGGAATCGGAGCAGAGGTCATCGAGAAGGGCGTCGCTGAGATTTCCGCTTGAGTGACCGAAGGAGCCGTCGTGTCGGCTATCGAGAACAGAGATTCGGCAGCAGCCGGTTGTTCTGTTGCTGCTGTAGCGAAGAGTTCAGCAGCGGTTGTTGAAATGAACGGAGCCGAGGTGGAAACCGGTGCCTCGAAGCCGAGATCCGCTACTGGCTCAAATCCTGTTATCGAAGCAGCCGATGGTCTCTTCTCGGCAGGTACAACCGCCGGCTCCGGATAATCCGATATCAAGGCACCCTCCGCAGGAGCCACTTCCTCCTCGTTCAAATTCGCGAAAGGATTGTCCTGCGCTATCGAACTCTTCGGAGCCATCCCCATCGCCAGACTGGTGTCCGTCATTGTCACAGGCGTCGAGAATATCGGAGCCGACGTCGTGTCCGTATTCGGTGCATCGAATAAATCCAAAATGTCCTGAGACTTGGACGTCGCCTGGTTTCGATTGTCGTCTGATGGGAAATCCGGCACGTTGCTGTCCACGTCCAGCAAGTCGGCGAAACTGTGCTCGGGGGTGGGGGATGGCGAGTGCATCAACGTCGGGCTGGGAGTTCTCGTAGCCTGAAGTCGATCGAGCAAGTGATTCGACGTGGCGTCCATAGTTCCCGTGACGGAGAGGATTAGATCTTTCGTGTGCTTCGAGGCTGGAGGCGGAGGCGGCTGGGGCCTCGGAGGTGGTGGAGGTCTCGCCGGAGGTCTCGCCGGAGGTCTGCCATTTTTGGCCTGCGTGGGCGTTTGAGGTTGAGAGAACGTCGGAGGACTGACGACCTCGACGGGCGGTTTGCTTTCCACTGGAGCATCGAAGAGATTCGTCGTGGTGGGTGTTTCGCCAGCCGTGACGAAGATATTTTCACTGGCGTAAGGTTCGGTAGCTTGCTGACTCGTCGTCCCCACCGCGAATCCCGGATCAGGTTCCGCGGCTTCGACTCCGAAAGAGGCGAACGGATTTGTGTAGTCAGCGGGTGGTTGATAAGACTCGCTGGAGAAGTTCAAGAAGGGGTTCTCGCCGGTGGCAGGAGCCGGTTCCGAGGTGTCCACGAAATCCTGGAGGAAAGGATTCGACACTGGCTGACCGGCCGGTGGATTGTCTGGTTCCGCTGAGTAGTCGTCCATCAGGAAGGGGTTGCCTCCTTTCGAATCCATGATTACAATTTTAACAGCAAGACACTTGAAGATTATAGAAACAGTTAAAATAGTACACTACTAAGGTGATGAGTTACTTTCAATTTCGGTTTTTTGTTTCTTAAAGTTATTTCATTAGCTCGGATTCGAGTAATTTTAATTCAGTCTTCCCGGGCTCGACAGTAGCGAAGCTAGTGTCGAATGGATCTATGTCTTCCTCTGCGAATTCGATATTGTGCAGCGGCGTCAGCACTTTAACGCCAGGATCCTGAACGTCGGAGCACAGATAGTCTTTAGTCTGGGGCTCCTCCTCGGCTCGCGGATCGAAATCGTCTATTTCCGGTACTGTAGTGGCGACGGCTGTTACTAGATTGATGGGATTAGCTCGTATTACAGGAGGCTGCTCGACGATCTGCTCGAGTTCATTCTCCAACACCTTTAATTCGGCTTTGCCAGGCAAAATGTTAGTCGCTATCGACGTATCGAACGGATCGGCGTAAGACAATTCCTCCTCTTCGATCGGTTTCGTTTCCACGCGAGGTGTCAACGGTTTCGCGTCGACTTCGACTTCGGCGTCCAGCAAACTCTCCTGCTTCTTAAATTCTCTTTTTGGTGCACTCTGCTGAGCTATTTGCTCCTTAACTTTTTCCACTAAAGACGCTCTCCTCTCGGCGAGTTTCAGAGTATGAGGTCTGAAGGTTGTCGCTGTAAAATCGCTCTGTCTTCTCCCGGAAGGTATTGCCGTCTTAGGATCGAAATCTTGATCACTCGCGCTGTGGGGTAACTTGGTTTCCTCTTTAAGTAATTCAGATTCGATAAGCTTGAGCTCTGTTTTTCCTGGCGCGACTTTCGTTACGAAGCTCGTGTCGAATGGATCTACTTCGGCTTCCTCCTCGTCGATGGGTAACGCCTCTTCGAGAGATTTCTGAGAATAGTACGGCGTCAAGGGTTTCGATGGCAGAGTTTTCTCCTCCTCCGAAGTTTTTAGTAGATCGGGACGATTGGAGGGAGTTGGCAATTCAAAAGCGACGACTTTCGTCGGGCCCAGAGATAGCGCCTCGGGCCTCGAAGCTTTGCGCTCGCGGTTGCTCTCCTGAGACGCTTTCTCGATCGCTTCTTCTTTCTCGGCTTCCTCAAAGTTGACCTTGAACACCGGCTGCGGTGCCACAGGTGGAGCCGCTGGTCGTGGAGGTACTGGAGTTTTCACTTCCTCCTTGCGCGGGTCGAAATCGTCGTCATCGAGATCTTCGACTTTGGTTTGCTCCCCGAGTAACTCTTTCTCCAAAAATTTGAGTTCGGTTTTACCCGGCGGGAGATCCTGCACAGCGGATGTGTCGAATGGATCGACGTATGTAAGCTCTTCTTCGGGAGCTATCGGCTGGTCGGCCAATTGGCTCAAGTCGGTTGTTGAACCACCCAGTAAATCTCTCTTTGGTGGCCGGAAACCGAGCAGAGTGTCATCGTGTTTCTCCGTCAACAAGCCAGTCTCGTAATCCCTGTGAAGTCCAGCAGGGTCGGTGAGAGATATAGAAACTTCCGAAACTGGCAGCTCTTCCAACTCCTTCTCGATGAACTTCAGCTCTGTCTTGCCCGGTAAAATATTACTCGCGAATGTCGTATCGAATGGATCATCCTCGTCTACGAAAGTTGCAGCCTCGAAGCTCGCCTCGATTATTTCGCTCTGGAAATCGACGGTTTCCGGTTCTTTCGCGCTGAAGGGGTCTTCCTCCTCCGGCAGGCGCAGAGGTTCTGCTGCTGCGTCGGTGAGGTCGAACTCCGAGTCGTCCAAATCCGGGATCTCGGCTAGAATGGTCTTGTCCTTGAGAACATCGAATTCCGAAAGATCGAGCGGACCGTTGGCGGTTTTGTCGTCGTTTGTCGGAGCCGCGAGTTCGGAAGGCTCGCCGGGTGTAACCGGACGCGGAAGTACCGGAGGTGGTTTGGTCAGGTCAACCGGGATATCTGGAAGATCGGTGTCGTCGTCCAATAAAGTTTTCTCAACGCTCACCGGCTCGCTGACTGCTTCGGTGGCCGGCCTCTCGACTTCCTCGAAATCGTCGAGAAGCAAATCGGTCTGTGTTCTGGGACGTCTGCCGCTTTTTGTCAACTTGCAGGTACTGACGTAGTCGATTCGTCCCGCTAAAACCTCTACCGCGTTGCCGAGACTGACTAGTTTGTTTCCTTTCTTGTCGACTGTCTTGAGAACTTTGTCGGCGTTTGTCGTATCGAATGGATCGTCTCCTAACTCTTCCTCGGTCGGACTGTCGGGGATGTAAGCTAATTGAACGTCGATGTTCTGGAGCACGTCGATGTAGGTGGTATCGAAGATGTCCTCCTCGGCGGAGTCCTCCTGCTCGTCCTCGTCGTCGGGCACCTCTACGAAACCATCCTCGCTGACGAGCGGTTTGTCCTTCTTGCTCGCCTCCTCTGTAGGAGGCTCGACACCTTCGATCGGGTTACCGTCCTTGTCGAATCCGATCCAACGTTTCGAAGACGCAGCTTTGTCCGCGGACGGGTCTACCTCTTCTGGCTTCGGCTCCTCGAAGGCTGGCTTCCGTTGAAAGAACGATGTCGATTTTATGCGATCTAGATCGCCCTGGGTCTTCTTTAATATGGAATCTACGCCAGCTGTCAACGCCTCGAATTTTCGCCACTCGTCGGAACCGGCATTACCAGCCTTTCCTGCTTCGTTACCCTCGCCAGTTTCCTCTGCTTTCTGCTGGGCTTCCGCCCGCTCGCGACGATATCGTTCAAGTTCCTCCGGATCGAACTCGTCTTCCTCGCCCTTCTTGCCCTTCTTGCCTTTTTTCTTCTTCTTCAAGCCCTTAGCTAACTTGTGCATTCTCTAAGACCTACGGTGGTGTGGGGGAGGCTTCTGCAAACAATCGATTATTTCAGTCAGATTTTGTGTGTGTGTCGAATTTATTTGTCGAGGACATGGAATGTTTCTCAAAAAAATTAAGAGGGCTGTTATAATTGTATCGAAAAATCAAATCCAGTCGATTCAGTACACATTTTGAAACTTTTGAATGTTCCTCTTTAAAATGTTCACCTGCACGATTCCATTCGATTATTTTTAGCCGAGATAGGACCGTTTGAAAACATTGAGTGCCTCTTAATTTTTGCGAGTAGTATATTATATTACCGAATGAATTTTTTAGACATTTATTATCGAGAATAATTTTGTACACGACCAAGTTGATACGCTATTGTAGAAATCCCTGTCTAGGTCGTCCACTCACTACAGGATCACTGCCGGAGTAGGACGATCGATAGACAGTGCCGTAACTACAGTACAGTATCACTTTTTACCCGAAGGGGAGATACCGATTGGGAAACAGATTATTGAAGAATTGCATTTATAAATGATATTTTTGACGTTATTCTGGGCGAGAATTGAGTGACTGCTCGAAGTTATTGGCTCACTGAAATTAAGTATTTACGAGACTATGAAATGAGACTCAAGAGAGGGTCGATAACCTCTTACGTCTGGCCGGTACATTTATACATATATAGATGAATTTAGCAGTTCAAATTCTCATTTTGTATTTTTTTAGAAATAATAAACGAAGTTTGTAAATGATATTTTGAGTTTTACTTCTCACTAGTAATAATAATAATGATAACAAGATTATATTAATAGTATCGTAAGTACATATTTCCATATTAATTGGATTCATGCTACAATCCGCGGAATTTCATTACCGTACAGACATCGACACGGTGGATCATCTCGGATACGCGTTGCGTGTTTAAATTCATACATTCATCCGCAGCCGTTTGCGCGAGACCGCTTTTAAAACGGCCAGATAGCGGAGTTATCGATCCCCGCTATTTATTTTATAACTTTACTCTCCCTGCTGAATTTTCCGTCCAGATCTTCGACAGAGGGGAAGTTAAACTCATCCGTGTGATACTTTCAATAAAATTGTCCCATTAACACCTTTATACATATGTTGACGCGTAAAGAAAACTAATTTTCCCAGAATTAATCGATAATACAACAGCAAATTTCACTGTGCCTACGATAACTCGCATATGACATCGATTGATTCGAGTTTTAGAGATTGCGTAACGTACAAGGGATATACACCGTGTTCCAAAACTATCGGAGATTTCCAGTAAAATATCAAAGAATTCTAAATAAAGACGTTCTCTGCTATTTTTTTTTATGCAGCCCGAGTGACTCCAACCAATAATATTTTTATCTAACACGCTTATTAATATTCTTATGGTAATGCTTAGTTTTCATCAAATTAATTTTAATTACAAAAACTGAACCGTATTCACAGGAAAATTGATAGACTAAAATCAAAAACCTGAATCCAACGTCGAGCTGAAAACTGTTTGGTTTGAATTTCGCAAGCTACCTATTATTCTAATTACGTGAGGTGATTCCGCGATACTCGGTATTAGAACGCGTGTCCGTATCGTCTCGGGATAACTGAATTTCACGCACGTGCAGCGCGCGTCATAGTTCTGCGTGTATATATGCGCTATAACGCTCGCGTGGCATGTGCCGTGAAGGGCCGTGCTCGCTCCTTCCGTTGCTACTTTTGCTTCCCCTCGTGCACGGCCTCCCCGGCTCCCTCGCGCTCGGCACCAACACAGACTCGACTACGTGACAAAACTATAATCGATACGCGAATGGAGAATGAAAGAGAGAGAAGGCCGACAGCTTAGCATGCCGACAAAAAAAGTTTTTCACACCGTATCTCATTTAGCGCACTTCGCCTCTTCCGCGCAGTCGAGAATTTTTCATTTTTATTTCTATTTTTAATATCAATTACGCAAGTGGTTTTTCGCTGATAGGAAATTTCGATAAATTATCAGTTATCAGATGTTCGTTACGAGTTATTGAAAAAGCGAACACGGTCAGTGGATCGAACCCGCCTCGTAGCCTTTGCCCTTTAATTTTGCGCGGCTCGCGTCGTCGCATCTCTCGGCTCTCTCTCTATCTCCCCCCCCCCCTCCCCCTCTCTCTCGCACTTCCTCGAGACCCGGTGCATGAAACGCAAACTCCGTTCGTTAGCGGCACAATCTAATTAACGAGCTACGGATGTCCAAACCAAAACGCACCGCGATCGAACGGTACGCTTTTGTCTCGAGAAAGTTCCATTACCGAGTCCCTAATTTTTGCGCAACTCGCAAAATAATTCCCTCTCGACACGTCGTTTACGCTCAGTCAGTGAAATCGATCGAGAATTTAGAGGGAGAGAGAGCACTAAAGCAAAACCTTGCACTTGGTTGCGTCATAGTTTCGCGAGAAAAAGAACTAGAACGTCTACTGGGGGACACGGGGCGACGAATTATTTTCGAAGAATCTCGCGATATTGATTTTTCACGACGGTCAAATTTGCGGTAAGAAATTGTAATTACATAGAAGTCTATGTAGGGCAAAACTACTACTCATTCGAGCACACAACGGCCCGATGTACTCGTCTCCTCCGCGATCGTCAATAATTCATCCGGGATGTCTAAAGACCTGTCAATTGCGTATCGATTGCGATCCATCGTGCGACCAGTAACACAGTTAGACAGCGAAATCGGTAAATACCCAGCGCATGCTCCACACATAGAGTTCAAGCGAGAGAGAAGATAATCAGAGTAAGAAGAGCAATCGGAAGTGATCGGTCGAAGTACCTTTCCCGTTTTACCATCGAGCGCGTCTCTTCTCGAAATACCGCGACGAGATCCGAAAAATCGCGTCAAGCTTTTCGCGTTTCCGGGAATTGATACTCACACGGTTTCAGCCTCATCAACCACTCTTGCGGTGATCGCATTTCTTACGTGTCGTCATCTCGCCTGCCGCTAAATATTCCGGGCTCCGTCGCGACCTCCAGGAAGCGAAATCTACGCAACGTCCTTGCCGGCACCTCTCGGTACACACACGAATCGAACACTCGCGGAACGATGGGAACGAAATTGGCACGTAAGGGGTGGTTTTACGTAGGAGGTGCGATCCACGAAAGAGCAAGAAACACACGAAGAATAGAAACGGGACGAGGACGAGATTCCGGGGGTGGGGAGCGGGGTTACGAACAAGTTCACAGAGAGCAGGGAAGAAAAACAGTTACGCGGATAGAATTTTTTTTTGTTTTCGAGAAAAATTTGTTTTTGATTTTTTGTACGTGCGGTCGGGGGGAGCCGTTTACTCCCGCTGATGACGATCGTTAACTGGAAAAATTAAAAGCGGAAACAAGAGACAGGCAGGCGTGGAGAGACCCGAAGGCCCTGCCGAAAGCGAAGGCGACTCACCTCGTACTCTCCAACGGGCCGCGAGCTATTTTCAGCATCGATCGGCTCTCTCGCAGTCAGGAGAGAGAAAACATGCGCGTGCACACGCGCGACCGACCACCCTCGCTACTCCCCTCGTCCGCCTCGCTCCCCGCCTACGCCGAAAACTTCCACCCCACTACCCCCTCCTCGCATCGCTTGAATGTCATACGCCACCCTCGTTTCTCGATTCCACCGATTACACCCCACACACCCCCTAATGTATGTGCAAACGCATACATCCAAGTCCGACTTCATGTTGGTTTCAGGCGCCGTACGCGGCATCTGTCGGTGATAAAAATGATACGCACGCCCCTAGCGGACCAATTAAACATTTGAAAGCAATGGAAAAGAATTGTCCTCGAAATTGTTTCCAGAAAAATGCGATAGCTCGCTGAAAAGATTCTTGCTAATTATATGAAACTCGATATGAGAAATTGATATATTTTGAATAAAGTAGCTTATTTGAATGGATCATGATTTTCTAGATTCGAATTTTGTTTTTCGGCAATTCCTGAACTTGACGCGTGAAAAATTTTGGCATCGCCAATCCGAGATATTTCGATATTTATCGATAATCGAGAGTCGTTTGGCGTAGTCGATTCAGGAATCGAGGATAATCAAATTCGCGAATTTCATCTTACTCCCACTACCGAAGATGTGTAATTTGTATAGTTTGTGTTGGTGTATATTGTATTATAACGGTGCTGAACGGGATGAGCGGTATAGTACCCAACCTGAGTTACACGCTCGACACGTTGGCCGCGCAAAATGTCTTATCAATGACAACGTTATCGTTGTTACCAGTCTATGGGTTTTTTTTATAAGAACGTAGATTGATGTTAGGTAACCGGTGCGGTACATTCTTATTGTGGGTTGGTTATCGTTTTAAAAATGAGGATCGTGCAATTACGTAGAAATCGCCTTTTGCATATTGCAATAGGCAGCGGTGTTTTACTATTAATCCTTTATGTCTTGATTGGTCTGTCTTCCGATGGAAAACATATAGATAAAATAAAAAGTTACTGGTCAGAGAGCCTGCGGAACAAGGAGGTACATAACTTACCAATTCTTTGTTTATTGGAGTGAGCAATGTTTGAACAAATTTTGACATTTCGGTAGGTACCAATCTTCACGGAAGAATTGGGTAACTTCGAACCAAGAAATGTACAACGAAGATCTGGTCCTGGAGAGGAAGGAAAACCTCATATCTTGAGAGAAGATCAACAAAACGATCAGCAGCAGTCCGAATCCGATTATGGAATGAACATGGTTTGCTCGGATGAAATTTCTATGGATAGATCAATCCCGGACACACGACCGGATGAGTAAGTGTAATTGATAATAAATTTTGCACTGTTTTCAAAATTGAAAATGACAATTCTTCTAGATGCAAACATTGGAATTATCCGAAGCATTTACCCAAAACGAGTATTATTATTGTATTCCATAATGAAGGATGGTCGGTATTATTAAGAACTGTACACAGTGTTATAAACCGTACACCTCCTGAGCTTTTAGAAGAAGTTTTACTCGTTGATGATTTTTCTGATAAAGGTTTGCGACAATTAAAATCTATTGCTCTTATTATTTTATCTTGTATTATTTTTTAATGTAACTCTTATTTGTAGAAAATTTAAAAGGGGAGCTGGAATCTTATATTAGACGATGGGGAGGAAAAGTGAGATTAATCAGAAATAAGGAAAGAGAAGGTTTGATAAGAACAAGATCTAGAGGTGCAAGAGAAGCAACAGGAGAAGTTATTGTTTTCTTAGATGCTCATTGCGAAGTTAATGTTAATTGGCTACCACCTCTATTGGCTCCCATTGCTGTTAGCAGGTAGGTAATATTTGCTTGACTAAAATTTTAAATTTAAAAATCATATTCTACTTCAATTTTTTTCATTTTATTTCAGTAATATTATGACAGTTCCTATAATAGATGGTATAGATCACAAAACTTTTGAATATCGTCCAGTATATCACGAAGGACATCTTTATAGAGGTATCTTTGAATGGGGTATGTTGTACAAAGAAAACGAATTACCTAAAAGAGAAGCTAAAACGCGAGCCTACAGTAGTATGCCTTATAAGTACGTTTGAATTTCTTATTAGCATTTAATCTCATTTGAGGTATACTTATGATAATTTTTTTAATAGGTCGCCTACTCACGCAGGCGGATTATTTGCGATTAATCGAAAATATTTCTTATCGCTCGGTGGTTACGATGAAGGATTACTTGTTTGGGGTGGAGAGAATTTTGAACTTTCGTTCAAAATTTGGCAGTGTGGTGGGAGTATTGAATGGGTTCCTTGCTCTCATGTTGGTCATGTATACAGAGGATTTATGCCATACAATTTTGGTAAACTCGCACACAAGAAGAAAGGACCTCTTATAACTATTGTAATTTCATTGAATCCTGAATATGAATTTTTTGTAATACAATTTATTTGCAAATTTTCGTATTTCAGAATTATAAACGAGTTATCGAAACGTGGTTCGATGATAAATACAAGGAATATTTCTATACAAGAGAACCTTTGGCCCGTTTGCTTGATCACGGAGATATTTCTGAACAAATAGCTTTTAAAGAGAAGAAAAGGTGTAAGAGTTTCCAATGGTTTATGGACAACGTAGCTTACGATGTTCTGGATAAATTTCCGGAATTACCTCCTAATTTGTATTGGGGAGAGGTAATAATTCATTGATCAACATGCATGTACTTTATCTAAATTTAATTCAATTTTTAGCTTCGTAACGTTGCCAATGGAAAATGTTTGGATACAATGGGCCAACCACCTCCAAGTATAATGGCTACATCTCCTTGTCATGGATTTGGAAATAATCAAGTAATTTTTATTTACAATTTTGTTTTATAAAAAATTCAACATGTAAAATAATTTCTATATATTTTTTCTCACAGTTATTTAGATTAAATGAAAAAGGGCAATTGGGTGTAGGTGAACGTTGTGTAGAGGCAGATAGTCAAGGTGTTAAATTACTCGCTTGCCGATTGGGAACTGTTGATGGACCATGGCAATACGATGAGGTAAGTTCTCTAAATATTTTGTCTTGAATTATAGATATTATTTTTCAAAAAATTTTTTAGGACTCGAAAACTCTACTACACAGAGGACCGAAAAAATGTATGGCCGTGCATCCACAGACGCAACAGCTATCGTTAATGCACTGTGATCCGAATAACGCGTATCAAAAATGGGACTTCCATCAGATACATCCGAAATGGTAGAATGAAAATGAATTCTACCAATAGAGTTGTGTGAATGAATTCTGTGCCTGAATGATTTGAAATACTTAAATTTTTGTAAGATGTTGGTATGAATATCAGTCGCTGTTTTGATGCAATTTTTAAAATATTAGAGAGCAATTGCATTTAAAAGACTGCTATTAATCTGAAATGACAATATAACATGAATTCATTCCATTATTCCCTATAGAATTTTCGAACATGGAAAGTCTTCCTATTCTCTGTTTGAAAAGATTTATACATTATGCATTTCCAGAGTTGAACCAATGAGTTTTTTTAACCCTTATATCTATTACGTGCAAAGAGATTATATTCGAGAAATTATTTGTACATGTTTTAGAAATTTAATTATATTTATGTAAAAACATTCAAATTTGTGTACATGGCAACACTATTTTTAATATTAAGAATTTTAGTTTTATATCATTTATGACTTATTTGATTTCCGTCCTGCGCGCAGCTTTATCGTACTCGTAAATGATCTTAAGAATATATTGAATTACTTTTTAACCTGAATCATACTCTATTTCATAATTCGTATTGCATATTTTTTATTTGTGAAATTATAAAATACATTTGCACAAATTAAGAAGTGTTCAATAAAAAGTTTATATAAATATTGTTGTCGTATTTTATATTTTTTAAGTATGAATTTCATTTTTATTATTCATTTATTAACATTTATTGTAAGCAATTATTTTGGTCAACTTAAAAATAGTAGCTATTATTTAATAAAATTATTGATTTATTTCAATGGTTTGATACAAATGAAAGAAAAAACGGACATTAATTTCATTCGACTGCTCTTAAGATTTTATAAGAATCGTTACAAAACCAATATTTTGTACAAGTGGCTTGAATTAAGCATCACAATTATTTAATGATGAAAGATTTAATAACTGGGTGAAGTTTTCATTGATGAAGTGCAAAAAATCTGAAATTAAATTTATATCAAATGATTAGAGAGATTGTCTATTACGGTTGTTTTTGATTAAAACCAGACTTACATTAATTAAGAAACGTAGCGTTCGTTCTATTGCATAGTATTAACAATATCATCGATTTTCAATATGCTACGAACAGTTTCAGAAGAAAGCGTAACCATACTAGTGGAGACCAACAGTGGTTGAAGTACATTTTCCTCGAGAATGTTCGTAATAGAGCCTTTACGAACATTGATTCCCGTGGTGGTTTCTCCTTGTGCATGGCGATTTCGGAGTTCGGTAACAGTTGAGATTGGATTGAGACCGGCATTTTCTGCTAAAGTGGATGGAATAACCTGAAAGTTGACGAAATTACATATTAATAATTTTCAAAAATGAAATCTCATGCAGTTCAAAAATTTATCACCTCAAGAGCATTAGCGAAAGCGCGCACGCAGTAGGCATCCACTCCACCCAGAGTTTGAGCATAAGCTCCCAATTTTAAGGCTAATTCAATTTCTGGAGCTCCTCCGCCAGCAATCAATGCCTTTTGCTTGACTAAACAACGGATTACGCAAAGAGCATCGTGCAACGATCGGTCCGCCTCCTCGAGTACTAATTTGTTGCTACCGCGAACCAACACAGTAACTGTACGACCAGGGTTTTGAATTCCAGTTATCTGTAATAAGATTGTATATTGTGTAATTATTGCGAAAAATAATTTAATATATTATGAAATTAAAATATGATTTTTTCAAAACCGCACCTTCACGAATTTGGAACTTCCCGTTTGTACTTCTTCGACCATTTCAGCATTAACGAGGTTCTCAGCTGTGAAATGATCTAACGAAGCGATAGGTCTGCATCCTAATGTTTTGCATACAAAAGGAATGTCCTCACGCTCAACGTCTTTAATAACCATAACTTTGATTTTATCCAGAAAATGGATAGCTAAGTCGCTGACTGCATCACGGAGGATCGATTTTTGTACTAAAAGTACATTGCATCCAGCTTTCTTTATCTGTTTGACAATATTCAGAATGTAAGCGCGTTCTTCTTTCAAAACACGATCCATCGCTGAGTAGTCCGATACAACCACATTGTGATCCATCTAAAAATTTCAAAATTTGTAATACAATAATTTAAAGTAGTTCAATGTGAATCACATAGTATATTTACGTCGGTTTTTGGTGGTGAAATGCAAAATTGGATTAAACCAATCTTTGCTTTTTCAATACGTTTAGGTCCATTGACATTACAGGATTTTTGTGTGAAAATAAGGCCTTCAATTAATTCGGTATCTTCCACAGTGCCACCCAATTTCTTAATAACTTTAATATCCTAATTTTAAAAAATTGTCTTGTTAGTATTCCATATATTTTCGAAGAGAAAAATAATTTCTCACCTGCAAATCTACGGCATTTTCCTTGCCTGGCTCGGTTACTTTCAATACTGCATTTACAGCTAGAGGAGCAAGCATGCTAGACTGCTGGAATACTACTTTTGAATTTAAAGAAGTTGCAGCTGCTTTAACAAGGGATTCTTTGTCCGCTAAATCAACAGGAATAGACATGCTTTTCAAAATTTCAACAGCTTTAGCTGCTGCTTTTTGGAAAGCATCACTGATCAGAGTTGGGTGAATTCCTTTTTTCAATAAACGTTCTGCTGCTTCCAACAGAGACCCAGCAACAATAACCACACTGGTTGTTCCATCGCCAGCTTCTATATCTTGCGCTTTTGAAAGTTCTACAAGCTGAGACAATGATAATCAAATAATGACTAATGTTACTACCAATGAATTTACAAATAAATAATTTAATGTGGTAAATAATATACCATTTTAGCCGCTGGATGAATAACATTCATTTCTTTTAAGATAGTAGCTCCATCATTGGTAATGGTAACTTCTCCATTTCCAGCTTGGATCTACAATGAAAATTTTGTTCTTTGTTAGAATATCAAAAGCATGCAAATTGAAATAAACTATTTATCGATATTTACCATTTTATCCATTCCTCTTGGACCCAAACTTGTACGAATGGCATCGCTAACAGCTAAAAAAATTTTTAATCTTAATATTTATAAAAAAATTTTAATAATAATTATAATACATAAATTTCAACAAATTCATTCAAAATAATATTGATTTTTTTTAATAGCAAGATATATCCTGTATGGAATAGTAATATGGAATCAGAAGGCATTACTATATAAGGTAAGATTTCCACTATGTAGGCACTGGAGCCGGAATACATTTTGAGACCGATTAACCTATCATTTGCAAAATCCAAAACGAATAATCAAACATCGCAAACCTTTAGCGGCATTTATATTGCTTGTACGGATGTCGGTTGGCTTGCTTTTGTCCTTAAAAGCCTTGTTGTGGCCTCCTCTTGGATCACTTGTAAAAGCAGTCATTTTTGATAAATCAGACACGTTTCGCCGATTACAACGTCTAAAGCTCGTATGTGAGCTAGTAAATTTGCACCGGTTCCGGTTTCTCGTTCGAGCGAATCACGCGATTTGCTTATTTCAATTGTTTGAAATCTACGAATTGACGCAGAGGGTTTCCGATAACAATAGAATTGCGAAAAATTTATTCGATTTTAGTATCCCTCACGAGATTAATCACGATGAGGATTTTGCTATATACCGTGATGATTTCAAACCGCTTTATGGTTAGTTTCTATGAACGATGAAACATGGATGAAACACATGTCTTTTCGGCTCCTCCCAAATTCTAGTTTTTTTATAGGTATATCGATTGGCTGATTCGATTAAACTGGATTAATGTCATCAAACCAATCAAAATAAAAATATTAATTCTCAAATAATTTCATTTTTATTAATGATAAAGCGCCAACGAAAATAAAGAAGTTTGTTGTTTAAATAATGTATGTAGATAATAATTATCAAGATACAGAGAAAAATGTAATTCTTATCTACTTTATCTGGGGAATGAAACTTCAGTTTGATAGATTCTCGTCAGTCGGTAAAGTCGTTAACTGTACCGATAAGTGGTGAATCGCATTGCTGATGGAAGGGAGGAATCAGGGCAAATAGGGATGCGAATGAACTGCCAAGTCACCGGCATAGGAAAGAACGTTTACGAAAAAGCAACTTCGGCGTTTAATTCACCGCTCTTTTATAGTTTTCCCATTCGATTTATACAAAACTATCACTTTGTATATTAGAAAAAAAATCAATTTCCCCTCAAACCAGTAAAAAATGTTAGTATCACTGTAAATAAATTTGAGAAACACGCATTATTTACAATCTGACAGTTTCGATCTGCCGATTTTTTCAAATTCGTATAACCTGTAAATAAATTATTTGAAATGGAAAAAATACAATTGAATCACAGCTCTTCTTAAATCGGGAAGTTGCTTGCACACGTAGACGTAACGACCATGTGAGTGTGTTCTCTTCTATTCCAATTCCCTCCCCACCCCCCGGTTCCGTCGCGCGTCACGTTCCCCGAGACCAGAAGCACCTGTTGCCGCTCGGGCGCTCGCCTACCTGTTTTACTTGCTTCGTGGCTTGGCGCGGTCAGTATGGCGCACGGTGTCACGGCGGACGCCAGCGCGTGATTTGTTTCTGCGTTTATCGAGTGTTGCATTGTGCACACGCTTCATACACACGTTCCTCGGTTACATACGAAAACATCCGGAGAGTATCGCAACAACGAAAATACCGAATTATGCCAAAACGAAGCGGTGGTGCGAAATCGGGAATCGAGTGAATTACGAAGAAACGAGAATTCGCGGAATCGGAGAGAAAAAGTGCGAGAGTAGAGTTTCGTTAGAAATAATAAGGAATAGTGATCTTGTGGGAGTTATCGTATGATGCGAGCTGGGAACTACTGAGGTTTTGTTATTTTTTTTTTCTCACTATCTGCAATGGAGGAAGTCGCGCAGGATAGCTGCTACGGAGCCGGCAGCATCGCAGGGGCGGTTATCGGGACGTTCGTCACGACCCTGATACTCCTCGCTGTCGCAGCCCTGCTTTACAGACAATGGCGCCGGCACAAGGGTGAGTTATTAAGTATTTTACGCCCCTCTCGTCTGCCGAATTTTTCGTACGACTCGCCTGGGAATTCCTGTCTCGAGTTTTCGGGTTAATTGCGTTCTCAGGTAAAAATTCCCAGCAGTTTTGACGGGTCTAGCGAGTTGTGAGATATCGTAAAGCGATTTGACTCAAATTCGGTGAACTAACGCGATGACACACGACGATACGTAATTGCGGCATTATTTTTAATTGTAACACAGCGATAACGAATTTCTTGTTTTCATCCATTTCTCGGAAAGTGGAGTTATTGAACTATCAATTACATTATTTCTCAATACTTTTATTGAAATATCGTTGTGGACAAATAGCGACACGCACGACAGTTTTATTTATTTTTTACCTTTACGAGATTCGCAGTTACTCGCACGTCGAGTAGGCAAATCGTTAGCAGTCTCTACCAAAGCTATTGGAGCGGAGTATAATCGCCTATAAACGATCGGTAAAAAATTAACCGAGACAGCCATTAGCTTGAGTTTTTCTAGCGCGAAAAATGAGAACGGTTCACGCGTTGCGTTTTATTGCGTCGCGAGCAACAAAGGACATGACCTTCGCGAGTCGTCGATCCTCGGGAGAAACAGACGATGTATAAAAGAGTCTCGTTTTACACCGAGTCGTGCCTAAGAGATTTACAAACTTGGCGCTATGCTCGCGGTCGAGCGCTTTGGAGCTCGTTTCGCTTCACGCGCGATGCAACTTTTTCACTTGGTACTTGATTTTCAAATTTTCCAATCAATCGAGAATCGTAATTTTACGCTCGGCAAAACACGACGAGTTTTTGGAATTCTTCTCTCGACATTCTCCACCAGGGTCAAATGACTCCTAACTCGAATAAATTGGAATTGTTGTTTATCGAGTTTTCTATACGCAGATCGGATTGAATTCTACATTTTTTATTAAAATTGTTATGTATGACGATAAAACCAGAAACAGGTGAACACAGTAGGATTAATTCAGACGTTGTGAAAATTACAAAAACAAATCTCGTACGCAATTTTTCTTATGTGTTTCCAAAAGTTCCAATGCGATTGAATTTTTTTCGAAAGCATCGACGAGGCTCATCTTCCGCGTTTCTCTTTCGGCTTATAAATCATCCCGTGCATTCGTACCGCGAGATCGCGATCGAGAGTGCGCTCGAATAATCGGATTTCCGCGATGCGACACGAGATAAACGATTACAGAAATCGTATCTGAGATTCCTAGTTCGCGATATAAATCCTCGAACGAGATTTTCGGTGCGAACCGAGCGAGCGCATTCCGACCGAGCCTGAACGAGAAAAGGGGGTTACAGCTGAAAACGAACCGAATCACTTTCACCGGGAAAAATTTCAGCCACGTGGGCCCCGCCGGCTGTTTTACCGAAAAGGACGAGTGTCTGGAAAAAAAACAGGCTCATCGATTTATCGACATCGATATCGCGACAATAGGCGTCGCGATCGAACGGATCGATACCAAAGTCGAAATTAAGTAACGGACAGTCGACTCTTGAGTTCCGTATGTACCCGATTGGAAAGTAGACTCGGTAGACTTCGAAGAGAACGCGGCAAAACGATTCGCGGTATGCGCGTCGAGCATACGTGATCAATCTCTAGCTTGTGCATTAAGAAATTAATATGCTTTAATCTTCGCGTACGCGATACGGGAATCGAGAAATCGCGTTCGGTGAAATTACGAGATTCGGTCGGCTCGCAATTGTCGTTAACGAGACTCGAACAATGAGATATCTATTTTTACTATTTTTCGCGCGATAATCCACGTATGACTAATTCATTTCGCGCCACGCGCGACGCGGTCACGTATTTTCCATGTAATAGCACGCGACGATGATTTACGCGTTCGTAATGTATCGCGAATTCCTTTTTTTATTCTTTGATGAATCTCGCATGCGAGTGCATATTTCAGATGCGCCGGGCGAAAAAGAGACGTTCATTGTTGCGCTTTGAAAAAATTACGTACATCCGCTCGTGAATGGCATTATAAAATCACGTGGTAATGACGATAAAACACGTGTATGGAATACATACAGGGTGTCTTAGACTATTCACCCGGCGTAGTGTCTTGAACTCAAAAGTGTTTTTTCATGTTCACACATCTAGAATATTCAGTACAATATAATTTCTAAATAACTGAAATGTACTATACCCATGAAGCTAGAAATCCAATTGACTATTAAAAAATGTCTGAAATTCGATCAAAAATTTCGAGCTATTTAATATTTCAAGGCTGCGTTATATTTTTGGGACACCCCGTATATAAATACACAGGAATATGTAACAGAGTATTGTACGCGTTCGCACGTTTCAGCTAAAAAGGCAACGAGATTTCTATCTCGCGGTAATTGTATTAAATCTCGACTCTCTCGATTATCGGCTCGCGGTAAAAGTGCAATCGTAACGCTCTTGATGTAAGGGGAGAGAGAGAGAGAGAGGGAGAGAGAGAGAGAGAGTAGAAAGAAAGAGTTGATATCGAGTTTTTAAAAAAGAACTGGGTCGTGTGTATACGCGAACTGATAAAGTGTATCGCAAACAGAGCATAAATTTTCGACGGTGAGACGCGCTCGAGCGGAATTGTTTGAGCGGGATTTATACGGGTGTCGTAATTTTAGATCTCGCGTGCCCCACGTATCGCTTTTGTTTTTCCTTCACTATGCACGTGATTCGTCAGGATAGCCAGGAAGAACGCAGCATTGAATTTCCAAGACGTTCATCAATCTGAAATCTCTTGCCGAGTCAGAATTTAAAAACTGGTTGAAATCTCCAAAATATTTCCCATTTCGAAGGATGTGGGACACAATTAGCGTTCAATAACAGTATTTGAAGTTTCCATATCCTTCTGAACGAAAAAATGAAGTAAACTAGACTTATCATGTCGGAAATGCAAAAGATGAAAGAAAAATAGATTTGGAAGCTTCAAGTAGTTTTCGATTAACGGGTTAAATCGTAAAACTTTTAGGAAAGAATCTCGCGGATAGATAAGATCGTAATAAAAATAATTCGACGTGGAAGCTAAGTGCGACACAATAGGAACGCAGATGCGCGCTTCGCGTGCTCCGAAACGGTTCCGCAAATGGACGTTCGGAGTCGGCAGCGTGCGCGTGTGAGGCTTCTGCGTTCTAAGGACGACCTTGAAAGGAGCGCACAATGCGAGCGTCCTCCTCCTACCCTCTGCGTCCTCTCATTCTTCTCTTTATTTTTCCACCCCTCGCTTGGACTCCGCTTTTTTCTCTTACCCTGTCTCCTCCAGACTCACCCCCTCCCGAGCTCGTCCTGCGTACGTATATATAAGACGAGTCGCGCGTGAATTTAACGAACGCGTTTGCGGAAGCCGCGACACGTAGTGAAAGTGGCACCGCGTGTCCACGTTTCGAAAGGTCGTGCCGCGAGCTCGCGAGGGAATCGATAAATTCGTTGCCACTCGGAGCGGCCCGTCTCCTCGAATTTGCCGAAAAGCTCGCGATAAATCCACCGGAGGACGAGAGAGGAACCGATCGTGACAACAGTAAAACTTATTTACGGCCCCGGGACGAGCGATTTACATAATCGCGGGCATATCGCCGATTAACATAATCGTCGCGAGTTTGTCGTACCCCGCGGCGGGGTGTAACCCGTTCCGGTGTATATTCTTGTAATAATAATTTTTCTGGGAAATTTATCTCCTGCTCGTAGTAGGTGATGCCTCGACGAATTGCTTCGGAATTATTTCAAAAATTCGTACTTATATTGGAAAAGTAGAAAAGAACAATTCTCCTCAAAATTTCACGGTCTTTTTACCTGTTCAAGAGTCTGTAGTTATGAAATAAAATATAAACAACACATAATTTTCTACGATCAATTTATGAAGCGAATATTTTCGAGTTCCGAACGTTTACTCGAATATTCATTCGATCTCGCGGTGAAAAATCACGAACGGTGCGTGAGTTTTAACACGCTGGTAAACCGCGTTTATACGCAAAAGATGGAGGGGGAGAGGTGGCGCGCGCGCGCTCCACAGAAAACCGGCGACGGCCTTTAGAAAGTACGTGCGGCTCCTGCCAGGTCGTTGAGTCTGATACCCACCGGAGGCACCGGCATGCCGAGCCGTTCGCGAGAATGCCGCGCGCGGAGAGTGCGCAACCGGGCGAGCTGTCGAGCATTGTATATATATGTATATATATATATATATATATATATATATATGTATACGTATATGTGTATACGTATATGTGTATACGTGTGCGTTCGCCATACGGAAACAGCCAACTTGCTCTATACGGGGTGTCCTGGCAAATACCGTTCGACGATAAACGAAACTTTCCTTCCTCCTTTTTTACATCAAATCGGAATATTTTCCCTCTCCCGAGATTTTATTCTTCTGCGCTTCGAGAGGACTCGAGCGAAACTAACGACTCTCAGATAATTAAGTTTGTTTGCTCTCTTAATTGAAGTCGTTAAGAAAAATCGAGCTTTGGAGTTTTGTAAGTAACAATTCGAGTCACGTGGGCTCTTCTGGATCGAGAATAATTCTATAGAAGATCGGTAGAGTGTGGAAAAAGGGATTTCTCGGGAGTATTTATTCCGGTGCAAAAGTCACCCGCTGAATCCCAACAATCTCGCGACACTTTGTGGCGAGAGGCAACGCGCGAGGTGCTTAAAAGGGCTCGTCGGCGCGCGTGCAGAAATTACGAACGGCTCGATTTCTAGACGGGCGGCGCGCGAAAAGTCACGCTCGTCGCGATTCCTCTCGATCGCGAGCGAAGGTTTTGCGAAACCCAGCGACGAGACGATCCCGTTTCGCGAAAAGGAAACTTCTCCCGGGTCTGCAGTGTCATTACCGTTTCGCAACGAGCGTCCATTTGTGCGGTAACGCAAATGACACACAGGAAATACAGTTGTCGTCTTACACATATAATATACACACGAGAGCCGCGTAATACTTGTTCAAACACGAGCGTATCTCGGGCTCGGATTACGTAAAACGAATCTACGTTAAACAGTTTAACAACTTATTCCGCGCGAGTCGAGCCGAGGAAAAATTCGATTTAATTGATCGACAGAGCGGAAACGCGAGTACGGAGCATCGGGAAGGCGCCGGGAGGGCAAATAGCAGCGACGAACAATGAGAGGGAACGCGATAAAAGTTGGGATCGGATTGAGAATTCGATGTACGTTCCGCGAATAATCCATCGCGGTCGCGTATTGTAATGGCGGCGGAAAATTCCTCGCGAGTTTCTATACGGCGAGGCGAGGAAATCGGTGAGAATACGCGCGAGTCGAGTGAAAACCGCACGCGAGAGTCTCTCGGCGTACCGAGCGATAAATCTTACAATCGAATTTTAATAACGGAAGCTTCCAGCGAGTCGTTTTTCTTTCTAGATTTCATTGGTTCGCTATCGTGGTTTTTGAGTTATTCCGCAGGTTTTTGGTCAATTAGAAGCATTTTTGCAAAGTAGGTGTAAAGGAATCACTATTAAAATCAGTAGTAAATCACTAGTAATCACTAGTCAAAAAATGTATTCTTCTTCACATAAAAATAGGTAAAGAATTCATCCTCTAAAAATTTAACGATTGGTTCAAGAGAAAACCATGCAATGACTTTGTAAAACGTTGATTGAAAAATTGTCTTTAAGTGGATGGCATATTTAGAAGCGACGATTAGAATTTTTTCTCAGAATCGATGTATCCAGTATTACAGATTTGTTGGATAATACTGAGGTATGTGTGCTAATATGACGTAGTTGACTGTACGATGACGTTGGGTAGTCATCGATGACAATGCGAGTAACTCGACTAAAATGGCATGAAAGTAAAAATGCGTTATCGCTGAAACTCTAAATAAATGCTAGTTATGGCTCGCGTGACAGTTTAGCGCCTTGTGTTGTTCTTCGAGGCCCGACTGGTTAGGTAATATGTATAATGGCTCGTACAATAAATGTGCGCGATATGTAAATTGTGTTTGCTACCGCGATGTTGTTAGCGATAGTGTCAAATACCGCCAATTTTGTGCGAAAATGTCAAAAAATTAGCGCTTTTGCGTAAAAAAAGAATTAACAATTAATAATAAATAGTAACAAATAAAATTAACAAAATATGCCACAAACTCGAGAGGAGTGCTCGCACTCGAGCGAAAAATTGAAAACCGAAGCCGACAGGTCTCGCCTATCGTTTACGCTTCTCGTGCGCGTGCAAGATCGCGGTGAAAAGCGGACACCGGTCAACGGGTGTCGATAATTACCGAGCCGCTATTTGTAATATTCATTGGCGCATTAGCCGCTCGCGACTTCTCGAGTGTGTTTGCTTTACGTAATACGCGAGCGTAACGCTGAAAAAAGGAAAACAAAAAAACAAATACGCACTCATACGACTAGAACGTATTTTTCTTTCGCAACCGTACGGAACGAGGAGCCCTCGAACTGGCGAATTCGCGAGATTGTACCGATCCGATCGAAAATTCGATTCGACGGCGCGTAGTACTCGTCTAAAAATATCTCGTTCGATAGCATTTATCGAGAATACGTAAGCGGGCGCGATGATCGATAAATTAAGCCTAACTATGCGATTACGTAATATTTATATTTCGACGGTTTGGCATAACTCGCCGTTGCATAATTTAGGTCCCGTCGCGATCGGGCCTTTTGTGCCGTTTATTCAGTTATTTATTAATATATGTACGCTCTCGGGACGAATGCAGAATCACCCGGTACGTTACTCCCTTCTTTCTCTTCATTGAAGGATCGGGGAGACGATGACACGAGAGAATTTCACATCGTATGCGCATTCGTTATTGCGATGAGTCGCGATTATGTCTTGCCTCCTACTATTCCATCGACCCACCCAGTCGTTTCGAAATTCGCTGTATCGCAACCGCGTCTAATGACTCTCGCGACTGCACAGGAGGATTCAAAACTCCAACATCGATTCCGATACACTCGCGGATTATCAACGCGTCGGGCTTTTCAATACGTCTCGGTGGTAGAATAAAAATTCAATGAGCATCGAAAAATATTTCTTTAGCTATTCACGTCGCATGGAGAGAATGAATATATCGAGCAGAAAAAAATCCCGACGTGTGGGTGAAATCGAAACGAGAAACAATAACAAACGAGTAGAGTGTCCCAATTCGATCGAACGCGATCGAGTGTAGATCTAAAGATAGTGCAGAACTTTCGTAGAACGAAAAATTTTTTTCGTTGCCTACGCGAGCCGGTTTTTCGACATTCGCGATTCAAAGAGTCTGCAATTTCCCTCCGAGAAAATAAAATTCCCGTCTCAAGATCGCGGAATACGGAGGAGAATTCCGGAATCAGGGATGCGGAATAACAGTTGGCTAGCCACGGACGAAAACTGGTGGCTTCTAACGACACCTGCCTCGGTACACGCGCTCCGTG
The DNA here is from genome assembly GCA_003055095.1 of Goniozus legneri. NCBI lineage: Eukaryota > Metazoa > Arthropoda > Insecta > Hymenoptera > Bethylidae > Goniozus > Goniozus legneri. Next base: position 93,055 of record NCVS01000517.1, on the reverse strand, counting down.
CGACCGTAGAAATTACGTACCGCGGTGAAACTCTCGCGTTGGTATTCGCACGGGGGACGGAATTCCGCGCCGACTCGGAATTATAACCGTCCGGCGATTTCCATCGTAGATCGATCAATCGAGATCGAGAAAATTGCACGAGCGAGTGCATATCGCGAGTCGCGCACGTTCCTCCGGTGATTTCGCGTTTTGCGCGAACATTGTGATTCCCATTAAACGTCGAGCGGGGCTCGTCGAAGGGGCCATTAAGCCATTCGCCACACTCGATTTTCATTCAACGAGTCTGGTTAACTCGAGAGCGAACCTTTCGGAATTCATCCTCAATGGGATTATTTATGAGGATGATCGCTCGGTTGTATTATCGCGTTTGACTTTCACAATGCCGTCTCGTAACGATCGTTTGACACTTTCACCCGGTTCGTTCCTGGATGCATATCGGAGTTTCCGCGAGACGAGCGAAACAATTTCGCGGATAATCGTCTCGCGTGCCAACCGACGAGCCGCTGATTCCCCCGCTGATCTCGTATCACGCGATCGCGGCTTAACCGATCACCGTTATGAATATCTCCCGCGGGCTCGCTGTACCTACGCATACGCGGTCTCGAAATCGCGCTTTAACGCAGATTGACCTTCCTCGAGTCTCTAGTCTGATTTCCTCGTGTGGGTTAGCTCAGCTCATTTCGAATTTCGGAGTTTGTTCCGAATTTTTAAAAATCACATCTATGACAAAAAAAAATTGTTTAAAAAAGTGTTTCGTTATAATATCTATTTGTAAACGTAAATTTTTCAATCTCTTTTATCATCATAATACTTTTCAAAACTTTTACAATTTCGTCCTAATTTTCTATTATAATATTATCTATTCTTTCTCTATTTAAATGAAACATCTGTGCTACTTCTTTTTAGTCCTCGAGTAGATCCGATTGTTATTTTTCCTCAATGACAAGATTAAACATTTCTTTACTATTGTCGAGCGTACGCATTAGGAAGTAAGGACAGTTGAGTAGTCATTGTTACCGACTATTACCCTGGCTACCAGTTCCAAATCGAATCTCTCGTTGAAGCGTAAAAATTTCAGTTGCGAAGAGAAAGTACAGGCGACTAGTTTAGACGTCGTCATACGCGAAATTTCGCGATGTGCACGGAACGATCATGCACGCGCGTGTACGCAAAATGTGGGCCGTGCGCAATCTCGCCCGAGAATCGACCCGCGAATTTCCCACACTTTCCACTCGGATCGAGATTCGTAATGTAGCGTATTAACGAAATTACGCGCGAGAGAGGAATAAATTAGTCGATGTATATGTACGTATAACACGAAATGGAATTTTCATTCACGACGGTACATTTACTCTAATTCGACCGAGTCGGCTTTGTAAAACTCGAAACTGAAACAACTTGGTCGAGTTCTGATAAATATTTCACCGGAAATGAAATATTCATGGTACCTTTATTAGTCGAGATTTTCTGGCCACGAGCACATTAGCGAGATTAATGATCAATTAATTCCGTAAATTATTATCTTGATATACTGTAAGAGGATTTTCGGAGTAATGTATAACGTATATTAAATCCGTTTTTTTTCTTCAACCTTATAAGCCGAAGCGCGCTGTAATAAAAATTGAAGGTTGAATATTTAAATTGTCTCCAAAAATAGAGACCCGCGATTTGCGATGTGTATCGATAAGGAGGAAAATATGACGCAGCGTGAAATCATGGAAAATATAGACCACGTCGTATGTGGGACGTTTACGGAGGGGATAAAAAAGGGATTTGTTTAACGATAAGGTCTGGTGACCACCCACGATAACGTTTTTCGTGTCTCTGTGTTCATACGGATAGCGATCGAAAGAGATAGAAATATAAAAACAAAAATACAGCAAACCGAATCAAAATAAAGATTCGTTCGATTTTTTATTATTCAGTGATACGTACGAAGTTTCAATTCAAAAAATCTTTCAATAAGATTCGATCGAAATGAATAATATAATTTTACCACGCTTTCCAAGTTCGAAACGACCGAGATACACATAACAGTGTTACGTGCATTAAATGTATACTTATATAGTATACTGTACTCAGGGTCGCACTCCATTTACGCTGATAATTGCACGCGATTAATAGATGGAGAGAGAGAGAGAGAGAGAGAGAGAGAGAGAGAGAGAGGACAACCTCTTCCGTGATGGCACGTGAAAGCAACGATGCCTCTAGACGATTTAGTCTCGCTCGTCAATACGAAACGCGTTAATTACACCGCGGATTTTCCATCGAGATATACTTATCCGTCATGACATTATCTTTTTTCGGAACGACGATAACTCGCATGGACATGCTCGTCAATTGCGAATTAACCGATCTGTGTCAATTACGTTGGATGATTTTTCAGACGGTGCATCGACGAGCGTGGAAAATTCGTATTGATAAAAGTTTAACGAAACTGTCATTAATATTCCCGATATCTCGAAGGAATTCGAAAGTTACCTCGCTAGTACGTTGTGAGAGAGTTCGATACCATTGTCTCGCAATATTTTCACTCCGACTATTTACCATCGATCATTACGTCGATCTTATCTATTTAATTTCATATCTACATGTCGTTTCCGATACGCAATTAGGTGCCAATAAACAATACGCGGGAATGAAACGATATTATTGAATCATTAAGTGTATCGATTTTGTAATAGCTACGTAAGTAGACGCAAAAGGACTCGGCGTTAGCTAACTATCGAGCATCCGGTTTTTTCTTTCCATTCAATTCAATCTTTTTCTATAATAAACTCGAGCAACCACCCGAAGGATCTCAACGAGCGCGATGAAACGATCGTATTTGCAGTTTCTGAAATTGAATTACGACAATCGCGGATGGATTGTAATCGATGATTATTTTTTTCGCGCTCCGATCGAAATTGGATGCCGAGCATTCCGATTGATAGCGAAACGATACAAACGATCGCGATTGCGATTATCCTCGCTCACGATGATAAACTTGTGAATTGGAATCCAGTTAGCCAAATTGAGTGGGTACTTGTACCAAATTTAGGTTATCGACTACCGTTCCAAATCGTACGTCGAACACGATATTTAACTCAAATTTAAAATATAATCGCAAAATGGTTTCCTGTTAGATAATATTCGTCGAGTGCTAAAATATTCTCTTCAACTTCATTCGATTCATAAAGATGTATCTGAAGTTTGCATCGTTGGAGTCCAACGAAAATTCAAAACAGTTGGTCAAAATAATGACCAAAAAATGAAATTTTGTCAAATTTTCGTTGGACTCCAACGATGCAAACTTCAGATACATCCTATAACGGCAGTGTTCCGGTGCTTGGAAGTTGATGAAAATTGGTAGGAATATGTATCTCGATGCGTTCTATCAGAATCTGCAATAAAAAAGTGTTGACTCCTGATAAAAAAAAAAACGACGGTCAAAAAATGTGAATTTTTTCGATTTTTGGGCAGTTCTTTTAGTTGCAAGCATTTTTTATTTGTTTATTATTCAATAAATGTGTTTTTCCGTTGTTCTAGAGTATTTTAAAAAGATATGTAAACTTATTTTGCCAAAAAAAATTTTTCCGAAAAATCGTTGGACTCCAACGATACATATATACACACTTCACTTCACTTCAGATACATATTTTTTATGGGTGTTATACAATTAAATTTTCAAAAGTTTTATTTAAAAAAAAATGGGAGATTAACATTATACGCATCTGAACCGCTTGAGTCAGAAATGATCGAAAGTAAATCAGAATAGGTGTTCTTAATTCCAGACGGATAAACGAATCTGAAATCGAAATCAAATTCTCTCGTTTAACAATGACATTCGAGTGCATTTTTCACTGATAAATAATTTATAACGATTGTTCGCCGCGTCGTCTGTAAACTCTCGCGTTGCATCACTCGTTACGCGGTGTGTAATAGACGTAAGTAGGTTCCGGGAGGAAGAAGAGGCGGCTGAAGATGCGAGTGGTTTATCTAAGTTTCCATCTCACCTGTGCCTCCCACTCTCACTCGGAGACCACCGTGCGTTCCTCGATCGGTTTACGATAATAAGATCCCTTGATTTCTTAGAATAATTTTTTTGACGTACTGTTAATGCAAAATTTTGATTCGTAATACCTAATATTTTTAATAAGTCTAAAATTTTCATCGTTGAAACTCAAGAAGGAATCTAAAAAAAAATTCCGTAGAATTTATAGTTACAAAAATGTTGTTCTTGATTCAATCGTTTGACTCCAACGATGGAAACTTCAGTTACATTCGATTCACTATATGACATCGTTTCTCATATGCTATACATAAATAAGAAAGTATAAATAACATTAACGAGCCCGAATAATTCTTTCAATTGTGCCCTAAACGCAAAACCTCCGCGTTGAATCCCAATTGTCGCAATGTTTTTCAAACCTCGACCGTACCCACGCCGGCACAATACGTCGTTAAAACGTGCAATAATAAAAAAGGAGAGAAGAGGAGAGAAAAAAATGAGTCTCGCCAACGCTAGAGAGTTCATTTGTCGGTGACCGTTCTACGTGGGTTGGCGACCTCATTTGTCCCAGTCCGACATGCCGCATCGGCGCGTACCTGTCATTATTCGTAACGTGATTCACTCCGGACGCGATTTTGTTCTGTGTACGTCTATAGGGTGCCCCATTTTAGGCGGATGCCATTCATAGATCGATAGCCGAACAAGTAGATCTCGAAAATTTACGCAATACGTATTTAAACCAAACGCATTCCGTAAAATTTTTTTGCTTGAACGAAAAACGTAATAAAGATTTAATAGTTTATTGGTTAAACAGTTGTACAAGAACAGGGACACCCTGTACACCTGGTTTCATACCTGTTCATTCTATTGTGACTATACGAAATCCCTATCTCCGATTCTGTAGATCTGCTTCGCCAACTGCAGCGAGCGATGCACGTGAGTGCCCTCGTTGCGAAAAAAAAGTAGAGACATTGAAAAATCGAATAAGCAAATATTTAACCGGTCGCGATAAGATCTTATCGGTGTATATTTGTGAATATAATAAATCGAATGTAAAACAAGCAGCGAATGGTACCAGCGAGAGAGAAATCTCACTTTCGGTCCCTCTGACAATTCGCATCGACGTAAATATCGCGTTTCGATAACTATCCCGCGTGTTATCGCGATTGCCACAGTCTGTTGATCTCGTATAGCCGGTCGGCTTTCTGCCGATTGCATTCTAGGCCTAACGCCAGATAGGAAGTAACGATCGCACGACATGTCGCGTGAGACGGCTGCTCCACTTTCGGTATTTCGTACGTACGCGCTCGATACTCGCTTCGATCCGATGTTTGTTAAAAATTAATTGTCATCGATTCTCCGTTCCGCTATCCCTTAGATTTTCGCACTTCCGTGTATAACAATTCTTAAAAAAAAATACAGTCCAACTCAGAATGACAGTTTTTATTGTAAAAATAATAACAATAATTGTTTCATATTTTTTCAATTTCAAATATTTGATTCTTCGTCAAATCATCCCGTTATGACATTACCATTGTTTTTACATCGCCAACCTTGAAGCTGGTATTACACGTGTTCTAAAAATGGCGCAATCTCGTCTACAAAATATACAATTTTGTCGGAGCGTTTAATAAAGAGAGAAAACAACCGAAGATGAAAAAAAAGGTACAAATGAGATCATCGATCGAAAGGATCGCTTACGTTAATACTGTACAAGGATGAATCTCTGCAGCTCGTTCAAACCCCTGTAGACGATCGCTTCCTGATGCAAAAATTCCTCTAAATAATTATCGGATATACCGGTCCATACCAATCGAAACCGCAGAATAAAAAGGGTGTAATGAAGATCGATCGGGGCAGTTCGCGTCCAGGTGCTCGGCGTACACCGGTGCTCTGTAATTTATGGCGAACTCGATGATTTCGTAGCATTCGGTCGTTTTCTTCTCTCTCTCTCTCTCTCTCTCTCTCTCTCTCTCGGGATACAAAGCTCGAGGAAAACCGAGCCGGAATAGAGAACCGTGAGCGTTGTGCATCTGCGTGTGTGTGTTTGTGTGGACTTGACTTAAGTCACCTTTTTACGTACGCCACGCCTCGCATTTCTGCATAATCGCGCCCGTTGTCATTCCCCCACTATTTTTCCTGGGTGCCACTCACTCCATACTAGAATATCCCTCTCCCTCCTCTCTTTCATCCTGCGCCGAGAACAACTCGTCGGATCTACTGCGCCGCTCCGGTATCGTTATCTCATTCCTACTCACCCATACAGAAACCAAACACCTGCACAACCTCGCGCCCGCTTATACCACCGAGCCGAGCGTTATTTATCGCGGGATTCGTCTATTGCTACCGCGCCGCTCTCAGAATGCTTCGGGATCTCGCACGGACACGAAATTCTCGGTACGCCAAGAGATATTCGCACGATGGACGTTACGACTACGAATGGTGAATAGGAAATTTGTTACAGTAGCTGATTTCGTGCTATCGCAAAAAAATAGTCGAAGAACGAAGTCATTGAAATATAAATTTGACCAGTTTTTTGAGAATAATTCGTATTTTATCTAATTCGACGAGCTAAGCTTAACAAATCGTAACTTCGTTCCGATACGATGTGTGATTCGAAACGGCTGGTAATTTTACAGAATAATACTTTATAACTCTTCTGTTTTTACTAAAAGTCTGTTTGAGCGCATGTTTTCGAATGGCTGCTGTATGATGCTTTCTTCAAGCGAGTTGCATTCTCCCGTGCGTGCACGCATCATTAGTAGACGGAATATATTGCGCAAATTTCGTCTAATTGCTCGCCTCTTCCGCTAAAATTCTTTTCTTCGACGTTGCGTAATCGAGAGTACGAAGCTATTATTCTTGTTATTCGTTTATCGATGTTCCAGAAAAGTAGTGTGAACCAATATCGTGATATCGCGAGACGCGTCATTCGGTAAATTTTTCAAACGTTTGTCTATTTCCGTGCTTGTTTCTCGAGGATTACGTCACTTCTCTCTTTGGCGCGGAATCGGTACGGTTTTATGATTCTACAGTGTGAGTTAGTCACTTAGGTGCGGGATTGAATAAGGATCGAGACCTGTGGGTCAACGAGATAGACGCAAGGACGCGTGCACTGATTACGTCTGTATTGTGACACCCACGCGAATCTCACGAAACGCTTATAGATACGAGTATCGTGACGTGTAGGAATTACAAGAATCTCCGGCCTTCGTTTCCAAATTCATACGAGACTCTACCATAGGAAAGGAAAACAAATTTCATGAACATACACATTTTCTCTGGACAATTTTAGAAATTTTAAAATACCTTAAAACCTATGCGTAAATTCTCTCAGCTGTGAATACGTAAATGTACTCGTACCGATCGGTGAAAAATTTGTTTTCGAATTTTTCCCTCCGAGGAAAGCAACGCTGACGAATTCAAAAGGAAGAAGAGCGAGAAGTGTTGAATCAATTTCCGCGAGCTGACAAGCGAAATTCCAAGCGTTCAACGGAGCGCGTCCCCTTGGCGAACGAGGCTACCGGGTCCTAGGTCATAGCGTTCGGCCTTGAAAGACGGGCCTTCCCACGTATATATGCGCGATTCCCCACACGAGCCGGTGCTCGCTACGCGCGAGATCGTATATAATACATCCCTCGCGCATACGTATACACGCATTAAACCGAAATCGCAATCTTTCCCGCGATCCACGTCGCGATTTCTCTATAATTCCACTCTTCCTGCGTGTCTTCTTCGCTTTTTTCCTCTATTTACGTTCTCTAACACGTCGTGATTATGCGGGTTTCTCGCGAACGGATACGGCATATAAGAGGAAGTGAAAATAAGAGCAGCGTACGAGTCCATGGGAAGTACCTTGAATATGAGAAACAGGGGATCGAGAAAATGCGAAGTGAAAATTTTATTAGATATCGTACAATTACATAGTCTTCTACATTCACGAGAAGAAAATCATAGTGAAAATTACTTTGGTATTTAGACTTTCATTTTCATAAATATTGTAATACTTTATTTGAAAATTTACTATGTTTATTATCATTATTACGATGTTGATATCGTTCAAATGTGATACATATAATATTCAGATTGTTAGAGTTTGAGTGAGAGGTACGCTGAAAGAAGAGTGACAAAATTAACCCTTTCGCACTTGCCGAAACGTCGGAGGTCAAAGTACTACGAGCTACGTTGGCGCCAGGTGAGCAGATCTCGTCGAGACGCTCCGATCAAGGCGACCTTGAAACGAGTCGGGGCCCGAAAGTGGTTGCGCGCACCTCGAGCGAAAAAACAAAAGAGTATCTCGCATTCGAGTGCTCCTCCATGCGCGTAGAGCAATAAATCGATTTTATTCGCGTCAGAAACGAGAACGTTTTCCAATTATCTCGCGTCATTATCTGTACGACGACATTTATCGGCGGATTCCATCGCGAAATTCCCGAGCGCGAAAACAAGGATGAATAGAGGCACGAAAAGTAGGAGAAACAAGAGCGAAACTCGGCCGATATTCGCTCCCGTCGAATCTCCGTATCTCGAGATAATTGCACCTCTTATCCGGAGTTATCAATTATGCATCCAGGCTCTGTTTTTTTTCTCATTTCGAAACCTCCAGCCTCTTTACCGGTCGCGGGGATAGATAATTGCCCCTTTCCGGGATTTTTCATTCGCGCGGAGCGACGAGAAAAAAGAATAGAATTATAGGAGAATCATTTTTACCCACCGGCCGATCTTTTTGCGGCGTTACTTCGCGAAGAGAGTCATCCAAGGACGAGTTTCGAGCCGTTTAGCTCGTAGCCTTTCGTCGCTTTTTCTCGAAAGTATTTTGCTTAAGGAGGAAACGCGCGTTACCGAAAAGCGAGCACGAGAGTTCTCGCCGTCCGGATGAGTCAGCGCGTACGAGAAAATTATGTCAACGCGTGCGCATAACGCTCCGTCCTGCTGACGTAACCAGATTCACGGATTACGAGCCCGATTCGAGTCCCGAAAGACACGCGACGAAATTTCCTCTTTTTCGGAGATATTTAGAAACGTTTTAGCGATTTCTAGTACGCGAAGCTTGTAAATTAGAGCGAGTAGATTTTATCGTTCAATTAGAAAACCGAGGCGTGTAATCGAATCGGTTCATTATCTATCTCGACGAGTTCGCGCGCGTGCACGGGCCGAATGAAAAATAAATTAATCGTCCGCGAGATGATTAATATCGTTATCGAATCGGATGAATTGCCGTGCGTTGTATAGGCTGCTTTAAAATAATTACGAGCCCTTCGAGTGAATGCTCGATGTAATATTTTAAGAAAAATTTGTCGTCGTCAGTGGAGAAAAATTCTCAGAAGCAGTGATTACCTCGATATCTATATTTCGAGACACTCTGTATGAACGAGGTTTACGCTAGCGCGCGTAAACAGTAAAACCGAGCGCTCGCTATTTATTCACGAAGATGAATTTCGACGAAACACGAGTAAAAGGGCTCGCATATTCCGCACGGGACGATCGATCACTGCCCGTCGACGACCTCGAGAGGGTACCCTCGCCCCACGTGCTCGACCATTCGAACTCTAAACGCGAGAAAAATTCGTTGCCGAGATCGACACAATTTCGCTCGCAGTTCGATTTTTATTCGCGTCGATTACCCTCCAATTAATTGGCGAAGATCGATCGGGGCCCGCGAGGAGGGAACAGGTGACTCACCGGACTCTCCGTTCGAAAATCGGCGCGACCGGCTCGGCGAGAGAAGCCTCGCGGAGCGAAATTGCGCGAGCGGGCTTCTCTCGCGAGATCAAACTGGTTTTTCGTGAGCGTGTATATATAGCGCATATCCGTTGGCATCGGATCGCGTCTCTCGCGTGTATCGAGATTCGCGAAAGATCGGCTGTCCTTCTGGAGGATTCGAGAATCGCGTCCACCTACGGGCCGACACCGATTGCGCGCAAAAGGCAATTATCTTTAACGGCGGTCGACCTCGTCGCGTTACCGTTGCCTATAAACAGTCGGTCTCGAGACGTCGCAACCTCGCGCTTTCCCCGCCCATCGATAAACCGATCGATAGGTTTTTCGTTCTTTATTTTTCTCACGAGTTTCCTGCTTATTGAAAATCTTGCTTGTTTTTGGGAACACAAGTTAAATATCTTTACACGCAACTAGAGAGTAATTAGCGGCGATTTGTTTCGAAGAAAATATTTTAAATATTGGAAAAAAAATGGAATGTTTTCTTCCGACGGAAAAATGTAAATCCCGGTTATTTATTGTGGGATCAATATGTTATTGCACTTGGGTTAATTGTAAATCAAACAAACAGACGGATGGGTCGTATCCATTCGGGTGGCGTGACACACGTGTACGTCGATGCATTAAGGGTATTAACAAGTCTGACGCGAATTCGATCGACCTCTCCCTATCGTTGCGCCGGTTATCGGTTGAAAACTGTGTGTAACCAACCGTGCGTTATCGTTTACAATCGCAGTTGTCACACACGAGGTACGCCGACGTAAAAATTGTTTCTCTAGCGTGCTTCATCCTGGAATATCAATTATCAAACACACAATCAATTCCATAATAGTCTCTCAACTGTCGTTAACAGTTATCGTATATCATTGTTCCATTAGCATGAGATTTCTGAAAAACGAGACAAGACTCGACTCATCTTAATGACGTTTCATTACCGTCGATTAATTTAATTCGCCGTTAGAATCTCGTATTCCTCCAGGTTAATGTACTTAGCCTGACTATTTTGGAATTTTCGAAAAGTTTTTGTTGGGGCAAAGAAACAATTTGCCCATGAATGAACTCGACAGAATTTTTTCCTATCTCTAAGTACTTTCACCGCTCGCGGTGTTTACCTAGTCGCGATAAAATTCAACAGGTACTCCTTGAATTCCTATCCTGACGAGGCCGAGGCTAGTTTCCAAATTATTCGTACAGTTTCATCTTTCTGTTTTAATTGATTTTTTCTCACCTGTCATCCCTCGTCGAGGTAGGGAGACGTGTTTTTCCCGGCTAGTTATGGAAAAAACCATACAGGGGGATGAGAAGGTAGAAAAGGGCAAAGAGGGAGAAAGACGAGACTAGTCAATCGACATGCCGGACGTGTTTTCGAATGAGAACGGGAGGCAGACCGAGAGAGAGAGAGAGAGAGGAGAGGAGAGGAACGAAAAGCAGATCAGTGGAGATTTGGATAAGAGCCGGTGGGCGAGTTCTCGATGGTGACCCTCGTACCGCGGGGTGGGTAGGGGGATGAGGGGAGTTATCGCGCGATGCGAAGAAGACGAAAGAGCAGAGCCCGAGAGGGGGGAGCGAGAGGTAGAAGAAGCCAGAAGTGGAGGGAACGGAGCGGCTCACCTTGGCGCCCATGGTATGCGCCCATTGGCGTCTCGCTCAGTGGCGTAGCATCGTATCGCTCTCTGGGGTGCCGCGGGGGACCCCTCCCGATCTCTCGATATCGACTAGCTCGTCTCGCTCGCACGTGGCTTCTTCGATGACACTCGAGGCTCTCCCAGGAAAGAGTCGAACCTCCAGCGAGAAATTTTAAACCATACGCCGATACGGCCGTTCGAAATTTCACCTCGCGACCTTCGTCACTCGGGCATCGCTCGCCCCGTCAAATCGGATTATCTCGAGGTAAAACCTGGAACTAATGTCATTACGAGATCGGTAAATACGAAATCTCGTACCGATTTTTAGGAAGCTCGTAAAAAGAATTTTTCGATAAATACTCGATTTCGTAAAAAAAACGAGTGTCTCGACCCCGTGAACTATCGACACGTGACCGATGACCTTTCGGCCGGGTGGGACTGCCATTGCACGCGGAAGAAGTCTCGAGCGGTGAGAGGGGCCCTCGTGTTTACGGACATCGGTGTAAAAGCGCCCGATGATGTATCCTATACCTGCACTCGGAGTGACTCTTTAAATGCCGTCGTCGGTTGTTTACTCTCGCGCGAGAATAAGCGCGTGCCCATTTGCATCCTCGGCTCATGGGAGCCTCGAATCGGATGGCAAGCTGAAAACGTGTTATTTTAACGACTCTTGTCAATACAGAATTTCGCGTCGGAAAATTCTGAGATTTTTTGCGGATAAATCGGAATCACGAATCTGAGAAGTTTCGTCGAAATCGGCTCGATTTAACTTCGGCTTGAATATTCATTATAACGGTAGTCATCTGGGTACTGAAACGAAGGCTAAATTTTCGATGTTCAGCGAGGAGTTAGCTCTGTTGAGCGATGAGAGAAAAAATGGCCGGAGTGCGTAAGAAAACGGACGCGTTATCGGGCTTGTCGCGGCTCGGTGACGAGCCCGTTCACCGGAAATGCTGCTCATCCCGAACACGTTGTCGCATACCGAGCGAGCTGGTCACCGCGTTGCGCACATTGAACGTCCGGGAATCTCTCGCTGCCCGATTGTCGTCGAGATACGTAATTGCCGATATGAGCCTCCTCTGCCGCTCCTGGAATGCGACTCTCTTGTCTCTCGTCTCCTGCCGATTTTATTGGCCTCCGAGGGGAAGGGAGCTTCTCTTATCGATCGCTCGTAGATAGAAAACCGAGTACCTTCCCGTTCACTGAGAAAAAAATGTTAAAAATCCTACTCCCAAGAGAATTTTTTGGGTGGAAATCTTTTGAGTAAAAAATTGGTCGATTCACAACAATTCGTCAGATCATTTCATCGAACTATCAAAATATCGTCTTGGCAGTATTCAAATGCATATTTGGTTGGTCCAACGAAATTTTTTGCCAGTTTAAAAAAGCCCTGTGTAAAAAGTTAACTACAGGCTAACATTGCTCGAAATTCACGAGGCGAGAGATTCGTTCGATATCTATTTGCGATTCAGTTTCCATCTGCGCAACTGTAAAAACGAGGAGGAGAAATTCGCGACGAAAGTAGACAATACTTTGTAAGGCTGTTGCGTGTGCAAAACGCGATTCGGAAAATAGCGGGATAGATCGAGCGGGTGGGGGTGGATATGAAGAATGCGTTTCCTTCCTGGCGCACGTCGAGAGCCAAACATGGACGCGCCCGACTGTCAGTACAGACGATAATTAATCGCGCGCGTCTGTACCGTTATGGCGATAGGTATGAGTTCACGTGTGGCTAATTCGAAACGCTCGATCGTTACCGTACAATTTTCTGCAATTTAAAAATGAGCGAAACTCTTTTTCTTCGCTCTTTGAAAAATAAAAAACTCGAAGAAAATTGCGCGAGTTATTAAAGCGAGAATTTTCTTTGGCAGGAAAACACTTGGTGTTGGTAACGGATCCTGAAATCGTCGAGGATGCTTACGCCTTCGACAATCCGTGCTTCAAGGACGCCACGCCGTCGGTCTGTAGAGTTCAGGACGCCGGGATACGCACGACGCCGCAAAATTCGGTGACGAAGGACACGACGCGATGGTCCACGCCTTGGTCCACCTTTGGACTGGGTTCCGCTGGACGTAGCGAGAAGAAGAGGGCTCTGGATGACACCTGCGTTGGGGTAAGATATTTTTTAATCGGCTTAACAATTTTGAACTCTGAAAATAAAAATTTGTTGAATTTATTTAATATTTATTTACATACGTTCAAGCAAATATCGTGTACAACCAAATATTTTTATTTGAAAATACTAATTTTATTCTTAGCATCACATTTTTTTATTCTAATAATTTATTCCATCGAAGGAAATTTTTCTATATTTTCAAACAAATATTAAGTAGCTTCGACAAATTTTCATTTTCAGTGTAATAAGCATGCTGATTATCTTACAAATAGAAAAATTATTCATCGAGTTTTAGCAAGTTGAGTAATCTCTGTGAAATGAGAAAATTCATTGATAACCTATTATGATTTTTCACGTCACGACATTCCACGATAGAATTTCGTAAGTCGGGAATAGCGAGCGTGCCAAGCCCACGCGCTCGCGTTGTTGGCAACGCCCACGTTCGAGTGTCCAGCTTGGAGCCGCTCGTAGCGGTAGCTGTTTTGTTTCTCTCATACGTAGACTCGAAATACACGATACGATGTCAATAAAGGAGTAACTAATTGTTCTCTGCTGTTGTCCCAGCCCAAGGCCACTAGGGTCAGCGTTGTCGGGTTGAGAAGTCGGGACTTCACCGGTCTTGGTTTCAACGTGTGCGGCAACATGAGGGAGGGTATCTTCGTGAAGGATCTGCTTCACCGTGGTCCTGCGTCCGAATCTGGTCGAATACACCCAGGTAAGTGTCTCAGATTCATAAATTAGCTATTATTTATTTTCAGTTTCTAGACTAGCGTTCACTTTATTGTCCCAGCTTCTCAAATGTCAGGTTTTTATATTTTGAAAAACACTTTTCATTTCGATTTCGTTATTCCAAGGCTGGTAATTCTGGGGCACCCCGTGCAGTAAATCTGTGTAAAGTAGAGCTTGAAATTGAAAATGATTAGCTATAAAAATCGCTATTGAGCAAATCAGTCGGTGCATTGCCAATTATCCAGGTAAATAATCAGACCAAACTCTATCACCCACATGTTTCGCGTTCCATGGCTACTTTCGACTCGCGAAACCTCGCAGCTGCGGTTGTAGTTTACCAATAATTGATACATCGAACTCGAGAGTCGGAGGAAGTAGAGTGAATCGCGCGATCTCAATGGTCTCTTTTTCACAGGCGATCGGATAACGAGCGTGAAGATCAGCTTCAGGAACATGGTCTACGAAGACGCCCTGACCATCCTCAGCTACGCGTCTCCCTACGACGTCGAGATCGAAGTGGAGAACGGCGGCTCTGGTTCGAAACCCACTACGCTTTTGAAGAAAACGGTGGGACCAAACACGAATAGAATATGTCATCCTCTTTACAGGTACCGATCTTGAATTTCAAGCAATTTTTTCTCATTTTAATCTATTCTTTTCTATTTATAGGAGTCAATCGATAATCGACCTCCCTCAAGCTCACAAAAATTCAGCCAAGAGGCTCTTCATAGCCGATCCGAACGAGTCCGTCGGCTCGAATTACTCGACAATGAATTCCACCATGAAATCGACAAAGTCGACTCCTGGTGGCGTTCACTCGTTGGAGCGTCGCAAGGACGAAACGCAGAGCAACAATTATCACAAATTCGGTATCAAGGTGCTACCAGCTTTGGATGGAACAGTCCACAGGATCGAGAATCAGAATGAGCACAATACGAATCTCGAGAGAAGACACTCCAAGAAGATGGACGTTGAGAAGAAGAACGGTTGCAGCAAAAATACCGACGAGCGTAAAATCCAGTCGGAGAGTGTGCAGAAGGAAGCTGCGCCAAAAATGAAACGAGTGCCTTCGAAAGAAATGGTGAACGGTATCGACATGACCGACAAAGGCCGAAACCCCGAAGAAACGTTGAACATTCCTTCGGAGGTTCCAGCGGAGGTTCACAATGCCGCAATGGCTGCTAGAAGAAACCGGAAGAGCAGTTCGGAGTTTCTGGCACCACCCAAGATTTCCCCTACCGATCAACCTGAGGTTGAAAACGAAGGACCGAAGAGTCCCATGCAGAAGAACAAACGAAAAGCTCCAGCACCGCCAAAGATAGAGACACCAGCGAAGACGACCTCTCAGACTGGCGCTCGGTCAGAGGTCAAAGATGACGCTATCGACACGATAGCCGACTATTCGGATCCAGCCCCTGAAACTCCAAGCAAGCCTCGCGAGACGAGCAATGAAGAAGAGGAGGACGTTAGTAGGATTCAAAGATTAGACTCTCGTGCGACGAACAGTAGCAATAGGCGAAATTCCGAATCCGACACAGACAGCGAAGTGCAGAATAGTTTCACTACGATCGAACTCAATTCTGCAGATATAACGATTCATCGTACTCCCGTTCCGGATACCATCAATCACAACGACGAGGATGAGAACGACATCTACAGGAAAGCAGCCAGTCTTGGCGATCTTTCGAAGTACGAAAATAAATCTTTGGCGACTCTGGAGCGAGCTCAGAGCCTCGACATGACGGATGCCAGCGCGAAGAAACGCAAAGCACCCTTGCCACCCGAAGATATAAACGAGAGCACCGAGGATCTCACGAAACTCGACGAGATGGACACTTTCGATAGAAGAAAGCTGAAGAAGTCGAGCGAGTGGGGAACTCTGGAGGATGCTATCTGGAACAAGTCCAACGACGTCGAGGATCTGACGAAAATCTCACGAACAAGGAAGAAGAGCAATGGGACTTTGGAAAGATCGAGATCGGCGGTTGAAATCAAACTCAAAGAAGAAACTCCAGCCTCAACGAACGAAAGGTATGTCTACAAATTATTCTGCAATTAAAATTGTTTTACTAATAATTTTTTCAACAGGTTAGAGAATCTGAAGGACGAAGAAGAGACTAGCATCGAGCTTTACAATCTTCCACTAAGCAAACGATTGACGGAGGAATTCATACGCTCCGAAAGAATGTTCAATCCAGACGAAGACAACGCACTAGCGCGAATCGTCAACGACGGTGTGGTGGTGAAGAGCCCGACAATAGAAGAAATCGAGCTTGATTTTCGACAAGCCAAACCGCTGCCCGACGAAGAAGAATCGAGTAAAATCGTCGAAGTCAACGGTGAACCAGTCACTCCTGAATCGAATCAGGTGACCTCTGAAAACGATGCTGGAGAGACGACCCCAATCAGCGAAGACTTCAGCAGAGCACTGCGATACTTCGAGATGCACGCGGTGAAAACTCCAACAACGAACGAACCCATCAAAGTCAACCTCACGAGACTCGAGGAGTGGAAAGCGGAGACACCTCCGGAAAACAACTCGCTTTACGCTGGCAAGAAAGCAGTGACTGAGAAGCCGATGACGAAAGTTCACATCGTCAGAGGAGGATGTCGAGCTTGCGAGGAACGTTCTGGTTCGCACGACGAGAGCTGTGCAAAGTCTCATTCGCACCCGAAGAGGCGTCAGCTTGATTCTTCCCCTGCGTTGCCTCCTCCCGTCGACGACGATTACAGAGAAGTTAAAAATGCAGTTGAAAAACTCGAGGAAGAGACTCATCGAACGATCGACGCGAAGTCTTTACCTGTGAACGTTTCGGAGGACGAGCAGAGTCGAACAAAGTCACCAGAACCGATCATACAAGTCTCTAAACGTCTCATAACGGTCAATACCGATGGATTGGACGAGGACGACGACTATGAATTTGGTTCGAGCGTCACTGTGAATAGTAAGAGTCTCGTTTCCTCGCCAGACGCTCTGGACCGCCACAACGTGAGCAACGTTAGTGTCTCCAGCAGCGAAAATAGCGAAGACAGTGGTCTAGTCAGAGAGTCGATAGAATACAACCCATCGCAAGAGTTGGACAAGCCACCGTTACCAACCTCGCCGATGCCGGCTTCCAACGCTTCTCAAAAAACGACGTACATTACTGAAATTAAAGTTTCTCCCAACAAGGGACACGTGAGTATAGATTTATTATTTAAAGTGTGAATTAACAACTGTTACTGAATACTCCTCTTCTTGATATAACAAAGTTTAGACACTTATGTATAAAAAATTAAACTGAAATATAATTTTCAGATAAACGACGAATTTATCGAGAACAACATCAAAATACGTAAACCAGTGCACGAGATAACAGTTACATCTAACGGGAAACCCACCCCTGGCAAGAAACCACCGGTACCACCTAGAAGATCGGACATGTCCAAGTACTCCAAGGATGAAACTGAAAAACAAGTAGTCTACGTGTCCGAGTATAAACCATCGCAACGCGACGCACAAAACGATCTTAAAAAATCTGATGTGACGAACAAAAAATTCGAGCATTGGATCTTTTTAGATGACAACAGCAAGGATCAGAATCCTTGGGGAAACGGCTCGAGTCAACCACAGCAAATTACAAACATTATGCTTTCATCGGGCGATGAAAAACACGCGCAATGAAAT
Organism: Goniozus legneri; assembly: GCA_003055095.1. Taxonomy (NCBI): domain Eukaryota; kingdom Metazoa; phylum Arthropoda; class Insecta; order Hymenoptera; family Bethylidae; genus Goniozus; species Goniozus legneri. Next base: position 75,209 of record NCVS01000517.1, on the reverse strand, counting down.
CGAAGAACGACAAGATTTTGCCTGCAAAATTCCAGGTGAATTTCCAAACACTCGTTCATTTTGAGTGGAGATTGTCGATTCGATCCCTCTTCTCTCTGATAATTTGCAATTATTATTTGTAATCGATTTACGCGATTAACAGATTTTCTATCCGTACTTTTCGAAATCATAAAAAATGTGAAAAAGTAAAAATAGGATTAGAATTGTTAATTGTTTTTATCTCTTTGAATCATGCGAAACTTGATTTTTCTTCATGCTGTAAATGTAGGGTGTAAGATTATACGCGAATGATAATGGTGTGCTCAGAAGTAATGTGCCATAAAAATATTGATATCCGTATGGCAATTATGAACCTCGAATGCGGTATTTTGCGATTTTATGTGTTACATATAGTATACATGCATATGAATGATAAAACTGTGCGTTGATTGCAATAATTGAGAATTAAGAATATTTTTCTTCTTTTTTATGTATATACAGGCCAGTGCGATAGCGAAACTATTGTTTTTTCTTCTTTTGAAAATTTATACGATATTTTCTAAACATTATAAAATAAGTTGAAGGTCCGTTAAATTTCGCAAAACATTTTAGTGTTTATAAGTAGATCCGTTCATCAGCAATGTAAAGAAAATCCCGTTAATATCAAACACTGTAAAAAGCATTACTAACAATAGTTTTATCACTAATTTATTAACACATATATTATAGTCTTGTAAACTCAAAACAGATTATTGTACCGACCTTATTATGTCATCTAGCATTAATCGATTTAGATGATTTAAGATATGTCTCATGGGTGTTTGAAAAAGTGTAAAAAGGGGATATTCCGATGCATTATTATGATTTTATTTTTTTAATAATTAGGCATAATTTACTTGGACGATATATGCTTTAATCTTAATTGTAACAATGCATTGTGAATATTTTGTTTTCAATTATTAGTAATATAGTTTTTCTGTATCGTCAATACAGTATTTTAATCATTGCTTAGAAATAATGTATCTTGGTTCATCGATTTTATTTGTTCATCACTCACGATTTATCAAGATATTCCTTGTATTTTTCTTTAAAAATATATCGAAGAAAGATTTATTCGTTACTCGTATAATTTTTTACGGGTATAAAATAATAATAAAATCAAATGTTAATTACAAGTAAATGGCAAATAATATTTTTATGCCAATTTAAAGTATGTTACACCGAAATGAATATTTTAACGTCTTGTCTGTTATTTACTATTTGTTAGAAATTTACCAACAAAACTTTATTAAGCAAAAATGTATATTTTTAGAGATAACTGAAGTGACTACCAGAATATATTTTTATACAATTTCTATTGATTTACTCATCTCGAATTTCACAAAATTTTTACAACACCCTTCGAAATTTTTTAATAAATAGTTCAATATAAAATGGCAATGTTATGTAATAATAACTGTTATGAAATGTATTCTTAAATATTTTTATGCGTATTGTGAAATTTAATTGTTGTATACTCAAATTTGTAAAATATAACAAGATTCAAATATGAGCGCATTAATATTTATATTAAATACAAGTATAATTCGCATGGATAATAAATTTTGTTTATTTTCATTCAGCATTTGTTTAATGGGATGGATAGGCATCTGTTTATGAGAATATTTTATTACTAAATTATTCCCAACGTAGATTATTTTTCTTAATCTAAAATTTATTCTAAAAATATATACATTTCTTATTCTACATTTATTTTTGTACAATTTTTTGTGCAATCATTACTTAATAAATAGTAAAATTATAATAAAAAGTAACAAAAATGATTCAATGTAATAACTGCACCAGTTATTTTAAGTAATGGTTGCGATTCTGAATATATAAATATATTCTACAGCTATGTGTGAAAATATAGAGTTGGTTATCAACACATTGTTTTGTCGACATCTTTTAACAATCTTTTTATGTTGCAGATTGTTTATAATTCTTTGTACTCATAAGTTTCTTCCCACACATAGCACATATCGCTTTCTTATAAGCACATGATTGACAATAATGAGATCCAACTTGATGGACTTTTTGTCTGCATATTTTGCAAGTATCAAATTTCGCAGAATATGGATTGAAACGAGCTTTAGAAGCCGAAAGTGCCTTATTTTCTCCAACTTTTCGCCCTCCGCTCTCTACAGTGTTTCGGGCTCCAGATTTCCATGGATCAGGTGTAATAACCTTGCCCAATTTTTTTTCACACTTCTCACAAACCATGTCGCTTGCGTTGAACCTATGAAGAGTAATTGAATTTATTAGTTCCCAGAAAGATTGAAAAGAAAAACTAAGGGTTATATAAAAACACTCATTGGTAGGAATTTTAAATCAAGAGTATCTGTTTACTCTAAACATAACCCAACTAGCTTGTTCAAACACTTTTAATGCGTGTAATAATTGAATGTAATAAATTACTCTTTTAAAATAAAAGAAAGTATAACTTCAATCAAATATGTGTAACAGATTAATAACGTAACATCACATCCTGAGAAAACCATCACAATATAATCACCTTACCTAAAATAAGCGTTTATAAAAACAGTACTGGCACCCGGTCCAAACACCGAGGAAAGAATCGAATCTACTGTTTGTGCGAGGTTAGTTTAAACCTTCGAACTAGGAGGGCACAACTGGAGAATGCTATGTTAAATTAATAAATAAAACTAAAATTTTAATTTGATTTAATAATACGCCAATACACAATTGACCTTTTACAATTATATTAAATTAAATCGTGAATATTAGATGAAAAATCAAATTTAAAAAAAAAAGGAACGGGTCCCACTATTTCTTGGTACTCAGCTGTATTTGAGGTTTTCAACTGACGTCAGAATCAAGAATTGGTATCAGGATCATAGAATGACTATGGAGTTCGATCGAGATACTCGACCGAGGAGTGGGAGAATCTCTTCAGAGTGAGAGAGAGATCCCCTTCCACCCTTTTCTATCTCTCTCCTTGGGCGATCACCAATCGGAAGTGTAAACTAACCTCAAGCAAATAGATGACTCGAATGGCGGGAGAAAATTAAAAAAAGGTTTTCGATTTATTCCCGATACAAATATGTCTTTGTGAGATAGAGAAATATACAGGTTAGTTTTTGATCTGCAATCTTAGAAATTAGGTACTTGGATAATACTATGTAATATTATTATATTTACATATGTTATATTAGGTAACATGGTATATATTATGTTAAATCGAACACTTCCGAACTAGGAGGACCCAACTGGCGAATGTTACATTAAATTAATAAATAAAACTGAAATATTGATTCAATTTAATAATACATCGATGTACATTATACATTTTACAATGATATTCAATGAAATTGTCGATATTAGAGGTTATGTTGAATTATTTTGAATAAACCGACATGGAGCTCCGCCGTGTCGCGCATCTGTAGGGCGACTAACCTGTTTGACGCAATCGCCGAGTACGTCTATTCCCCCTCTCCTTTGTTCTTCTCGTTGATTAGCTATTTGTCCGCCAATCACAAAAGAGAGATTCGAAATTCTCGGAACCGATGCGATACTCAAGAATTACTCATTACGGGTCCGCCAATCGGCACTATTCCTATTTCTTGATTGGTGATCGCCCAAGGAGAGAGATAGAAAAGGGTGGAAGGGGACCTCTCTCTCACTCTGAAGAGATTCTCCCACTCCTCGGTCGAGTATCTCGATCGAACTCCATAGTCATTCTATGATCCTGACACCAATTCTTGATTCTGACGTCACTCGAATACAGCTACGTACCTCAAATACAGCTGAGTACCAAGAAATAGTGGGACCCGTTCCTTTTTTTTTAAATTTGATTTTTCATCTAATATTCACGAATTTAATTTAATATATTTGTAAAAGGTCAATTGTGTATTGGCGTATTATTAAATCAAATTAAAATTTTAGTTTTATTTATTAATTTAACATAGCATTCTCCAGTTGTGCCCTCCTAGTTCGAAGGTGTATACTAACCTCGCACAAACAGTAGATTCGATTCTTTCCTCGGTGTTTGGACTGTCTGGTGTCTGGTGCTAGTGCCAGTCAACAGTGATGGTAGAAACTGCTCATACTTACATAGATTTGTGAAAGTTTGTAACCTACATTTAATCAAGACGGCTGGCTCCACTGAGCGTGAGTGAGCGCTAGTGATCAACATGTCATTTTTATATAAATCAGATTGGAGTATTTTAAATATTATACTACGGTAATGCACATTATTTGAGTACCGTATTTTTCGTCCAGATTATTCAATCTTTTGTGATTCTTAAGTACTAAAAATTTCACGATGGTTATACTTACTGAAGAAATGGTTGTAGCCCGTACCCGAATGTCAGATTTTTCTGGTGTAAAGAAATTAAATTGTTGGTAAGTAATGTGCGATTTTACGTACAGAACATAAAATTGATGACATTAGTAAATATTGCCTGAATTTACGTATAAAAATTTCAGTATGTGAACAAAAATTGCTTATTAACTATTACCTGTATATTATGTTTTTGAATGAATCAATTTTGAAAAATCATTTTAGGGGTACTGAATTGACAGATGTAAGCATTTTGCGTAAAATGAAGAATGTGGAAGTCTTATCGCTTAGGTATGTCAGTTTTTGAGTAATTTTCAAGTCATTTTTCCCTGCATTTTGAAAAGCAAATACTAAACCAATCTGACATCAATTATTCATCTATTGGTGAATGACTACATCACATACCTATTATGGACATGTATAGTAAGCTCATGGTCACATTACTGCCCACACAATAAAAGTTGTTCCACCTACATGATCATGAATCTAATTCAACTTTTTTCCTAATATCAAAATTTTGTCCTCTAAGTATCAAATATTTGTCCATGAAATAATTTTAATTTTTAGCGTAAACAATATTGATACACTTGCCGATTTTCAATACTGTCTTAATCTTAAAGATCTATTTGTAAGAAAAAATAATATTAAAGACTTGAATGAAATATGCTATCTACAAGGATTACCAAATTTACGAAATTTATGGCTTGGAGAGAATCCATGTGCAGAAAAAGAAGGGTAAATAGTTTGAATTTTAAACATAATCAGTTATGACTAATTCAAGTTTTCCTTCAGTTATCGATTAGCAGTAATCAGAGCCTTACCGAATCTTGAAAAATTAGATGATAAAGTTGTTTCTTCTGAAGAGATACAAAATGCATTACAGAGAGGAAAAATATTGATACATCCCCTTGAAATGGATGCTTCTCCAATTCAATCAAATTCAGCTAGTCCAGAGGTAGATTTTTGTAATATTTTGATATTAATAATTCTTTGGATTATTATCTAAATATTTTGAGAAACACATTTGTAAAATAATTTGAATGAATATAATTGCACAAGTTTTTTAACATGAATGCTTGTTATATTTAACATTAATTTTCTACTAAAAATATTTGATAATCTAGGAGGTTGCCACAGAGTATATTGAACATCCCAGTCTGGAGTATAGAAGATATAGCTCATCTAGTGATCAGGTAAAGTGACTAACAATATATGTTATATCATAAGAAAATAACTCAATAATTTTTCATAGTAAGAATTATAAATTAAGTATTCAGAATAATTTATTATAAAAATTTACCTTCTAGAGAAGTTTAGATGAGTCTCAAAATCTTCATGAAGAATATCATGATCCAGATAGAAGAAACGCTAATTATAGTACATCCCCATCACAACATTATTCTCAGAATCCTCAATATTCATATGAGGTGAGTTTATTGGTACAGTGAATTCATATTAATGAAATCAATTTCTTACAAACCAATTTCAATATCATCATTATTCATCATTATTTATTTGATTTTAACTCCTGCTTTAAAATTTGCTTTCCATGCAAGCTCCAAAATGGGCAAATCAAACATCAAAGTCCAGAAGAATTACATCCGGAAATACGTAATAATAGCAATACTGCAATTACTAATATTCTAGATGTAACAAAGGTATTATTGTTATATTAATGCTTCATTTATACTGTAACTAACAAATTTCATATTATTAATCATTTTTTAACACGTTGGCTGCCGTGGGGGTCACCGGTGACCGGCACTCGATATCGCTACAGGGCCGTGGGGATCACCGGTGACCGGTATCCCATAGTAAAAACAAAACGTTGGCGCCTCGGGCAAATCACGTAAAATTTGCGCGGCAGCTAACGTGTTAATCTAATTTGTCAATTATCCAATAGAAAATAATTTGCAAGAATTTAAATTGTAGGAATATGATGATCGCCCTGTATCTTCAAGACATAATGGGGATTCTGATGACCGTAAAACTTATTCTGAATATGGAGGTAATGAATCCTCACAACGTTCTTATGCACCTGTTTCTCCTCGAACTCAATATCCAACCAGTGAAAATTTTGAAGACCGACGTTCTGATAGGCATAATTATGATTATGATGATAGAAGAAATTTAGAGTATGATGAATCTCAATCACAAGCACAAATGCAATCTAGAAGAATGCCTATGCATCATAATATTGACAGGGTTAGTATTACTTATTAAAAACCAATTTATTTTTATTTCATAATACTTATTCTATATTCGGAACAGCAGGAGGAGACTGGTCAGTTACCTGGGTGGGTAAGACATTCTGGCAAAGAGAAATGTAGATCACAGTTTCATTATCACAGACGACCTGTGACAAGGGTTGGTTATTCTATCTTCAATATCAAAAAGAAAACATACAGTAATCATATTAAAACTACGTCTTCTTCCAGAATTCAAATATATTATCAGCAGTATTATGCTTGGTTAAAGAACTTGATTATCCCAGTTTGGAAGTAGTTGAAATGGCTGTTAGAAATCGAATGGATGAATTAGAAGAATGATGTTTCTGACACCGTTCTCAAGATACACAGAGAACGGCCATTTCTTCTTGTGTTACCAGTATTGTGTCTAAAGCAAGTTCAGAATTTTCAGATTCTCTTGATTCAACAATAACTCATGATATTATGCAGAAAGGCGAAACCGAACAGAAACATTTGATTAAAAATCAATCACATATTGTCAAAATTAATGACAAATACAAAACGGGCAGGCAGAAATGTGATGAATTTCATTTAGGGAAAAAAATAGAAAAATTATTTTCAAATCCAGAATCAAAACTTGTTGATAGCATTTCACACGTACTTAAAATGAAATCTTCAAAATCTCAAAATTTAATTACAGAAAGAAATAGTAGCGAAGAAAGAAAAATTTATGGAAAGTATTCGGTAAGCAATGATAGTATTTTCTACAAAAATGATAAGAGTTCAAGGGAGAATATTTCATCTCCAGCAGAGAAATCTGTTGAAAAATTAAATGATACTAAAATGAAAAATACAACTAATCCGTTACGTTATATACAATCTGCCAAAGGAACTTGGATGTATAATTTGTGAAATGAAGACTAAATAGAAATATCAATTTAAAAATTCAAAAAAATGTAAGCAAAGTTAAGTAACTTAGAAGTACTTAAAATTCTACTGTAAAATAAATTTTGTATATAACTGCTGGAATATATGAATATGGTAATATCGTATTCCGTAATGATATTTATAAATATGAATATCAACTTAAAAATTCGTTAAAATCATAAGTAAGGTTAAGTAACTTGGAAGTACTTAAAATTTTATTGTAAAATAAATTTTGTAAATAATTACTGGAATATGAATACGATAATATTTTTAGGAAAGTTTAAGTAATCTTACAAGCAAATATTTTCACAAATTTTTGTTTTCAATGGTATAAAAATTTCATTGTTTTATAATCACGTCTATAAATATATTTAATTAATTGCTTTGAATTATCAAATTTGGATTTTAATATTCATAATAATTAAGAATAATATATTTGTCAATACTGACAATTGCACAAAAGTAGATCAAAGTATTAATTTTTTAAGTACTGATTCACATTCATAATTCATTGTAAATAGCTGAATTATTGATGAATTTTATGATATTAAAATTGTTAAAATAATTTAAAATGTATTTAAGTCGTAACGAAGCTGCATACTTTTGGTATATTAACAAATTTTCTTTAATTTTTATATTACATGATATGATCAAAATTATTGAAAGTAATAACTTCAGAAAGAATTTTTAAATTTCATTTATTTATTATTATTATATAAATCATGATGATATAATACCATTTCCAAATTATTGTTGAAAATGATTGTTACTGATATTAATTCTATTATAATCGTTGTTCATGTTAATGAAAAATTCTTGGGTGAGAATCGAACATTAACATGATATATTAATTTATAATATACATATATTTTATACTTATTATTGATTGTTGGGGTTTATAATTATCAATCACAATTATGATTCTCAATTTAGTCAAGAATGCATTCATCAATTACTAGATCACCTGTTGATAAAATTTTTAATCAAGAAAATATTATTTTAGTTGTAGGATTAATAGTTTAAACTAAGCTCATTACACCATTCATTCATTGTTTCTTAAGAAAACAATGGACTCAAAATTATTTTAAGCTTTTTAATCATTAATTGATATCATAAATACTATTTTGAAAGATATTATACAGAATGAATTTTATAAGTAGTATTATTGATGATTGAATGCTTGAAAGACTGTACTATCACTGAGTAAATCATAATAAATGTTATTTTTCTACATAAAATGAATAATTAATCTAAAACTTGTTCTTTGTATTCATTAAATTCTCAATTGATTGTTTCTTTTATAAATTCAAATATATGTAAGAACTTTGAAGACATTTTAAAAAATTTTTCAAATAAAGCAAAAAACTATTTCATTATGCCCTCTATTACACTTATGGTATACTGAGGTATTAAAAATAAAAAAAAAATAATTGTAACTTGAGTGATTTATTGACAATTTTATCATTACAGTTGTATATTATATATTTATAGAGTAACTAGGAAGCCACTAATTCCATTATGATGCACATTGTAATTAAAGCATGTTTCGAAGCACAATCAAATCATGTGTGACAATAAGAACTTTCTACAATAGTTTAACATCCATTTTGATAACAACTTCAACTAAATAAGTTTTTGTTGAAATTACAGTATATAATGTACAAATTGATATATATTAGCCAATATACATTGAACTTTAAATAAGTTACGTGTCTAATTTTCTTGTTATTGGCAAACATTTATCATTTTCTAATAGATTAAAAATAAGGAAATCATATTATCTAAATTTACCGAATGAATTTAAGGGCAATTTTAGCTCTGCAGTGTTTTTATGCCATTATTTTATATATACTCTGAACGAGATTCGGTTTCTATAGTCTTATTCTCTTAATAAATAAGTAAAAACAATAAAGGAATGTACAGAAAGAAAATTGTAAAAAGATTTTGGAAGTAATAACAATAAATGCTTATTTTTAGGAATTAATACATGAAAGGAAGTAGTAATCGTAAATTAAAATATAAGTCTTATAAATAACAGAATAAAATGAGCAACATTTGTTGGCACATTCGAAATTCCATAAATGTAATTTAATAAAATTCTGCAGTATTCTATAACTATAGAATTTCATTCAGATTTAAATAATTTCTGATTTACAATTTAAGTATAACAGAATGTGCCAGTATATTTAAGTTACAGACTCTCTGCCATATCACGTATACAATTTTAAACGGTACATTCGCGATTACTGTTAATTTTAATTTTGGCATGCTGAGATATTACTAAAAACTTAAAAGTCTAATGACAAGTGATTCAGTCAAAATATCAATAAAGTATTTGTAGGAAAAGAATGGAAGAACCGTTGAATTATGTATTGAAATTGGCAGAGAGTATAGACTTCATATGTACATTTCTCGACCTAACATGGTTAGCAAGTCAAAAATGCTATCATTGGAATACAATTTAAAAAAAAGTGTTTCAAAAACGAAATTATTATGATATTTCCATTCCTAAAACAACGTGAACGTTATTTCCTATAACATGACACGCACATACAATTTTACTTCTAACTCTCAAGTGTATTGAAATATTATTACCATTTCAACTTTACTGTCAACATAATTTTCACTAACAGAATAATGATATGTCCATGAAATCCAGTATAACATGTATAATGAACTCGATATTCATCCTTTTTAGTAAAAATAATATTTTCCAATTGATAGTAATCAAACATTACTATCTGGTACTTTAGAAATTCCAATAGGCTGGGCAGATTCGACAAGTGTTGATTTCATACTTGAAGAAGCTTGAGTGTTTACAGCTGCAATTCTCATTTGATCCAGCGATGCTCTAAAATGTATAATTATTAAATATAAAAATGAGAAAATCTAATGAACCTGAATTTACTAATTTTTAATATGAATTACATATAATTAGAACAATTATAATTATTTGTTAATTAAATGTAAAAGAACACAACATAACATGCAAAAGCTCAATTGAAAAAATAACAGGACCACTGAAATTTTACCCAATGAACAAATATTATTAAAAAAATATGATTTTCATAGTGTACTGAAATGAAAGAAATTTACGGTTTTCATTAAAATTGCATAGTGAATATTAAAAGAAGCAATATGACTATGAAGATGATACTTGAGAAAGCAACTGAATGAATATCATTTTCATTATTATAATTCACATTATTATTGCCTTGTTAGTGAAATGGTGTAATGGATATTTGATGGTTTATGAAGGCCTCCAAACATCAGGATCTTCCATAAGAGTAGTATGGTGATCTGTAGTCTGAGGTACTGTTCCCTGTGGAGAAACTACACCTGGCGATGTCATCCCAGTTGGGTCTGGTCTGGTTCCTCTATTATTTTATAATTATAATAGTTATAAATTTATTCTTACTGTAAAATTGTTTGTATTATTTTTCAAACACCAAATTTTAGGACTTCAATTTAAATTTAAATCCCTATAATTTGTGATTCATCTTTATATCATAAATGGCACCCACAAACCAAAGCATAATTGACACACAATTAGTGCAAACACAAAAACAATAAAATTTGGTCACATAAAGATTATACGTTAATTCATAAAATATTACTTCAGAATATATGAAAATAATTTTTAAATACTTCCATGTATCCTATACTGTTCAGACAATCACTATAATAATTAATATATCTTTCAACATACTTTCTCCCAATTGACATCAATCCATATATTATTCCAGTTGCGAATATTAGACCACTACCCAGGATACTATTTACTCCAGGACACAAGAAAATTGCTGGAAGGGCGATTCTAGAAAAGTTTCAATTATATTTAACTTTTGAAGATAAAAATGTGAAAAGAAATTCTTACTTACAAACAATAAGCTGCTGCTCTATTCCAATATGGTTTTTTTTCTACCATATCACTTATATTTTGTACAAAATCAACAAATAGACAGCAACATGGTGCTTCTATCATTACAACTGTAAAACCAGCTACCATTTGCCACATCCCACTAATCAAGCATGAGACAGAACCCAAAAGAATTGATGCACAATTCCAGGCACCAAGGAAGATAGCAACTGAAAAATAAGATATCGTATAAATGATTTTATAAATAAATTGTTAATTAATAATCATCTCTAAACTATAATCTAATATAATACTTCAACTAATAATAGTAGTACTATTTTTTGGTTTTAATAATGAGCGGACAAGCAACTTGGTTGAAATTCGAGGCAGCATTTCTATACGAATAACCAGCATGTATACCTCAATTTACAATTAATAAATACTTACTAAAACTGCCAACAGTACCGAGTCCTCGTCCAGCATATTTCATCCACCAAGGTACATCGTCTTTAGCGACGGGATCTTGGCCAGGTCTTTGCATAATTGCCGATATTTTCTCTCCGAACGACTAAAAACAAACGTTATTATCATATTAACATCTATGAAACTTATCTTACTTGAGAATATTAAATTAAGACACAATAATACCATTTTTAATTTATTGTACTCCTACTTTGTCAGCTGACAGATCGCGAAAGCAATGTTACACTACGAAATTTTTTTATCTATTGCTACAGTGGCGCCTTTCTTGCACATTGATTCACCGATTTTACTTATGGCTCACAGTGTATGTAGTTTGTTACTCAACCATCTAGAGAGAGAGAGAGAGAGAGAGAGAGAGAACTCCTCAAATCGGACCAATCAGAAATCTAAAAGAAATTCATTATATTTAAAAGTTTGCTGTCAAAATTGTGGGTTCAATTTTGAATGAGAATCCTGAAAATACAAAAGTATATTGATTCTCATTTTTTATTTAATCTAAGAAAAAGTAAAGGCGCATTTCTATCATTAAAAATATTCTGAATGTTATTAAAAAGGTTATAAGAATATTATAAAAAAATTACATCTGTTTTTATTGAAGCCAAGAATTTGTTTCTGTCCGTTTACAAGATGAAATAATAATCACAGCATTTCTTTTTGTAGAATTGGAAAAATATGACTATTTTGTTTATTTAATACCTATATAATACCTATAAAAAAAATTTCTTCGTACCTAACAACGCGCATTTGTGTAACTAACGCGCCTTATGCCTTAACGCCGTACCTACCACCTACCAGCCTACCACTCTATCTATGTGTGTGAGTCCGTGAAATTTATTGGCTTGGTATTGGATTTAAGCCAGCGATTGCCGTTAGATGGCATTTCAATTCTTTTGTAGATAAACATTAGAGATAAAAATTTAAAACCATGTTGAGTTTCACTTAAAAAGTAATTATAACTATATTTCACCTATCAAATTGAGTTTACTTAATATATAAGTGTAAAAATATAATTCAAAAAGTGTGCAATTTAAAAATATATTTGAATCATTTTCACACATCTATACTTATACACACTTTCGTTTTCTCCCACTTTCGTCTTAAATCCGACCAATCAGAAATCCTGGAGAAATTCGTTGTATTCGAAAATTTATAATCGGAATAGTGGGTTCAGTTTTGTATGGAAAACGTGAATATACAGGAGAAAATACGTAGTTAATTATAAGTTTTTATTTTTCACTCTACCTAACAAAAGAATAAGAATATTTCGATCATTTACAAGAAGTAAGTTCTATATGTTTGAGACATGTCAAAGTTTGTCATGCCAACCATACAGCTATTCAAAATTTTTCTTGGATAATTAAATTTTCTATTTTTCTATTTAGTATTAAAAAATATTAAAATATTTGATTATCTTGTGTTTGTATTCTAATCGCTTTATTTATAATATTTTTTTATTTTCCAGAAATGTTAAGTACTAACTTAAAAAACCATACAAAAAACAATAAAAATACACCAAAAACTACTGTTAATAAAAATGACCTTGAAAATAAATTAAAAGTTAGTATTAAACAACTACGTATTAGTACTAATACTAATACAGTTTTCAATGATATTACCCATAATGAAAATAAAAAAATTCAATCGACTATATCAAATGAAGAATCAAAAAAAGCTGTTAAGCAACATGAAAATAAAGAAAATAATGCTACACAAGAAAAAGCAGAATTAATGCCACCACCAAAAGTACCTACTCAAAACTCAAATGATATAATTTCACAGAAAAAAGCTGATATTAAGGACAATGAAAAATGTAGTTTGAAAAGTATTACTAACAAAAATAATGGTGATGATAAGAAATGGGTATTATCTGATTTCGACATTGGCAGGCCTTTAGGAAAAGGAAAATTTGGAAATGTTTATCTTGCAAGAGAAAAGCGTTCTAAATTTATAGTTGCAATGAAGGTATTATTTAAAGAACAAATAAAAAAAGCTGATGTCGAACATCAAGTGAGAAGAGAAATAGAAATACAAACTCATTTAAGGTATGAATTTTACCATTATTTATATTTTCATAATCTGGACATAACATCATAACATTAATTTTACTTTTTTTTAATACAGACATCCAAACATATTAAAAATGTATGGATATTTTCATGACGAACGCAGAATATATTTATTATTGGAGTTTGCTCCTAAAGGTGAATTATACAAGGAAATGAATTCTCAGCCTAATAAACGTTTTGACGAAAAAAGGACTGCTATGTATATTGCTCAATTAGCCGATGCACTAAAATACTGTCATAGTAAAAAAGTCATTCATCGTGATATTAAACCTGAAAATTTGCTTCTTGGAGCAAAAGGTGAACTTAAAATAGCTGATTTCGGGTGGTCTGTTCATGCACCAGCATCTAGAAGATCAACATTATGTGGTACAGTTGATTATTTACCTCCTGAAATGATTATGGGTAAACCTCATAACCATAGTGTCGATTTGTGGGGAGCTGGAGTATTATGTTATGAATGTTTAGTGGGAAGTCCTCCATTCTTTGCTCAAACATATTCTGAAACTTATAATAGAATAAAAAAACTGCAATATAGTTTCCCAGAATTTATCAGCAGTGATGCCCGTGATTTGATATCAAAAGTAAGATTTTTAATTTTTGAAAAATTAAAAATTACGAATTTTGCTTCTTTAATTATTATTTTTTTTTGTTTATAGTTACTAGTATTGGACCCTGAACAACGATTGTCAGTGGATGGAATTTTAGCTCATCCATGGATTGTGAAAAATGGGGCTACATAGTTCTGTTTCCGATTGAGCTTGCATATTTACACTGTTTTTCTATTGTGAAAATAATGTTATAACAGAATGCATATGATTATTGATACATCAATTATAAATAGATAAGAGTGTATACATTGTAATATTATATTAGTCATGGGTAATTTTCTAGAGAATTTTGTGTAATTCTGAAGACTGTTAATATTTAAGTTGACTTTAAATTGTGTTTTAACACTAAAATGTATGGGAATACAAATAGTGAATTATAATTAATCATTAGGTAAATTTTAACCAGACAAATACTTTTCTTAGGACAATTATTAATAATATTGTTTAAATCAGTTTGTACCATTTACGTATCAAGAATTATACAAAATGAATAAAACTATAAATTTTATTTATACAACGCGGTTTATTCATACTGAGATCAATGGAAATCGGGGTTGTTCTCAACAATTCCCAGCGCTATCTTTTGTAACTTGCTTCAAACACCTAAATGTATAAAAAAACATCCAAACGAATTCGATAAACTGAACAAATTTTAAATTTAATAGGTAGTATTTGTTTTGAAATGGAATGTGTTGACAAAATAAACATATTATTCTACATATTATTTTTGGCACAACTAGTTTGTGGAAATGATTTTTATAACCTCGTTAATAAAAATGATCTATGCACTATATGTGACAAAACAACATTTTCTGATGTAAACGTAAATATATTCATTTTTTATATTTGTTGGTTAAAAACAATAATATAAATCACATCAAATTCATTGCAGAATGATTATATTAAATCATGTTGCCAAAGAGGATGTAGAATTTTCAACCTAGTCGACTTGTATTCTGATTTGGATTTGAATAATCTGAATGGAACAGTAGAAGAATGTGAATCTGGTGAATGAAATAGTAATATTTTGATTGAAATATTTCAATTTGAGAATGAACTAATTACTTTATTTCGTTATTAATTTAGATTGTACCGAAGCATATCAAGAATCTAATGCAAGATCTGCTTGTTATTTGGGTTGTCAACTCATGGCTAAGCAACGTTTTACAAATACAATTTCAGTTGCATCAATTGCAGTTTTCGTGAAAGAAGGATTTGATACGAATCTATTTTTAATGTCGCCTGATATACCAGAAAATGACATATTAACAGACCCAGCATTGAGGAGAGAGCTTTTTCCTAGGTGGTGGGATATGAATGGATTTAAATTGCCTGAAACTTATGTAAAAACTGTACCATTAGATGCAAGGGTGGGAACTGTTCATATAATATATTATAATACTTTCTATTAGATCAAATGATATGATTTTAATATTTTTTGTAATTATAACAGAGTATAGATTACAGTATGCCATCAGACTATTCTGTGGAAGCTGATCAATCAGCTTTCATGCCAGGCTCAAATTGGTTCGCATGTACCTCAAGGCATATGGGAATTGCTTCATGGATTCTTGGTATATTGAGTGTAGTTGTTGTTGTTATCGTACTATATCTATGTTTGACACTGGAACCTGATTTTTCTATGGAGTTATTGATCAACAGTTTAAAAATTCAACACTTCACTATGTACAAAAAAATTTATGAACACGAAAACTCTCGTAAAATTGATATTATTATAAAAGTTTAATCATGACCATTGCTATAATTCAGTGATGTTCATATTAACTTTGTTGCATTTGATGAAAAAGTTCAAATAAAACAAAATATAAAACATATTTATTACGTAACAGAATTAAAGAAATAGTTATATTTTAATAACAAAATTCTTAATTTAGATAAATTAATCATTTAATTGTGTCTGATTAAGTTGAGTTTCTAGTTCAATTGCTATACAATCAAAATGAATAGTAATTACTTGCAATTTAATGAGAAATGTGATGTGATTATAGTTCATAGGACATAGAATTAAGTAGTCATTTTTTTAATGTATTGCTTATAAGCAACACTTAAGTGAAATGTATTATACAACGATTGCTTTATACTTTCATAATTTAAACGTTTACGAATCGTAAATATATTATTTACAATTGATAAATGTTCCAAATGAATAATAATTAGCACATAAATAATCAAAATGATCACGCAATAAAAATTCTATTGAGTACAATTTTTAATAGTATAAGTATATTTATTTTGAAATGTAAATGAAATTGACTTAAAAAAAAATTTAATTTTAAGATATGTGAATGATTTATTGTGACTGTTAACAATAATAGTGAATATATTTACAAGTTTATAATTCAAAATTGTAATTTGTAATGGCAAATAATAACATATAGTTATTTTTTTAACAAAATAGCGAATTTCGAATTTTTCACTTCAAAGATTTCTCATTTCATTATTGTATCAAATTTTTAATTTTGAACAATGAAGATTTTTAGAAATGGAAATATTTATATTGTTTCTTAATTATTATATTACAGAAATATGTGTATCATTAACATTTGTGTTACTCCTGTATGTAATATAAAAAATAAACGTCACAATATCATGTATGAGTACAAACATGATTTGTTTTCCTGTGTGCCAGGATTTTTTAATAACATTATTTAGAACTTTCTTTGTAAGACTCAAATCTAACAATAACACTTGACTATACAATATTACAAAAAAATAGCACCTTTGCACAAAATGATGCCATATTGTAAAAAATAAACATTTCCTTTTTTACAATTAGTTTAACCATAAATTATATTAAATTGTATGTAGTCCAAGTGTAAAAATGTTACAATTTATATGCAATATTGTACAATTTCAATTGTCTCAATTACTTGGACAACATGTAGGAAATTTTTGTTTGATATTATTGTTGCAATAACAATTATTATGAGTGTGAGTAGAAGGTATGTATAATGTCGAAGATGTGTTTTATACAAAATGGATTTGCGATTGGAATTGAAAAATGAGAATCTTATTGTTATAACTTAAATTGTTTACAACCAGTACAGTTTTGGATCATCTTTACGTACTTGAAGTTTCAATACGTGTCTATATATTTTCAAAGCAGGACCTAAGAGTAAATCTAATCCACTTAGAACATCCGATCTCTTCATTAACAATAAAGAGTGCCCATCTATATCCTGTAAAAATGAATAAAAATATATTTAGTATTCATTTAAATAAAGACCATTAACAGCTATTCAAATAAATTTTTACCTGTTGTCTAAAAACTTCTGCCTCTTTGGGGAAAAGTCTTGAGAAATATTGGTATACTTGTTCCGAAGTCCAATCCGAAGCATCAGGAATATTGGGATCTATCCCTTCTCTGGGGCAATCGTCTTCCATATGATCAGATGAGGCACGAGCAGGAGATACTTGTGGACTCAAAACTGGAGGCAATGCAGGAGGATTACTCGGCGTTCCTGGTCTACTAGAGATAGATGTGTTATTTTGACTATTCAATTTATTTTGCTTTTGCAAACAATCATTGCATTGCCACTTTGTATTTGCTTTGAGAATTCCTATTCGTGGTGTATGGCAAAAATAGTGATAAGCTTCATCGCAGGTAAAACAGGTTACTAGAGGACCCTAGAATAATTATCAAATTGTTATATCGATAACAATCATTTTTCATATTTTCAATTGAAAAGATTTTACTTACAACATCGGATGTTTCACAGCAAACACTACAAGTTTTGCAGCGTTCGCATTGCCAACTACTGCCACTTTTTTGTAGTAAATCATCCGAATTATTATAGATACAACTTGGATGAGCTAAAAAAATTAATTATAAAAATATTTTGATAAACATAAAAAATTAAAATACATGTAATTAGAATGTTAAAATGGACATTACCTCTCACTGTACAATCTCTACAAGCAACTAACGTTTCTTGTTTCTCCTTAGAACAAAGACTACATTGTCTAGATGGACCATCTTTTGTATTTGGTTTAGGAGGTTCTTGAGTTTCTTGAGTAACTGCTGTTTTCGTTTGCGAATTCGGTTGTCGACCGCGTTTTCTTTTTACAACATTATTATCCGATGGATCGAATACTTTTTTGGCTCTCTGAAAAGAAAAATTATAATTTAGTAAATTTTGGAAATGAATTTTCAAGAAAACCTCTCAAAAAATTGAAATACATACTTTCCGGCGTGCGCTGCGAAAACTTCCTACATTAACATTCGAAGGTGTAGGAGACGGGTTGGTTGAACTTCTTCCGGCATCATCGTCATCGTGTTCTTCGTTCTTATCCTTCTGTGACTCGTCTTTTACATCTCTTCTATAATCTTCGAATTTAATTTCTATATCCATAGGATCATCAGTTCTAACTAATAAGCGTTGTTTGCGCTCCGATTTCGATGATCTTTTAAGGTTAGGAGCCTGATTATCACCGGTCTTTGGAGTATCTTTCGTATCGACAATAGACGTTCGCGAATCATCCTGCGAATCTTGTTCTTTGGTCCTATCTACGTCACTCAGTGACTGCGCAGAATTGTTTTTATCTACTACTATCTCATAACATTCGTCCTTTTTGCTCGCACCATCCGATTTGGGACTTGGCTGCTGAGTTGAACGTGGTGTACTAGATCTCGAATCATTTATCATCATATTTTCGGAATCCTCGAAATCGTAAAGTCCACCCGTGGTAGAAGAAACGGCTTGCTGATCCTTTTGTCTCCCATTACCGTTCTCGCTGGTGAAGCTTTCGCGGCGCGACGTTGGCTCGCTATTAGCATTGGTCGTCGTCGGGGTGCTCGCAGCGGTTGCAACGCTGCTTGTCATATCGGTCGTAGCGACCAACGAGTAATTACCATTTGCCAAACGAGTCAAATTACCGCTCGAAACTTCCTTGCCTAAAAAGTCTTCCACCATGCGCCTAGATGTTGGATTCGATACACCGTCGAGCAACTGTTCGATCAGTCTGTACGCTGGAACTCCTTGTTCGAGGTAATCAGGTTCTTCGATAACAAGCTCGGCAACGGCACTGGCTACCATCGACGAATTCAGCTTTTCCTTTACAAAACCCTCTGGTCGATTCTTGTACAATTGTAGTCTGGACCACTTGCTGGCGTTTCTGTAACTTGTGTTGCCTTTGTAATCAACTTGTATCACTTTCTCGGCCTCTATAAGCCGATGAAGATCGGCTATAGTGTCGCGAGCATCCACTGAGAATTTTCGCAAAAGATAATTGCAAATGCGATCGGCATCCGGTCGCGCTTTACGACGCCGCAATTGATCGATCGCTTCTAGAATCTGCTCCTCGTGCAGGATTTGTCTTTCCACCCGGTGTTGCTGCATCCTCGCGTCTGTTGCAACTGCACTGATGTCCCTTCTTCCTTTCCTTCTTTCGCTCCCTTTCAATTCGATTTTTCCCCTTTCGCTCTTAATCGTACCGTAATTTTAAATACCTATTGTTTGGGTCAACAAGGTAGCCCTATGAATCATCAGACGGTCCAAGCGTCAGTGATAACCTCCATTTAGTGCACTGGTATCATTTTTCAATCTGAAAATTTCAAATATTATTAATATCTCTAAACAATAATTACAACGGAAATATCAAAATATGCGAATCATAAGAAAAAATTTCAAATAAAAAGTAACCACGTTTGAGTACGCGAGACAAACCGTCAACGGTGCCATCTTAGACGCGCACGAGGCGTGATTCGGTCTTCGGCTGTGTTTACCCTTTACCAAATATTTCAAACGATAGTCAAGAATGCATCAATTGTGCATTATATTTATATTACCACTGCGATTTTGTTGAACACCTTTCCCGCACTTTTAAAAATTACAAAGAAAAAACGTCACCTCGTGTTCGGAGCTGGCGCGCGCGTGAACGAAGTACGGAACGCAATATCGATTTTACCGATCGAAAACAGTGCGCCTCGAGCGAGCTCAGAGGGGGAATCTATGGCGGATCGCACCGAGCCACACGCCGGTACGTTTCGTGTGGCCCGATGCTCTCGATTTTGCGCGCACGCATATCGAAATAACGCAAGTGTTTACCGATTGTCCGATAATTATACGTATTTCATTATCCGTAATGAAACGCACCACGTCGTTGCGAAAACTCGCCGCGTGGCGAAATAATTCAATCGATTCCCAAAGCGCGTAATTTTTAGTAAACAGTTCCGGAGCGTAGATGAGATCGATGGGGAGGTCTGAGATTATTCATCATTATCGGTAAATGTTTCTAAGATGTACCAGAAGCGAGACGCTGCGATCCGATGCAAGAGCCCAGAGATGTTACGAGAGTAGACAACGAAAACCGCTCTCCCGCGTGTATGTGTGAAATAGTGCATCTCCCGATGCACGCCACGGACCGGAGAGAGCGCGCGCCTATACGTATACGCACTACACCCAGCTCGAATGTTTTTTTTTCACCAACGATTTTTCCTATCTTAGGCGATATTTCAATAGCGAGATAAAATCGATCGAACGTGACGAACCTACGTATCCCTGTTCCCGTTCGTTTCCATTCCGTTTACGAGCGAGGAAAGAAAGGACGCGTTTCGCAGTCTGCTAAAAACTGTAGGGGTACGCGTCGCGCCGTCCGATTGTTCCTTCCGTCCGTGTGCGCGTGTTCACGTATACAATCGCGGTACAAGTGCGCGCCTCCAACGCGCGAATATATCGTCGGCGTGTCGCGTTGCGCGCGCGCGTAACACCGTCGACTGTTCAGCGAGAATTCGTCGAGCAAGCAATTAGCGAATGGTTCGCGCGTTTCACCGATGCAGGTTAGAGAGAAGACGCGTGCGAAGGCGGACGGGGGAGTCGGCCAGTCGCGCTCGTCCCTACGAAATAAAAACATCCTTTCCCTTTCTTTCTTCGCGAGCGAGAGAGAGATGCGTTTTTGTAGCCACGACGGAGGTAAACACTGGCGATACCGAGAATTATCGAATATCGCAGGAAAGAGGCGATGTAAGTGCGACGCACTTCGCGCCGCGCTCACAAAATGCCGCCGGCGAGCGGTCGAGCCGGCTCGCATGCGTGCGTGAGAGAGCGCGCGTGGTTGTGTGCGTGAGCGCGTATACGTATGAGAGTGTCGGTGTTACGGGCGAACACGGGCGCGTCGAAAAAAGTTGGACTGGTGTGCGCGACTCTGTGAACGAGAACGCACGCGGAACGTCGTTACCCGCCTATTGAGCGCGAAGATGAAAAGAAAAAAATTGAAAAAATGGAGAGAAAAAAAGGAGCGAATTCTTTTCGCTTATTGGCCGCGACACGAGACATGTCACGCCAATGAGGCGAAAGGAATCTCACGATAAATATCCCCACGCGCACTCGTGTGCGAGCGCGCACTCCTTTTTTTCTGTTGTTGTTGCTCCGCCGGAAACATTCTTACAGTATGCAAGAGCAATTGGCTTTTCTACCGATCAACCTACCTTTTGGTTCGTGAGTTACGTTTTAAACGCGCAATACGATGTCGGCAGCGGTCAGAGAGGACTACGTGAAGAGACGCGGTCCGTTCCCGAGGTGGCCTCGCGCTAAACTGCCAGGCGCGCTATACTACACCTTGTCCCCGGCCGTTCCGAAATATCGAAGTATCGAATGCGCGATGATAGCGCGCCGCGCGCGACTCGCTGTGCGGCAAGACGCGCTTTATTCAGAGAGCGATACGTTTTGGCACTTCGCGACGTCTCGGTCTATGTATTTTGTTTTTCAACGAACACGGTAAACGTTGCACGCGTACTA
Organism: Goniozus legneri; assembly: GCA_003055095.1. Classification (NCBI taxonomy): domain Eukaryota; kingdom Metazoa; phylum Arthropoda; class Insecta; order Hymenoptera; family Bethylidae; genus Goniozus; species Goniozus legneri. The sequence goes on along the minus strand of NCVS01000517.1, from coordinate 52,999 downwards.
TCAATTGGAGGTCTATGTAAATCGTTCGCAAAAAACAAACCGCCGGGCGCGGCTTTCGGCACGCGAATACGCGTATACGCGACGTTTTCACCGCTGGAGCGAGTACGGAACACGCGGCGCGCAGCGCACATTTAGAGCGGAGGGGTTTGCCGTCGCGGCGACACCTACCACACCTACAATGTACTCCGGTGATATGCCCTTCGCCGATTCACCAATAGCGACGTCCCGGCATTTGTTTTTACACCACTCTCGCTTTTTCAATTTAAAAAAACTAATTTCACGAGATTTCGAAAGGCAATTCTCGTTCGTCTTCAACATAATCGGGTGGCGATATTTAGTAATAACAATAAATTTAATTGTATATTTTATTATAAAAACATAATTCAATAAATTGTAATACATTTAATATCATTATTACTTAATATTAAAAATTCATGATTCTCATGTCTCAAAACGTTTTCAGTCATCATAATATCACACGGAGTATGTCCAACGATTAAATTATTGAGCATAAGTATTCTCCTTTTCTATGATGCTGTTCATACTACGGCGGAACTGCGTTTTAGGGGTCTGTAAAATTTAAATATTGTTATAGGTATAACCATTTATCGAAAATAGCGGAAGATATAAATTTTCAATCATTTACCAAATTGAATGATTTGACTTTTGAAGAAACTTTGTTGCAATCTTTGAGCGGACTCTGTAAAATATTAATACGTTTTTGTTTCGGAAACTCAGTTTTGCAATCTTTTGTAGTTACAGGAGATGTCTCCAATAGTAAATCTCGTCCAGATGTATTTTTGCCATTCTTATAACTGTTTGGAGTTTTTGGTGAACGCGAATATTTGGGTATACTTGAAGATCCTCTGGTTTGTTTCTTTGGGGTGCGATTTATTACCGTATAAGTCCCACTTCTATAATTTGAATATTGAAAATTAAATTACTTATAAGCAATATTTTTCATTTTACAATAACAAAAATAATGTTTCTTACCTTTGAGGGCTATATCTGATATGTAATGGTATTTCTTGATTCTCTTTATCAGCCTCCAACGAAGTTTCACGTGAATTAGTACAGTTTAATACGTTTTTCGATGCTTTCAAGTTCACGTTTTGAATTTTATCATTATGAGTATCTGGTGTCGAGGACGCAACGGGTCTTCTCTTAGGTGATTTTAAATTCTTATTATCAGTTACCGATGAATTAGGGGTGCTACTAAAGATTATTATTGGGTTGTTATGAATTCTAGAATTATCATTTTCCTTATCGACGTGCCCTTTAAAAAATAATTAATATTAGCTACGCTATCATGATTCGTAGTTTAATATATTACTATTTATCAGTCTATACATACCTGATCTTTGCATGCTATTTACAGGTAATACAGCTTTCATAGGTCCTTTTTTCGTTATTTCTGATTCCGATTTTTTTTGTAATTTACTTTTTACACTACTTATAGTAGTTATAGGCTTTTCAGTTTGTTTAGTTAAAATCGACATAGATTTCATCTGATGACTTCCTGAAATTCAAATTTTGTTGAAAAATTAACATCAAGCTGTATTAGTTGTTTTTATAAAAATTGTGCAACTTTTTTATATTTTAATTAAGTACAATATTTTTTTATAAAAAAAAACCAATAAGAAACTAATAATAATTGAAAATCAATTTACCGAGAAGTTTACTCTTCTGCACTCTTGGTAGTGCAGTAGGAGATTGATAAACATATTCATTGCTGGCAGATTTGATTTTTTGCATGGTAATTTTTGACGGAGAACTAGTCTATGAAAAAATTGTAATAAACAGTATTAATTTTTTTCTCAAACAAATAAGAATTAATTCAAAAAGATCACATTTTAATAAAAATTGGTCAATACTCACTCTAAGTGGAGAATCTTTTCGACTTGCTGATTTTTTCGATGAACTATTGTATGTCAATGACTGACTTCTACGGGATCTCTTATTATTTTCTGCATGTATACTATTACTTTTTCTCTCTTTCTGAATTTGATTTTTTTTTGTAGATGTATTCAATAATTTTTCGAGCGTCACTATAATATTCAATGTGTTGGCTGTTGATTTATTATTCAATATTTTATTCAAAACAGCTAAAATGTCTATTGCCTGTTTTTCATCTGATGTATTTTTCATTTCATTTGAATCAACATTATTATTTTCTTGTACAAATTGATTTTCTTTGTTACTGAAATTAGATTTTTCTACAGTTGTTTTTAATTTATTTTTTGAGCATTGTGGAGAATTAGATTCAGAATTTATGATTATTTTTTCGACATTATCACTTTTATCTATTAATATTTTTGAATCAGAATTTTTTGTGACTAAATTCTCCTGGGATGATGACTCTTCCAATAAATGATTATTTTCATCTGTATTTTTCTCTTTTTCAATCGATACATCAACAGAATTTAATGTAGCTGTTAATAAATCCGTATTGTTTTTGAAATCAACTCCCAAAACTTTTTGTAAATTATGCAATAAATCTATAGCCTCAGAATTATTTTCTGTTTTCACTAATTCTTCCAAATCACTTAATAACATTGTTGCTGCAACTTTTTTCTCACTACATAGAGGATCAAATGGCAACAAATTCTTTTTATCGTCAGAAGCATGGTCTGATAGTTCTTGTGTTTCTTCAGTTTTAGGTGAAGAATTATTAGAAGACGATTGATGATTACCATCTGAATTAAAAGATAATTCTATCAAATTATCAACTACATTTTCTTCATCAAACGCTGGTTGTAATTCTAACATCCATGAATTATTGTTTGCAAGTAAATCGTCTGTGCTAGCTATAATATAAAGAATATTATCGATTTGGTTTATAACGTAATGTAAAATAAAATTACTTACAATCAAGTACTGAATTATCAGCTATCTCTTTAAGAGTAGTAGATACTTTTTTGGCTTCAGAAAAAATTAAATTTTCCACTTCATTGTTTACCTAGAATGAGAAATCATTTTTAGATAAGAAATTCTTAATAGAAAATTACAACTTATGAAAACTTACTTTGAATACCTCATCTGATAGCTCATAGTAACTGCTGGAATTTTTACTGGATACACTGATTTCGTTAATACTGTTTGTCACTGTTTTTGTAGTGAAATATTCGGGACTTAAGGTAATGTGAGGAGACTTTGAAAGGGTATATCTATTAATGCGTTTTTCATGTGAATCAATTGGTTGGCAACCAACTGATAACGAACGTTGAGTAGACAAATTATTCCTATTGGAAATAGGCGTCTTTTGTATGCTGCTGATACTTGTAGACTCCATTGAAGGAAAATTTTCTAAATAAGCTTGATTATTTGGCTGTACAGCATTACTGATTCTACTTATTGTTGAAATATCTGATACATCAGAAAAAACTGAATTACAGCTACTAGTTGATCCCAAAAATGCTCTGTCTAAAGAGCAATCGGAATATATAGAAGAGATAGTACTACGAGTACTTCTAGTCCTAATTGATACTTCTGTGCTGAGAGTATTCATTTTAGAATAAATTCTATATGGCGAATGATTGTAGATCACTTTATCGTTATTTTGAGATAAAGAACAGGGTTTTAACTTGTTTTGATTACAGGTTAGAAATTCTATTTCTGCAATTGCTTGTTCAATACATCTAGGCTCCATATCACAGGGTTCTTCACATAGAGCATCATCCATATTAGATTCACTTAAAATTGAGTTACTTGGAGAGATGACATTTATTGTTATGTTACTTTGTGACGGCATGGGAGTGGTATTTATATTATCATTTAATTTCCCAGATTGTGGACTAAATGTGATTAATTGTTCTACAGGAACTTTGTGACTAGTAGGACTAAAATTAATTAAATCTTCACTTGTAGCCATTTTATGGTACTACCGTTTCTACTTTGAATGATCAAAATTCGTTAATTTCATGTGATTTTCTTCTACAATATAACCTGAAATAAAAATCGAAAAATTGATTACATTGTCGAACACAAATTAATTTATCAATGTATTGAGACAATGGATTTAATATTTTATAAAAAACCGTACCTGTTACTGAGAAAGTTGACAATTCTCTCGTGATAACCTGCAGTAAAAATAACTTTGAAACCGAAGCGGTTAAACTTCAGCCGCCAGGTACGAGTATAAACAAAACTGAAAAAAGCACGTGTTTATTGGTTCATTCTCTTGGAACAAATTTAAAGTTGCCATACGCCATCTTGCGGCGATACGTAAAGTCATAGATACTGATACTACGCATTTTTGAATCTAACAGAATCAGCCAATAAGTTTATGTTAAATATTTCTTCAGTGTTCTGTTACATGCAATCACATGCAATACTGGAACGATGTACCTTGATTAATGATAATTATTAATTTTTGTTCATGCATAACAGCGAAAAATTATATTCTTTATGTATGAAATTATTCAAAAAAGCAATTAATATATTGGGCAAAATTTGTTCTGACCAATTGGAATCCTGAGTCTTCTGCGCCATTTTTATATAGAATCTTTGATAGAATTTTAATGCAACCAGTTCAGCATATCAAACATATAGACGTAACCAAGTCGATTTGTTTATTTCAGTATGATTTAAATTTATGGATCATTTTATTGGTTTTAAAAACGCTGTTCATACAAAAAATTAAAACAAAATGGTTGAATTTGAAGTGCTACGAAAAGATTATTGTGTAAGTGCTTTACGTGTTATAAAAATAAAAAATTCGATAATTTTATTTCATTATTTTATGTTCCTTAGGTTATACTCTTAATAATGTAGTAATTATTTATATATTCATTTATTTATAGGATTATCTCCAAGAATATTTCAAAGAAAATGATATTATAACATTTCAAAAAAAATGTTCTGAGAGATGTAATATTGAAAGTGATAGAAAGACAGCTGTAGATCAAGCTTTACGTGATACGCTACTATCCATTTTATTAGAAAACAAATCAGATGTCTCATTTTTCGAATCATATATCACATTTTGCATAAAAGTATGCAGAAAGGACTTAGCCACAGCAAGTATGCCAGTTGTATTGTTGGGTGATATATTTGATGCCATGACATTAGATAAATGCGAACAACTATTCACTTATGTTGAAAATAATGTTGTGGTATGGAAAGAGGATCTATTTTTCATTGCTTGTAAAAATAATCTATTAAGAATGTGTAATGATTTATTGAGGAGATTATCTCGTTCACAACAAACTGTATTTTGTGGAAGAATTCTATTGTTCTTAGCGAAGTTCTTTCCATTTTCTGAAAGATCTGGTTTAAATATAGTTAGTGAATTCAATTTAGAAAATCAAACAGAGTTTGGTACCGAGAAAATGGAAGAAGACAATTTAGGTGATTTGCATAAAGAAAGTGGAAACTCAGAGAGTAAAATACCTATAGATTATAATTTATATAGAAAGTTTTGGGCTTTGCAAGATTTTTTTCGGAATCCTAATCAGTGTTATAATAAAATACATTGGAAAGTGTTCTCTACGGTGAATACACTTTAATTTCTTAAATGATATATAATATGAAAAACAAATATTTACAATCATTCAATTTTTTATAGCATGCATCACATGTATTATCAGCCTTTTCTTCTTTCAAATTGGAGGAACAACGCACTTACTCTTCAGCATGTATAAAAATGGATACCTCTACTGATGAACCTCATAAAGAAACACATTATTTTGCTAAATACCTCACAAACCAAAAATTATTGGAATTACAACTTTCTGACTCCAATTTTAGAAGATATGTTTTACTCCAGTTTCTGATCTTATTTCAATATTTGAACAGTACTGTAAAATTTAAAGCGTGAGTATAACATTTTTATGAATTTTTCAATTTTCAATTTTTTAAATAGAAAGTTTCTGGCTCAAATAGTATTTCTCATAAGAACATTGTTAAATAATTTTGTAAAGTCATAAAACAATGTTTGTTTTTCAAAGCTTCCTTGCCAGTGGCTATGAGACAAGGTCTGCTTTTACCAAGTTGGGAGTTTTAACTTATTTATTTTTAAAATCAAGTAAAAATATTTGTATTTCAGTGAAACGCATGAGTTGAAATCGGATCAAGTAGAATGGGTGAAGTCTACTACTGAACAAGTTTATACATTATTAGCTGAAACTCCTCCAGATGGCCAGTTATTTTCTGAAACTGTAAAAAACATATTAAAACGAGAGGAACATTGGAATGCATGGAAAAATGAAGGATGTCCTCCTTTCAAAAAACCGATTCCAGAAGCTAGTCCCGAAATGGACGAACCTAGAAAAGTAAAAAGACCTAGAATATTTCGTCGTCAAATAGGTAATATCATTAAAGATGCGGAAACAAATGGAAAATATTACATGGGAAAGTAAGCGAGAAAAACGAATCTTAGACATCATAAAAAAAGTCATTAAGTCTTATTAAATATTTGTTAAAATTTTTATATTTCAGCTCAGAACTCACTAAGTTATGGAATCTTTGTCCAAACAATCTTGAAGCATGTAAATCGAAGGAAAGAGATTTCTTGCCATCATTGGAAACATATTTTGAAGATGCAATTAAAGAATTGGATCCAGCAGCAAAAATTGAAGATCAATACAAGTCAGTTTCGAATAAAAATATTTTTATTTCTCTCATTTTTCGTGCAATTTGCTAGTACTTTATATATTAATTCAATTTTTTAGAAAAGTTAACGACGGCAATTTTGGATGGCGTGCATTGCGATTATTGGCTAGAAGGAGTCCATATTTTTTTGTACATGGAAATTATCCTATTAATAAACTCCCAGAGTATTTGGAAGCAATGATTAAGAAAATCTCAAAGGATCGACCAGTATGTATACATATTCATATGTATGAAGATTGTCATATTAACTTGCAATTATTTTGACCTTTGGATCTTCAATTTTCATCATTCTTATTTTTCAAGCTCTATGTCGTGTTACTAAATAATTTTCTAAATCTTAATCCAATTAGAATTTCCGAATCTGTTCAATAGAATTTCAAATTTTATAAAAAATTAAAATGTTTGAATTTTCAACCTTATAATTTCTTGAGAATCAGATAACATGAAATTTTCTATGTATATTTTTATTCGTTGAAAGGATTACTGGTCTTCATTCATAAAATATAAAATTTGTTTATACTCAGCAGGCGCAATCCGATACTAAATTAGAAACAGAGGAATCTCTTCCTCAGGAGTCCAATGATCAAGAGTTTTCTGAAGATGTATTAAAACAAGATTCGGATCAAGTTGAATGTGAAAACCCAACTGAGTCTAAAAGTCGTAAACTTAACAAGGTAACTTCAGCTATGGTGGCAAAATTATCAGAAGCACTGAAAGAAGATTGGAAAAAATTAGCAGTCAAGTTGGGTTATACCAGTGATGAGGTAAAATATCAAGGAAGCATTGATTGTAATCAAAATTTGTCTATATTGAATGATACTTATTTTTTTATAGATCGAATTTTTCCAAGAGAAGCCCACTCAATTTGAACAATGTAAAAGTATGTTAGAAATATGGGCAGAAGAAGATGAAGATGCATCAGTTGAAAATCTGGCTTATATATTGGAAGGTTTGAATTTAATGGATGCTCTTGCAGCATTAAAATCTTAACTAAATATTTTTTAAATTTAGTTGTATGTAATTATTTGATATGAATGTAAAGTATTCTATGTAATAAATTTTCTCATATTATATATTTATTTTTCTAGTCAATCATTTGATTTTGTTACCGAATGTTTTGGTTATATTATCTACATAGGATTATAAGAAATTAGAATTAAAATAAGTTTCACTTAAATATGTTTTTAAATTTTATTTAGAAAAACAATAATAAATTGTATAAATTATACAAAATTTTGAAATTAATGTTTTTTAGTGCAAACAATCTTAAAATTGAACGATGGCATAAATATTAAATATCGTTAACTGATTACAGTATGAGAATTTTTTGTTGACAAGTACATACAAATCAACATACGGACAACTCAGATTATAGATTTGTGATATAATTCTACATAAATTGTAATAAATTATTCTAGTTTTCATTTATTTTGAGTAAATACATTGACTTTAAGATGATTTATGCTCGATGTAAGCAAAAATAAAAAAATTATAGGATAATTGCAATGTAATAAACGTAAATAAGATTTAAGGTTACTAATGTGTTTTATTTTGTGAAATTATAGCATGTATAATGTATCTGCTTTAGAAAGCTGTAAAAAAACGATTTGTTATTCACAGCTTTAGGCCAATGTATTATAGTAATGCGGCATTCATGAATTTTCAATTCAACATTATACAGTATTACATAAATGTTTACAGTCTCGTGTACACTGAGCATAAATCTGGATTTCTCGTGGAAAAATGTTACGACGCTTGAAATCCTTAATCGATGTGTCTCTTATGTCTAACATACACATTCATATGTATTGGCTAAATGTAAATTCACTCAACGCTGATATGATCTTCATTTAAGTTTATGCAGGATTTAGAGCATTAGCTATGTCCTAAACAATAAATCATCATCGTGAGCGTCATATAAATCATTCTCATTCATGTTCACTAGATCAGAATAAATTATTTACTTTTCAAATTAGATTTAATTTTTTTGTCAATAACGTTATATGTAACTATTATGAACAATCGAATACAAGATTCCGGTAAACGAATTTTCAGACAATCAATCTTTGTTTTACAAAAGAGAGACTGAAAATTTTCCAAAAACAATGGTTATTAAATCGTGGGATATGTAAATTGTAGGTATTAGATGTATAATTTGAATTTAATTTCTGTTTCAAACGATTTAACAGAAATGAGATAGCGTTTGTACTGCCTAATTATATGCTTCAGGGATATGTATGATATTTCCTTTTGTAAATTTTATTAAAGATTTCAGTTTTCAATGAAAGTATACTGTATTAATTTGTTTGTCAGAAAAACGCGGCAGTTGGCAGTCGCATCTTCATTTCTATTTACACGATTTTACGCGGAACTTACATTACGTATGACAAAAATGTTTAGATTAACCCGAGATTCTCTAAATGCGTTGCGTATTCGTCTTCCGTCATATCTTCGTTCTTATCAATATACGTAAGATCGGTATCTCTTCGTCTTCTTGTTAATTCGCTAGTCACCTCTATGCATAGTAGCGCGAATTTATTGTCGCAGGAGTAACGGACCTGCTCTAAAAGTCTACCTCCCGTTAACGGTGAACCTAAACCAAAACGATCGGAACTGCCGGAGTGCCATGCGTCGCAATACGTGTCCATCGCTCGATCGCCGAGTTTGTGCGATCCGTGCCATGCTACCTTCTCAGGCCTACAATCAATCGATAATTATACACATATTATCCAAGAAAAAACCACTAAAATTAGCGAATCTGATTCTCAACATACCAAGCAAAATCGGTCAAGATATTTTTCCCGTTAAAACTGTAAATTCTCGGATTCTGAGAAAAGTAAGCACCGTTGCCATTGAACATTTCCTTCCACGAGTTGAACAATACGTCACCCTAAAATGAATAATTGACCATTGATTAGATATACAGATATAACTAATACATCTCATTATCAGAAAAATTGATATAGTGACATACTCTCAATACAATAAACAATTTATACCTTAATATTAACGATAGGTAAATCGCGATCGCCAAGCCTGACAATGCTGTCAACGTTTTGGACCCTCGAACTGAGAAACGCACGGAACGTTCCGCGTAATCCAGCTCTCCTAGCTTGTCGATAACAGGCGTAATCCGCACCTCTGATACCGTGCATATCACCGGTGTATGGCTCATTTAATGCCACCATCCGAAGCTGAAAATTGAATTTTTTTTAGCCAGTTGAAAAAATTCAAAAAAGTATCGATTAATTCATCTACGGCTTTATCAAAGTCATTTTTACCATTCGCGGGTACCACTACGCAGCGTGAAATTTAAAAATATATTAAAAATTTTTATGTTTGTGGAATGTAATAAAAAAGGCGAAATGTAAAAAATTCTCACCCCTGTTCCATCAGCTTTTACTGGAATTTGATTGACCAAATTTGATGCTTCGAAAGGTGGATTAGCCGGAGGTGGTGCAGTAGTTGGTGGTGCGGGCGTTGTTATTGGCAATAGCGACCCGAGCTTTAGATTCAAGATAAATAATTTCGCAAATTATACACATTTACTAAATGTACAAATTATCATTTCATCGAATATTTATTAATAATTACCGCTATGTACTGCCATCCATTATTCACTCTGACTAATAATGCTTGTTCATCTATAATATATGCTAAAGTTCCAACCGGACTGACAGCTGACATCTATAATTCGAATAATAAAAATTCAGATTCGAGTTTTTAATTATTTCGTGAAATACATTACCTTCGCCATAGCTTCAGTATTTTGGAATGTAACCGCTCCTGGCACGATTTTCGTTGTAGTTTCTAAAGGACCCCTCGTTGACGCTGTTGCCCCTTCGAAATTAATTAACGTAATTAATTATTATTCAACCGTATCGTTAAATATTTTATATAATGAATAATAGAATTACCTAAATGTTCCTTTAGTTCTTTCAATTGTTTGAGTTCACGAAGAGCTTTCAATTCATCCAAACTACTTCTAGGTCCTGGCCGCGTAGGGGTATAAACATTTTCTCTTTCTTCATATTGAACATTAAATTTAAAACGTTTATTGGATATTAATATAAAATAAGATGTAGTATAGATCGAAAAATTCAATCTACTATACCACAAAAGCATTTAATTCGTCGTACCTTGCCTAACACCGTAATAGTCACGTTCACCGAATATGTGACTTCTGCCAATACCGGGTTCACCCTTCTGACCTATTAAAGACACTCCTGGTGGACCAGGAGGACCGGGTGGGCCAGGTGGACCAGGAACTGGTATGAAATTTCCTTGTCCAGGAGGGCCGGGAGGACCGGGAGGTCCCGCGGGACCTCTCTGTCCGTCTCTACCCGCTTGCCCTGGTATCCCTGGAAGTCCTTCGTCTCCTTTGTCGCCTTTGACCTATAAATAAGAAAAAAAATAATCGAGAGAGTCGTAAAAACGAATACAATCTACAATTGAATTTAAAATTCACAATTAAATTTTCAATACATGAATACTCACACCAACGGCTACGTTGTATGGGCTCGGTTCGCCAGGTTCTCCTTTATCTCCTTTGGGACCGACAGGACCGGGGCTTCCAGGAATTCCAGGACGTCCCTATCGAACAAACGTAATACAGTCTTCGCGCCGTTAATTAATTTTATTATTCGATCGATCGTTTATCGATTTCGCATTAGTTGGATAATTAAATTCGTCGTTTTTATGGGTGCATTTACCTTCATAGAATTCTTCGGGTGCATTGAAAGGAAGGAGATGAATATTAATAAGTCGTCGGATCGATAGATAGAAGAGGACGATTAACCAAATAATGAACTCATACCATCCATCCGGGTAGACCAATCTCGCCGGCGATTCCTGGCTTGCCGGGCGGTCCGACGGGTCCCGGTGGACCGGGACGTCCTCGTCTACCGCGTTTGCCCTCCGAACCCTTCTCGCCTTTGATCGTTACGTACTCTCCGGAGCTTGCGATCGCAGTAGCGCCCGGCGGTCCCCTCTCGCCGCGATCGCCTTTTAATCCAGGAATTCCTGCTGCTCCCGGAATGCCATCTTTGCCCGGTTCACCCTTGTCACCTTGAGGTCCTTGAATGCCGTTCACGCCGGGAATCCCAGCCGGCCCGAAGTCACCCTTATCGCCCTTCTCGCCTTTAATACCCAGTTCACCTTTGTATCCTCGCAAGCCAACGTCACCCTTATCGCCTTTTATGCCTGTAACTATTTACATTGCGCGTTAGCATGACGTGAATCAAAATTCGTTCTAAATTTTTACATTCTTACAATCCGATATTAGTGAAGAGTTACTTGAGTGTGTTATTTTTTATTTAAAATTCCTGAATATCGAGGCACGTCTGAGTTATCCTACAAGAGCGAGGGAAAGTGCGAATATGGTTGAGCTAGGCGACGTCGGTAAGAGAAGGGCTCGCCGTAACCCCTCGAAAACCCAATTTCGAGATAACTGGGAAAACGTCCCGCGTGTATGACCCATTTACCGGTGCAAGGAAACTCACCCATCGCGCCAATTATTATTGTTGCATGTCGAGAAGTAACTACTCGGCATTGTTAGTATACGCGAACCGAGAATTATACGTGCGGAGAGAACGACTGCTGTTTGTCGTTAGCAATATGCATGAGGAGGCTCGAGTGCTCTCTGAATAAAGAAATCTCTGTGTACGCTATCGCGTATTCAATCTTACCCGTATCGCCGACGTTGATGATCCCCGTTCCGGCACCCGGTGCTCCGGGCGGACCCGGTGGACCCGGCTTGCCCTCAGGCCCGAAGTCTCCCTTCGCGCCCTTCTCGCCCGGTCGGCCGTTCTCGCCGGGCGCGCCCGGCAAGCCGGGAGCACCAGGAGAACCCGGCTCGCCTTTGAAACCCTGTACACCGCGGGGACCTTCCTTCCCGTGCTCTCCTTTTCCACCTTTGTGTCCGGGCTCGCCCTTGACTCCTTTTGAGCCCGGCACTCCGGGTTCGCCTTTCGGACCCGGATTGCCCGCCGTACCCGCCTCTCCCTTCTGTCCTGGGAGACCCGGCCTCATCGTGATACCCTCCGTCTGCGAACACACACGGAAAACTTTCAGCTTTATAGAATTTTCCTCCCGACCGCTCTGTATCACGTCGAACGAGCACGAAACTATTTTTTATTCTCTCTAAACTCGGAACGCGAAAACCCGTTTTCCGGGCTGAAGCTGCGGGAGAACGGAGTAAAATAAATTAGAAAACTTCTGGGCCGCGCGAATCGAGTTCTTTGGAATTAGCGGAGATTAGAAGGGAGAGAGAGAGAGAGAGAGAGAGAGAGAGAGAGACGCTACGGGTGCGTTTCCTCTCATTTTTCCGCTATTCCGTTGTACACACACTCGACGGCGGCGAAGAAACTGTAATGCCGGAGAGGTATACGGAGCATGCAAACTGGTACTCACCCTGTAAATGCCTCGAGGTTTCCAACTAGGCTGCGTGCGCATAATAGTACAAATTTCTCTGTTTAATTATCGATTTTGAGTGGTAGCGGTCATAAAAGAGTGAACTGTATCAACGAGGAATTTTCGCGATATCGTTTCGGTCCCGAGTTAAAACCTCATTATTCGATGTTTGTACTCGAATCGCAATGAAACAGTGTAGTACCGAGTTCTCAACAAAATTTTTTGACTCGGGATCGAAATTTGATTTTCGATATTCCCATAATTTTTTTTATCGAAGTTACGTCATTTGCAATCAAGGCAAGAATTTAAATTCACTCCGTCGGTAGGTCTCGCTACGTATTTAGCGAAGACTATATTTCGACGGCATTGTTCCACAACGCGAGTCAGAAGCTCGAAGGAATAGTTAGGAAGTTCGGTCTTTGGACTTCTTCCGCTATTGAGTGAGCGATTGCATTCAGCGTTGGGTCCACCCACCTATCTTTCTTTCGCTCCTTCCACCGGCACTCGTCGATTCGCATTAGAATCACGCCGCAACCACAAAAGTTTACCTCATTCGGAGAAAACGCGCATCGCTCGTGTCAAAGAGCGCATCTTTCGCCGAATATTTCTGAGAATTTTGTTATTACGAAAGATTAAAAGGCGCTCTCGCGTTTTTTGTATGGAATTTGGAATGAAATTTTAAAATTAAAATTCGCAGATTTTTGGACATTTCGTTAAATGTACGCGTGTGTTAACTCTGGCAACTCCGCGCTACATAAATATACCATTGACGGAATTAAATTATATCCCCTTTTCGTGCGTAAAAGTAAATATGTGAGTTGGAAAACCCCGTTCGTAGTAACCCGAACAGAGTACATTTGTTAGGCGAGGAAAACTCGTTCTGGAGGGTCGTAATACAACGGAAAAGCGATGTTTTGACAAAAATATTATTCAAAGATCGTAAAAACTGAAAATTCCGTCCGGAGTTTTCGCGTAATGGTATTTTTGGGGGTTGAGAATATTCGTCGTTAATAGAGTCGCGACTCGCGGTCAAGCGAGATTTCCGCTGGATAATCGGAGAGCTTCGAGGGCAGCGTCTTTGGAAGCAGTCTTGGGTACTGTATTGTGGTGTCTCTCACCTGGCGGCGAGGAGGAGCAGTATGCAGGCATCCCAGAAATTGGTTTCTGTATTCCCAGGGGAAATTGAGTTTCCTCGTGGCGCGTCGTACGACACATACCCGTCAACCGACGCTCGTATGGGTGTCGTGGCGTTTAGGTATGAGGTTTTACGCTCAGCCAGCGCTTCGAATCGCAATTTACAGTGACCGATAGGCCGAAATAACACGAGCCCGGTGTACACAATTTTCTCGACAGTCGAAGAAGAAAAAAAAATCGAAGAAATGTATCGAATCGATCGAGAACTCGATACGCCATTATAGCAGTGCGCGAAAATATATTCGATCTTTCGGAGCAGTCGAGCGAGTAACTTAAACGATACGGGATAGTAGCCATTTGGCGAGTTTACGAGTTTCTGAGAATCGCTTACTGCGAGAGGGGGAAACTATCAAACTTCGGTAACAAGCGCTTCTCAAAGGACGAAAGGGATATGATTCCGAGTAGGAAGCATTTAAGTTGCAATTTATGTACCGACAAACAATTAGCGTGTAGCGTGCGAGGCGATATTGCGCACCGCCGGTTCTTCTGTGCAAAGATGTTGATGAATCGCGCCGAGTTAGCCGAGCTCGCCACACAGCTAATGTGGAACACACCTTATCGCTGTATTCCTAATAGATGCGGCCAAACATCGGCGATTCAGCAGGTGGCGCGAGCTCGGTGAGTTTACGCTACAAACATTTACGGTGGGATACGGTTAATCGTCGCGTTTCTCTTTCTTTCGCAAACTTAGACGAGATCATTATTCCATTTTCGTTCCTTCTCGCGCGCAGAAAAAAGTTCCCTCGATTTTAGTAATCTACTTTTTTCTTCCTTCGAGAAAATTTTCATTTTCCAAGCCTATTCCTAGAAGTTTCTTCGCGGTCAAGAAAAGTTATCTTGAATCGAATACTTTTTTTCCGAGCACTTTCGTTATTCGAATCTCATATCCTTGTCGATACAATCCAAAGCGAGTATCGCAATCAACGGGTATCACGGTATTCAATTTTTGTTTTTGTGCTTGCGTTCTATGACGTACCGTTGAATCTTCAGAGAAAGAGATTTTTCTCGTACAAGTTGACGATATAGCTGGCGTATTTTTCAAACAGGGAGCTTTATACAACATCGTCACGTTATTATCGATATTTTTCCTTGAATTGTGGAAGAGTTTTTTATTTTGTTGGTCTTTCACATAAAAATGTAAATGCAAGTTTTTTTATACCATCCGAGTATACAGCATTTCGTATTTTTATGCGTTTTAGGAAAACAAAATATTTCCGTAACTCTCTGGCGCTTATAGTCGATTTGACCGAGTTTCGCTCCTCTCTCAATCCTACTGTACAATTTATTTTTTCGAAATTCTACTATAATTTCTTAACAACAACATTATTTCCAGCAATACTAAAAATGTGAATTCCATCCACGAAGTACGGACTGCAAAATAAATCCGTAGCGAATTCAAAGTAGACTCTTTTATTAACCGAATAACAAGGAGCTTCTCTTTGTGCCGATGCTCTGTATCGCGCAATAAACATTTGCGCAACGTGATTTCTTTTGTTCCCCGCGACTGAAGCGTCCGTGTTTGGTAGAGTCGGTACGCAGTCTCGTTTGTTCTTTGGTGTGGCTAGCTAAGAATCGCGTGTACGCGTTAAAGGAGAGAATTACGACGGGCGAGAAGCCATAAACGACGGAAGCGGCCCGTGACATCGCGCTCGCGATTTTTTTCACCTCGCGTTCAACGTTTCGGAAATTACCGCGGACGGGATTTCTTGTTCCCGCGTTTTCACCCTTCTTTGTCTCGTTCCCTCACTAGCGTGGAGCATTTCGGAGTGCTCGGTGAGAGCGCAGGAGGTGGATGAAAGTAACGAGGCGTATGCTTTTTCGCGATCGTTCTCGCGCACGCGGCATCGAGTCCCACCGGTGGAGCTTGCGAGGGAGCTCCTCTCGCTCGCATAAAATATAACGTCTATTTTTACGCGAGCTCTCATACAAGCCACTCCTCACGATCGCGAGCCGCTCGTTCGAGATCCTCGCTAAAATTTCCTACGCGGAAGAATTTCGATAAATTGCAATTTCCGACTCGGCTTTGTTTCGCCAAGCTTTTTTTACCCCCTCGTGTCGTGTTTCATGGGAATTTACATCCGAGAGTGTTCATAAATCGAACGAGCGCGATGGTATTTATAGAAACTAACGGTAAACACGCATGAGCCGTAACTTTGTTCGGTGTACTCGGAATGGAAGTTAACGGTAGCTGACTGTAAATATAAAACCGCGCGGTGGAATTGCGTTAATGCGTAATGTCCATTCTTTAATCCACTCGTTATCTTTCTCCGATTCGGGCGATTCGGGCGGATATCGACCGCCCGAGGGTCTACAAACGGCGGCTAAAAGATACATCGCGACAAATAACGTCTAATGTATAATGCATCGTTGGAAAACGCACCGAGAGTTTAGCTTCCTCGAGCTTCTTATCCAATATTTATTTTAACGAGGCTCCGTGTACAGAGGACATCGAATGTACCATAGGTATATTCCGCGTGACGTCGTATTCGAAATTTATGGCTGGTGAGTGCCGAAGGACTGGTCGAGGATCAAAGAGGTGTGTGCGCTCCCGCTGCTGTATCCACGGGTCATCCCTTTATGGCGGAGAAATAGAAGAGGAGCGACGAGACAACGATATTCGCTCGCCGCTCCCCGTATAGTAGTTTCAATTTTGAGTCATTGTATCGTCACGCGCTCGTCTATCGAAATCGGACACCTGTCGTTCCTCCCACCCGCGATATATTCCCACCTACCGAACCGACCGATGAATAAATTAGCTACCGTAAATCCAATATCGTTTTCGCCTACAGCCGACTCGTAATTCGAATCGCGAGGGGCTTGTTTCGAAAAAGAACAGAGGAGGTAACGGGATGAAACGAAACGAGGGCCGTTTAACAAACTCGTCCGATCCAATATACGTTTCCGGGTGTTGCGCTTATCCTTATGAATACGAAATTTTTTGGCCAAGTTATGGCGCACGTTAAGGATTCGGTAGGTGGAAGGGGAGAGAGAGAGAGAAAGACGAGAAATGTATAAGAGCGCGTGTTCGCATCGGCGAAACTGACCTCGGCGCAGATGTTTTCGGTGTGTACGTGGCCTGTATTTCGGCTAGCGCAGACAGAAAATAGTAGGGAGAGGATCCGGAAATGGTGAACGATAAGCGAAAGGGGCGAGGGAAAACACCAGTTGGACTCCCAACTCGTGCGTTATTACATTTATGGTTACTCATACTCTGTGGAACAACGCTTCTCGATTTAAAAAATTTGGTTCAAAAGTTCGAAAATGTGCGTATGCACTCGAACAATTTACTATTCCGAATTCGACTGATGAAACTCTACAGAGACGATAAATTAGTCTGTGTATCGTTCTCAACGACCCTCGACGATCGGTCAAAGGTTTGCCGATATCGAGCAGCGTTAGTTGACAAAATGGGCAATCAGTGACTTACGTCGTAACCGGAGAATTCTCCTTTGCCTGGCGGTCCGGGTGGACCTTGCGCTCCCTTCTCGCCGGGTACTCCATCACGACCAGGCTCGCCCTTTTGACCCTGCGGCCCCTCCGGACCCGCTATTCCAATGTCTCCTTTGTCGCCCTTCGTTCCTATCGGCCCCTGCTGCCCCCGCTCGCCCGGCGGTCCAGCGACGCCCTTTGCAACAAAAAAATTACGTCACAAATTGCAACAGATACTCCCCATACAGTAGAAAAGTTCGCTATAAGTCAGACATCTCGAAACTCAAACAGCTTATATCTACCGCAGACGCGTGTGCATCTCTACAAAAATGATTGCCGTCAGTTGCGGATACATTTCCGTGTAAAGAGTGATTAGCGTGAGGTAGAGAGATTAACATTCGGAGACAGGAAAATTTTTAGGGAACATTCTCTTTATTGCGTGTACCGTCAGTCCCATTTGACCCTGTTTCCCCTCTTGCCCGGGCACGCCCGGTTCTCCCTTCGGTCCCTCGATCATCTTCGGCATGGTGAAGGACGTCATCAGCGCGGTGGCGTTGCATATGCAGGTGCCAGGATCTCCCTTCGGTCCCGGCGGTCCTTGCGGCAACTTCGCGGACCATTCCTAAAAATATTCGCTCGGTCAAAGTTCGCCGATACCTTCGGGATGGGACGAGTCGAGTCCGGAATCGATAACGCGGCTGATGCTGGGAATGAAGCGGAGAGAAACAGCAGGTTCGGCGTAATTAATGTTACGCGCGTCGGGAGCGTCGGCGCGGTACGCCGTCTCCCGGTAAATTAGGTTGTTCCCTCAACAAAGATGAATGATCCGCTGGATCGGAGAGATCCGTACGACTCGCTCATGTAGTGAAAACCGGGGCGCGATTTACGATGCGATTGTTCGTACGCGCCGATGTTTGCAAGGCCGCGGATCGCCCGGGGAGTATACGTACTTCGTCGTTGGGATCGTAGCCGGCTCCGGGTGGGCCGGGGGGTCCGGGCGGTCCTCGCACGCCGTCTCCTTTGTCGCCCTTATCGCCCTTCTCGCCTTTCAATCCTTTATCTGAAAAAGCGCGCAAGAGAGGTAAAAACTCGAAAGTTTCTCGTTTGAATAATGAATACGCGGAGCCGTCGCAATTAAACGCGAGATTTTCCAGCTCGAAGCAATCGCGCTAACTGAAAATTCATCGGGGATTCAGCGAGCCGTGCGAGCGGTACTTACCGGCACTCGTTACCTCCGTATCGCGTACGCGATTTATATGGGAGGGAGATTGATACAACTCGGTTATTTATTAACGGCTAAGTAATAGAAGGAAAAACAAGCCGAGAGGGGGAACACACGATTCCGGTAGAACGCGATTACTTACAGTCCGGATTCGGCGGAGGAGGCGTGATAAATGGCGGTGGATTGATTTCTTCGTTTTCATCTTCGTCTCCGTCCTGGCCCATCTGAAAATGAAGAATTGCCTGGGTGAGGAAAAGAGATTTGAGTTTGATCTTGGGCGTGAGCGAAATGAATTATAGACTCCGAGATTAATTTGCGCAGGTAATTATTGCACGAGTACATGAGTGTTACAATTGTTAAAGTCGACGTTGCGCGAGACGGCCTCGAGTCATCTCGAGTGTTCCGGGATGGAGGCCTCCCGGTCCTTGGGAACGCGCAGCGTTCCAACGTTGCGTGCTTTTAAAGCGAATATTATTAGACAGTGACGGTGATTAATGAAGTCCCGAGCAGCAAATCAGAGCGAGGACCAACGGTTACCTCTGCGAAGGTACACACGCACGACGTACCCGCTCTCCTAAGTGTTTTCCGATAATTATATCGGCAAGATACGCGCGAGAGGTATCGGGAGCCCTAGCTCGTTTCCAATTTTTCGTCCATCGACAAATTTCCGCATCGCTTTCGTACGAGCGGCCTTCGGCCTTCTGATGAATGCTCTCTCCGCGGCGGAACGCGCGTATACACGGATTAATTCGCAGTCGTAAATTCCCAGCAATATGTATACGTCCTTATCTTGTTTTCGCAGACGCAGAAAAGAATAACGCGAGAGTGCGCGAGCGCCAGGGCCGAAGATTCATACACCCCAGACTTCATTTGAAATACAAATTCACCCGTCGGAATATTTTCCGACGCGACTACTTGCGCGGTTTACAGCCGAATCCCGTGCGCGACTCGGGAAATCCGAGTTTTAAAACTCGCTCGTTAAATTCCGAACTCGCCTTCCCCTCTCTTTTAATCCCGGCTACGATAATTGAATTCCGCGTTTCTACTATCTCGTCGTTCGATTTTGTATATCTTGAATTTCCGGGGGATCGATGCCGTGCCAGCGTGTTTTCGAAGCGGTACGCGCGAAAATCGCTAGCCGGGGGCGCGTGCGAGCGACAAGCGATTTAGCATCCGCGATTTGGTAAAGCAGGAGTTTCTGTCACACGGACGAAACGCGTTACATGGAGCGAAAGGGAGAGAGAGGATGGGATGAAAATATTTTCGGAACGGAATCGGAAACACGGTGGGCTGGTCGCGTTGAAAACTCGCGTCACGGCCGGGCCGAATCCGCAAGCGAGGCTCGTGTCAGTTAATCCGTATGTCTTTTTACGTTCCGCTCTCGCAAAATGTATCCGCGACACCTGGCGCGCGAGTTCAACTCTCGTTGGGGCTATCGGTAACGCGCTGGCCGCACGACCGCGGGCTCTCCCTACCACAGACCGTCCGTTCGAATCGTTCACCCGTCCGCGTATCTCCACAAGCACGCGAGCACACGGACGCGCACATCCGTCCGCGTACCCAGAGGAGTCGGTGGTACGGCCCAACCGTGAATAAAAAAAAAAAAAAAACAGTAACGCGTCCCGGTACACTGCGGTAGGTTGTTTTATATTTTTCCGTGATTTTGATGGAGACCATCGCGGTATTCGACTCGCTATTGCCCGCAAATGGGAACGCTCGATTGTCGAGGGTGAGAAATTCGAGAGAATATTTGACGTTTCGGCCGAAGCCACCCGGTATGTGACGAGCTCACTCTCTCCCGTCAGTCGCGGGAGCGTACTTTGTACTCCTCCGGTACGAGATTTTACGCGGGAGAATTCCGCGGTAGGCAAAAATCTCGCGATTACGCCGTGAATTTTCCGTTCCTCGGAAAAGCCGTCTTGGAAATTCACTCTCGCGTCGTTTCGCGTGAATTTTATTTCGCTCGTACGACGTTGTGCGTACTCACGATCGACTGATATCGAAAGTTCACTGGTTAGACGAGAATAGTTTTAACGAATTCGTGATACGATGCAAAATCTATAGTATACTGAAAATAAAAATTTAAATTCGTTATTCCTTTTAGAGAAAATATCTGTCAATTTCCGCATCCTTTGTGCGAATTATCGGTCGGTAATTCGGCAGCTTATCAAAATTCGAATCGAGGGGACTATTTCGGTCGCGTATCGACGAGAACTTATAACTTTTTCAATACAGAGACAGTGCACGGGTCACACCGGCCGTATCAGTTTGATGAATTTAGCGAGCGGAATAGCGTCCAACTCGGGTACGAGACGACTTCGGTGGACTGGTTCATTAAAATGCTATTGGCCCGGGACATTTTAACTAGCCGAAGCTCCCGTGCGAAACTCGAAAGCGAGAACTCGAGTTCGCCGTTATGTGTATACTATATACGTGTACATATTACACAGCAAGTTTCGGGTTAGGCGCGGAGAAGTTGCTCCTCGCGTAGGCTCGGGCTCGTTCGGTGACTTTCCACGAGCCTCGCTAACCAGACAGTCTTTGACGTCCTTGCTCGAAATCAAATTTCGCGATTACGTATGGAAAATCTTATCGGGAATCGGGACAAAGGAGGAAGTTCGAGAGGGAGCGTGAACCAATTAAAGAATCTTTTATCCGACCTGTAACGAGTTCTCGCGGATTTTACGCGCGAGAATGCTTATTTAAGGCGATTGCGATCGAAATTGGGTCGTGTTATATCGCTGTTAGCGTTCGACTTTTCGGGTAAATAACGATAATTCGACGGCGTATCTCTCTTTCTTTCTCTCTCTCTCTCTCTCACCGCGACTTCCCCGGGTGCGCGATAGATCGCGAAATGCTGATGTCGCCTTGTTCGAATTGTTACAACCCGGATCCAATTTTCTGAAACGACTTTAATTATAATTGAAATATAGCCTCGGTGCCGGTTCTAGATTAAGAGTTCTTCGAGTTTGGAATTTCGCGAAAGTTGTGCACCGAATACCGCTTCCGTATTACACTTATTCGATTTTGCCCGTAATTTGTCATTGAAATTCAAAGTTTTAACTTTGCATTTGATTTTACCGAATATTCTCGTCATTTTTCTTGTTTATTCTTCTTTTCTTATTATAACGTTCTTTTATAACTCTTAATCGTTTTCTCGACGTTAATCAGAATAAAATAAGATCTAAAGTTTATCCACTGGTTAGTTTAATTGCGAGCATAGTATTTTAGTTTATTCTGTGAAATTTAACCGTGATTTTATAAATTACTGGTTAATTAACGAACGCATAGAGTGAAATTCAGACTGATTTGATTTGATAAATAAGGAACACGTCTCGCGTTGTAATCAGCAGATTCGTCCAAAGATCATCTAAATCCCGAAAGCAGACGTTTTGTACAGTACGGGGAGGAGGCCCATAAACTTCATTCGGATTACGCGAAATTCCCATAATGATCGGAGAGAGTACCGTGCTGGATGAGTCGTCTGTAGCTATCTTGAGTGGCGAAGTCACCAATGCGAAATCCTAATGGCGTTTGAGAGATTATCCTTACGGTATTTGTGAGATTATCTTCATAACCCAATTCGTACATTTCTCTTCTCTACTTCCCCCCTTTCGGCTTCCGTAAGTCTCCGTCTCGAGTGTGTGTTATAACAGTGTGTACAAGGAAATAGCGAGTCTCTCGGCAGCGATTCCTAACGAGAAATTATAGCCTCGGCGCCGGTCGATAATAAGCGAGAATATCATCATTTTTCAAATTGGTTTGTTTACGGCTCAACGAGACTCATTTAATAATATCGAAGCGGTGTATTATCTCGCGTACGCGGATGCACGGGTTTTGCAAGGTACGCACAACCGCCTGTCACTCACTGCATTTCAGCGGAAATGTTAACCACCTCCCATCGTCTCCTTGGGGCTGTGTAATCTACCATCTATGTCAAGTTGACTCGGCTGCGCTTTCGAGGTCGGTACAGTGGGCTCGTATATGATATAACTGCATCCCGAGCGCGCACGCGAGCCATCCGCGCGCCATTCGATTATCAGTCGTCGCTTCTTTTACATTGTGGAGCGACGAAACTATCGAACAACGACGGCAGACTAATTGCAACAGTAATTGCAGAGTGCGTGCATAGTTAGTATAACGAGATGATATGGCGCTTGTTAGCTTTTTAACTCGGGAGAAACGTTTTTGCACACGTACGCCGGTAATTTATCGCTGGATGTACGTGTAACGTCCGCGTGATTCCAACCGGTTTGCCGATGAAACAAAGCTCTCCTGACGTAATTGGATTTTTGAAATATGCCGTGCAACTAATTTTCGAGCCCGCCTCCCGGAATCAATACACCGACACCCTTTTGGCTCCTGTCTGAATAATCAAAATGATATTCGCGGTTTTTCTCTCTTTCGGTACGCACGGAGCGATGCGTGTTAGTATTTAGCCAAGCGACATGAAGTTTTAGTACACATTAACACACGTTATGTTTTGCCTTCTGGCTTCACACATTCTCTACCTTATCGAAGTCAACCTCTCCGATGACATCGAAAGCGTCAAAAGGGTAATCTTCGCCCGAGCCCTCGCCTTGTGGAAACTAAAAAATTTAACAAAATTGTAAATAAAGAGAAAAACAAAGAAATAATGAATTTGCATTTTCAAACAAAGTTGATAATCGCAAAATGCTATTCGACCGAGTACACAAACGCGAATCGATCAAACTTAATTGCATTTCAACGATTTCTGATTTAGCGCGCGTTCCTCAATTATTCAAATTCGCGTGTACATGTATATAGCGAGGTGGCATTACGGGGCCGAGCCTTCTAGTGCGCGTGTTCCGAAAGCGAGACTTCGTACCACGCGGGTAAATAATTATCATGCAATTTCGTGTCTGGCACTCATCTACGACCCTGCCGAAGCCGAATTTTCCTACAGATATATACCTACCGCTGTGCATAATGCCATCAGGGATGCTTAACGTCGATTTCGGTATTCCCGGCGTCGCTTACTCGCTTTTATGTACACCAGTCGTCGATTCTCGCTCGATGAAAATTCCATCGGGAATTTCAATGAAATTAGAATTTAGAGCGGCTTATTAGCTACCCTTGCTCTATTATTTTTTCCCTCTTTTCGCGCCCGTCGCCTCCAATTATCTCGCGTAATCGCAATACCAATTCGGCTCGGCTGTTTATCGCGATATTATCTTTGGTAACACGAAGTTACGTTATAACGCCCCGCTATAACGTAAAATTCTCTCCCTTTTCTCGCTATGCGAACAACCTCGTTTGAGATTCAAATTAACACGGGTATACGGGTAAGAGAGTAAAAAAATAATCCAACATTAGTCGCATCTTTAATTTTTCCCGCTTCTGTGTTTGCGAATCTTATTGCGCTTTGTTTCGCAAATTCGTTTCGTGAAATAGAGAAATTTTTTATAGGAGACGTTGAAATAGACAATTGTGGCCAGCTGAGAGGTTTAGTTAAAGAATGTGTAATAATATGAAAAAATTTTAATGTTTTACCGTTCTTAATTGAATTTTGCAATTTCCAAGAGAAGAAAGTAGTTTTATGTACCTACCTCAAACGAAGTAGAATAAAGTCAAGATAAGTAAAGAATGTTTTCATACGCTATATATATGACTATGTTTGGCCTTTCATTGAACTTTGTATTAACTTGTTTTACTTTATTAGATTTTCCGCTAAGGCCGCTCAGTTTCCTTTTTATGTCATGCCTTGTGGCAAGGCGATGCGTTCGCTCACGTGAATAATTCAATGGCTGACTCTTCACGGTTTGGCCGTTCGATAAATTTCGTTCGATATTTTTCATATTGGGTAAACTAAACGATTCAAAATTCGACGCACAAAGTTTACTCTGTATGAAATTGCTCAAGTCGAATAAACACAGCGAATTTCCACTGGGAATAAATTTTTCCGTTCCTTCATTTTTCAAAAATGTTGGATTTAAGCTATTAATTCCTGAGAGTGCTTTGCGTTCGATGATCGATATGTGTAAAATCATCCCCGACGAGTACCTTGTTGGAAAGGACGCGATATTCTCGGAGCAATGGCTCGACGAAAATACGTGACACATCTGTGTATCGCCGCGTTAAACGAATCACGTATGAAAAAAGACATACACATATATGTATACACGTATGAATTCAGCGATGCTGTCTAGTACCATATGGGATTTGAAAAGGTTAATATAATTACATATACAGAATAGTCGAATTTCAGGGTACACGCTCTGGTATTTAACACAAATTTATGTATGCATTCTGTACACCTGCATGGTTTGCATAAATTACTATAAGGTTATAGTAGATGCGATTGTTGCAGATTAAATTTTGTTCTCGTCAAAGATTAAATTGGATTTCGGGGAATTTTAATTATTGCGTAAATAATATTCTGTCAATGAAAATGCTAATGACGTAACACTCGAATGGGCGTTTCGTAATTACTAAAATTAATTCGCGCTTCTTGCTTGTTATTCTCGTATTTCTCAAGTTAATCAACGAGATGAGCGAGCGAAATTCGATTTTTATTTAGTTATCGACGTAATTTGTTTCTCAAAACTCAACCGATCATAAATCTTGTTTTCATTCTACGTATACTTCTTCTGTCAATTTTCGATCCATCGTAAATACATTATTTAAGGCGTAATTGTATGGAATTTAATATTACGCCAAAGGTTCTATTCTGATTTCTGTGATGCGCCGACTCCCCTTCGCGAACCGTTCAATCTTCACGCCTTCGCGAAAAGATACCAATCGTGATTCATCGATCGCGACCGCGCATGAAACCCTGTAATATCGAAGCACCTTCGCTCGTAACGCTCCCAACCTTCGTCCCGATTCGCATTATTGTTATTAGGGATAATTTTTTCTGACAAAATGCCTATATCGTTTCGTATTTTCGAGTCATCTACGGCGGATTGCCCTGAGGGGCTGTTATAAACAACCAGTTGAAAAAAAAAAAAACATAGAAGAACGGCCAATCCCCTTTGAAGAAAAATCTCATTATTCTTCGCCCCTATATATTACAACTTTCTCGATCGTTTAGCTCGACAAGCTTGATTCATTTCGTTTTATGAGAAAATTTGCGTGAGGTCTCTTGAATTGATATATCGCGAGATTTTCTCGTGATTACAGTACGAGGAAGTATTATTTCCCGAAACCGTACATTAACGACAAAAAGCGAAAGCAATTGGCCACGATTCTTCGTCTGGTTTAAATTCGAACCGGAAATGAAAAGTTATAAAAAGAAACTTCATTATGAGGAAGTACATACGATGCTAGATGAATTTCAGCATTTCGCTCTTATTTAATTGAAAAGAAAAAAATTTTAATGTGTATTACAACCGAGGGCAAATAATTCTTAAGAAACGCATATATGGCAACGCGTGTTGTTAAAATTTAACCAAGTTTCATCTCGAAAGGCTGTTGTAGACCGAGCATAACAAAAAATAATAAAGTAAGAAGGTAAAAATTTCATTAAGCGGTAAAAACTCAGGAAAGAAACCAAAATTATCCATTTTCGTATGTAGCCCGCGTTACATTGTCAGCCTCTCTTCTCGCGATTTACCTCTTCCCTTCGTATATTTTACAGCAAAGGAAAAATGTTACCAGTAGCGAACGAAAATAAAGTTCTGATATTGCGCCGCGAGTTTCAATTTTCTTGGTACCTGGAAAACTCGGGCATTTCTCGCTTTTCCTCTTGGACAATTTGAGTCGACTAAAAAATCGCGATATCGTATATCATTCGGGACCAAAAAATAAACTCGACCTCACGAGAGTTCGTATATACATCGAGCGAAATAGCTAACTGCATTTACACTGGTGTGTCTGTCGTCGTCAAAAAGTCTCGTGAAACTCCCTGCGAGCTCGGCTACCGCGCACAGTCGCAATCATAACTCTTCTCCGCCGCTTCCTCCATTTGCCGTCCCCGCGAGTTGAATATCTTCCTCTGGCGAGGGTATATATAACAACGCGAACATTCATAATACTCGAAATTTTCGGAACGAAAAATTGTCAGTTGTCGGAATAACCGAAACGAGAAGACCTCCACGTATCACGGCTTTATTAAGAAATCAAGATTGAACATTTTTAAAAGGACGCAAATTTTAATCTCTAGACCAGAATACTCCCTTAAAAATAAAAAAAAAATAAAGTAATAAAAAAGAAACGAGAAGAGAGCGGACAAGGAGGATTATCGAATCGGATTGGATAATTACCGGATACCGCATATCGAATCCACGTGAGACAGCGCGCGTTTTCGAGGAACTTAACGATCGCGTGTCACGATAGCCCATATATCGCGTTAACCTCTTCGACTATAATCGGGAGCCACCGTGAGCAAACTTCAGGGCGGATCGCGTGATTAACGGCTCGTTTTAAGGGATGCGCATACAAGCTAGACATTGAATTTCGGTCTTCATAGCGCGCGGAGATAAGCAATTACTATATCGATCCCCGTTACGTCTTTATTTTCATCGCACGAGCCAGCCGACGAGGGGGAATATCTTTTTCGGCCCCTCCCCGGCCGATTAAAATTTAATATCGCGCACGATTTATAACCCCTTTTTTTCCATTAACATACATGTATACATATACATATTCCCGGGCCGGTCTTCGAAACTATTATTATCGTTCGAAATTTTTTCCTTTTTTTTTCGAATCCCGGCAGCGTGTTGCGCGCGATCTTGCATAACGCGGCGGGCAGCTCGATTATGCGTTGTCCGATATATAACGCGCGCATTGACGGACGTACGTAAACGGGCGAGCAGATAAGCGAATATTAATGAGCGCTTCGGTGAAATTCTCGACGCGGAAGGAATGGAAAAACAAACTAGGCACCGAATACATACATACGCGAAATAGAAATCCGCTATCTCGACTGGAAATTAGTCCGTTATTCGCGCGCGTCTAAATCATCTGAATTTCAAGTTTATCGAACGAATTTCGCTACGATATACACAGAGGAGGGCGTACTCACCAAGTTCGGCTTTGATGTGGTCGATTGCCATTCCGGATGCGTAACCCACGACTGGCGTACGAAACACACGAATAACTCAGTGCCGCAGATCGTCTCTATCGATTTTCAACTATTCCGTTTAATCGCGAAAATCCTTCCGCGTCTGTAATTTTCTATTGCGAAATCGTCTCAGCTCTCGTTTGCATATTTCAGCGATATTTTTCCTCCTCGCGGAATATCCTTCGTGGGAATCCGTGACACGGCGACGTTTATTACGTTATAATTGCACGGAGGGCCGGGTCGCGAGTATGTTATTTGAATCAAAGGATGCAGCAATTCTTTCCTTGTCAACGCGCGCGTCGTTATCGACCGATGAAATCGCGTTTATTAGTCACTCTTATCCGAGTTTTTACACAGGCAATCGTATTATGTGCGTCGCTCGCTGACAAGCCGCACGGACTCGCGATTAATTAATTTAGGTGTATACCGGCTGATATAACCGAGCGCAGCTGTTACGCGATACGCGAGAAACGAAAAACACCGTGACTCCTCCCCCGTCCTACTGTGTGTGTACAGGAATGTCGACGGGCTCTAGAGCGCGAGAAGGAGTAAAAAATGTTCAGAGAACAAAAAAAAAAAGAGCGGACAAATCCTTTTAAAACCCCGGCGTATCCGTTTTCGCGTGTAAAGAATATCTTGTCTTTCTGTAAGAGTGCTTTCTTCGTCCTCTTTTTATTAATGCATGAAAAAAACTAGCAAACGGGGTAGATTTTGCGACAACGAACGAGCGCGAAACGAAAAAATACGCGCACCGAAAATTCCAGCGGCCCCTCTTACGGCATGAAACATTGCGCTTTTCGACGGAGTAAAATTCATCCGGGTCGTATACCATAGAGGCGCAGTTTCCGGAGCAACGGCGAGGCTTTATAACTGCGGCCCGGTTCCCGCCCCGAGCGATATTCTTGATGTAAACGCTCAAAGTCCCTTTACGTACCGATACCGATCGCTGGGTTATCGATACCTCCTACATTTTCCACCTACGAACAATGAATACCGAACTTTTGCGAATCCCGTAACCGAGAACTAGCCTAATGAAGATCTCATTTGTATGTTTATCCGTCCTAACAGGATTCGCCGATAGCGATCGACCGTTATAAAGACCGTAAACTCGTTGGGAATTTCCTTATCGTCGCGGAGAGGTCATTAACGTAATCCTGTAAGGCTGTGCAACAATAAAGTTTAATGTTTTATCGACGAGGTGTACAGATGGGGCGCTAAAACTCTCCCATCCACTTCCCTTCTCTCCGTCTCTCCCTTATTCTCTATCGAGTTTAACTTTTGTTTAAGTCCGTGGCAATCTGTTAAATTACTCGAGACTCTTAACCCTTAAAATGTCCGAGCTTTCCAATCGCTTTAATGACTCCATAGGGGTTCATAATCGCTCCTCTTCGCTGCTCTCTGATTTTCAAATTTCTTCAAACTATTCCCCGCCTATCTCGACCGCGAAAATCTAATTAGAAACTTCGTATCGGTCGAAATAAAGGCACGTATCGATGCTGGTGCAACGATGTTAGAATTTCGTACAGTCTTTATACGTGTTTAATTAGAAGTGCCAAACACGTCATTTTCCATACAAACAAGTTTGATTTGCAAATTAAGCGTATTTTTGCTCTGTTATCGAGTATGGAAACCATCGCCGACAATTTCGATCGAAACGTTTCGACCAAATTATTCTCGATAACATCGACGACATTCTCGATACGAATTTTTCTTCAACGTGAATTATTATATTCTTTTCGAGGTAGTTTGACGATCGATTTATTTCAACTTGTATTTTCAGTCTTTTAATTGATCCGATTAAGTGTTTGTCAACAGTTTTGATCGTAATGCATTTTCAAATAAGCATTAAGTTCTAACTAAATGAATAGTCCATCTATCATTATCAGTTACATTGCGGGTCAAGTAAAAAATACTGGTGTTCAATCTTTAATTTTTTTCTCTCTTTAACTTTCCCAGTCGCTACACTGGGCGAATGAATGTATAGTGTACGAATGATGGATCGAATTTAACTTTTTATTTCATATTGGTAGATTTTTTCGCAGTAGTTGGTTAATTTATTCAAGAGGAAAATCCATATCGTCGACCATTGATATTAAATATTTGTAGAGTTTGTTCATTTTTAACGAAAATTTTATCTATTCAGACCATAAATTTTCGCAGTAGCGATCACACCGGAAAGTTACAAAATTACGTAGAATCTAAAAAACTTGCACAAATCATATTCCCGGGAAGGCGATAAAACAAGACAACTTCCGAGAGTAATAATCACTAATAATTCATAATTATTTTAGTTCTCGTACTTTTCGTAATTAAAAAAAAGACTCTATGAAAATTTCCTCCACGCAATCGTGCGATAACTAGTGCGTTTTATCGGATACTCGCAGGCTCTTTCTCCATTCTTCACTCTAGGTTATGCGTTATAATTAAAATGCCACGAGATTAATTAAAATTCCTTTCGCGCGTATAAAACGTAAATAAAATACCGGATTAGTTATATAAACGACCGAATGGAACAATTAGCCGCGTTCACGCGCAACATCCTCGCAACGAGATTGCATTTTGCCGAACGATCCGTCCAACATAATACACCTCTCTCTCTCTCTCTCTCTCTCTCTCTCTAACCCCTGAGTCAAAATGAAGAGAATGCCTACTAGAGTCTCGCACAATGCCTTCTGGCCAAAATTACAACCATTCGTAATATCGTGCTCGTCATTTATCTCGACGAGGTATCGTGACGAGCGATGTTCGACGTTTCGTACAACCGCGAATCGCTTCTGTGTTCCACATACAGCCGCTCTTGACCATTTTCACCTGCATCCCCTATCCTCGAAACCCATCAGGCTCGATCGGGCGAGCATTATTCCTCGAGGATCGTCGTTGACCGTGTGCCGCTTCATAAATCGCCCGATTTATCGATGCTGACTCGCCGCGATCGGGCGAGGGGATCGAGCCGAAACCACCCCACCAACGTACAGGTGAACTACGCGGCAACCTCGTTCGGAAAATTATACC